>JAOSBN010000111.1:56313-74004 GCA_027563595.1 Erythroxylum suave
GATTTTGTGGTTTAAAATAACAAAAATAATTTTCTTCCGGATTATGTTTCATTAAAAACTATATATAACTAAAATATCAATTCTATATGTACAGAGTGAGTAGGTTATTATTAAATTCATGTTATACGTTTGTTTTATATAATTATCAGAAGTAACATTGCTGCTCGAAGTTCATCAGGTCTTAGCAAAATGTAAAGTGGATGTTAGTGACATTGCCTTCTATTTTGTAAATTATTCTATACAAGTCTTAAATATATTTAACTTAATGTAAAAACATATATGAAAGATAATTTAATAAGTTGGCAATTTTTGTGAGTCTGGAAGCAAATATTTTCATGGAAGAATCCAAGTTTTGTTTGCCGAGAATAGGGCAAGTGTCCAGTCATGTTGGTATATATGTCTGACTGAACTTTAGCTCAAATGAAATGGAATAAGAAGTAACAGCAAATAAATTGATTTATATAACAACTCAACTGTCAAAAAAGTATTATTTAGTTAAGACTCTTCTAGTCCAACTTTTGACCTTTACATCTCCTTAGACTGCCCAAATTAGGGAATACAGAACAGAAAATGGTTAAGATCTTTCATTCCACCTGACAAAAGTCCAATGACTTTCATATTTCAACTTATAAAGTTGGCTTCAGACGATAATTTTGTTTGGTATAAATCCATAACACCATTTAGAATCATAAAGTGAAATTACAACTGAATCATAATCACCTTTCTTCCTCCCGCTTGCCTCATAATTCAAGAAACCAAAAGAGAGTATATATCGCCTATTTGCAACAGGAACTTTTACTGGAAGATCTGCTTTAAAACGAGACAAGATACAGGATTGTACTTCCATATACTACAAACCGGGTATTTCTTGAATCCAGGTAAACAACTTCTGCTCAAAACAGTGGCAACAATAGATGGCAATGTATGTCAGATGTCTAACGTGATCCCACAAAGAAATCAAGCTATATCAAACACTGAAATCTAATGAATAGAATAAATTTACAAAAGGCAGAAGAACCCTGCCATGGTTCTCTGAATTCTTTGGCAGAACCTGATGATTGCAGAGGAGAGATAGCGAACATGGCAATCAAGTATGGATAGATATTGTTTTTTATTGTCGAATGCATACGTTGGAAAGCAGGCATGTGTAGGGGCTCCAGGAGAACAATAGTGTTGAAAAGATTTTATGCCCTAAATCTAACTACAACACAAGATATGTCATCTTTACTGTCTTTTCTTAATGCCTCTGCTATTAGCTGCTTAGCTGCTTTCATTGGGTCTTTAATCCTTCTTGCAATATCAACAGCCTCTTGGTTCGGCATTACCTGTATCGTTCAAGACGAAGGAAAGAGTAAATAATCCATGTGACATTCCCTAATACAAGCACAACCTATCAAAGGAGCAGTATTTAGAACCGACTGCATGTCAAGAGAAAAAGAAATTAAAAGTCAGATAAACCTTCCAAAGGCCGTCACTTGCAAGGATCAAAATATCTGTATTTTCATCTATATCTGTTACTTGAATGTCGGGATCAGACCGTAAATGTGACTTGAGGCTCTTGTCCCCAAAAGCACGAGATACAGCCAACTGCCCATTCACTCTGGGGACATCTCCTGGATAAATATTCGCAAAAGAAATCTAATCAATAGTATGCTACATTCAGCCCATGTTCCAAAAACATGTAGCAAGGCAGTATCAAGCAGTTAAATCATCAAGTTACCCTAAATCATGCATATGGAATCCTTAACCTACCGTCTATATTCAAGAGATGTTAAATAGTCTTTTTCTTTCAGTGCAATGTCATAAATAGTCATGAACTTGAGAGGTCCGTAAGCTACCATGTGTTGATCCATACCAATGGTCCTCAATTCTATGAAACCCAAACAATCCCCAACCAGTCTCATGTGTCTACCATTTCACCACAAATTCCCAACATCCAATTGAAACAAAATTTCAAGACTAGATATTTTATTTAGGTGATCACCTTAGACTTCCATTGAAACTAAATGTGAACCAAACTAGACAAACTAAATCACATTTCATACACTGAATGGAACAAGGGCCACATGTTGAGCAAACATGCTTGATTCCAGAAGCTGAAACTTTTCCTTCCGGATGTGATGCACATTGATTTCTAGGAATATAATGGTAAACAGGTTTTACTCACAAACAGTATGAAAAGAACTTCACTTTAGCCATTGACCTTGACTAGCTTTACACAAAGAATTCAAAATGTACGGGATAACATTGTCAACTTAAAAGATGAACGAGGAATCAGGATATAAGGGAAATAAGACTGTTAAACAACAGCTGATGAAAAGTGAACCTAGGATTCACAATATCCATGAAAGTTCCAATTTTATGACAATACATGCTCTTTGTTAGAGCAGCAGATAAAAATAATATTGGCAGCCATCCATCTCAATAAGCTAACAACCTGGCATGTTTGAGACAAACCCTCCTTTGTTCTCTATGCTACCTCTTTCAGTATTTGGTTCATGATCTGTCGTCAATTGTCTTGCTTTCCCGCCTGTTGAAAGAACTGCTCTTGAATCTCCCACGTTAGCTACCCACAATCTTCCATTTATCAAAATTGCAGTCACGGCTGTTGATCCACCCCGCCCCAAATCAGAACTATCAGAGAGAATAGCCTGATCTGTCCTTTCATAGGCTTTTAATATAGCCCTGCTAGGGTCCAACCAAAACTCTTCCTAAAATGGTCGGTAGTAAAATGTTAGATTTTGTCACAAATCAGCTCGAAAATAGACAATAAGAAAATGTTAAGCTGTCCGAGAAGTATCCAACCTCTTTTAAGATATTGCCAAACAAATGCTTTTGTAGGTATGCGGGTACACCATCTCCCAAATGACCATCATAAATAGCAAAAAGTCCCAATTCTTGTGCACGCTCCTGCACGAACTTAGCAACATAATAATCCTCCATTGGGTGGTTGGCTTTTCCTTTTACTAAGCAGTAACCATACTTGACATAACCATCGCGGCTTTTTCCCCTACCAGCGCTAGATGATGAACGTCCTCCCACAAGCTACACGTGAGAGAAACCAAATTGAATCTAAATCTGAAATGCTTCAAAAGAAGCAAGCAAAATAAATTCCAAGTTTCTAAAAGTACCAAGATGAGGCAGAGGAATGGCATTACAGCAGAAAACAAAATGTAGCATAGTTCCATGTACCACATAAGAGAAGCATGAGTAGTTATTAGTATACACTGGCTAAACGGACAAACCAAACCGCAGACCATGCTTTACTCATACAATTTTATAGGCAAGCAAGTATACAATTAAACAAAATAACAAGAAAATAGGTATCATAAACACACGCCTCAATTCATACAAGCTGGTATTAGTACTTCAATTGCGATGATGCAAATTTGCATATTCTTGAAATTCTATAAACCAGATTTATGGAGAAGCTACATAAACCTTCGAAAACAGTCAAATAAAACAAAATAACCCAAGACGATGACTTTTAAACTTCCCATCCATCCCTTTTCAACATATAGCCTTAGCATGCATTATCGATACCTAATATAATAGAATCAACCCAAAAAAACCATATAAGTGCTGTTATATGTATCTAACAAGAATCAAGGCCAGAATTGTGCAGAATTCTCATAAGAAAGTGAGAATAAAACTAAAAAATAACAAAACTTCTGAGACTATGCATAATAGAACCAAACTCCAGATTAGCACCATGCCTCTGAATCATTTTAACAGCCCATTTAGGAAGTAAGCATGTAAGCCAATAAAATTAAAAATATAGGATCACAAACATCAATATAATATTGAAGATGATTAAGATCGTTACCTCAGAGTAGGAAGTATAAAAACAGCAAAACTTATCCATATCAGAAAACTATGTACACAAACTCCACCTCCAAACTAAATCCCCACCATCCAACACTCCAGTATCCACTTGCAATCCCAATTCCAGAGAAAATCCAAAATCCACCGTTAGGACGCTAGAATCTGCAACATCAAAATGCAAAGGTGATCACAAACTAAGAGACGAAGCGTACAGAAACCGCACCTACCGAAATAAGCAACCCTAAAACCCCGAGCAGTTAGAAAGAGAAACAAAAAACTAAATATACGAATTGGGTATCTGTCAATTACCTGGAAACGATCCAATTAAGAGATGAAAAAGGTTATATTTCCGGTAAAGAGCTGTTTCTTCTTCAATCAGTAGTTTGCCCAAGTTATGACATAAACAAACAATGATAATCAAAAGAAAGCAGAAGACAACACTTCAAGTTTTATTCCTTTATACCCAAAAGAAAAGAAAAAGAAACTACGACTTCTATAATTGGCCGATAAAAAATTGCTAGTAAGTGGAAGCGTATAGGATGGATTTTGGAACTGGTTTGAGGAGTCTTTGGAAAGAGAAAGGAAGAAGCTTTGTGTTTGTATATAATAGTAATACACAAGACAAAAGCAAAAAGTTAACTTTAAAGCAGACTTTCTTCGTGTTGACTTTGCTGCAGCCTGTTCCTTTCCTTCCTGGTTTTGCCCCTCCTTACAAATTCATTTACAGTTTTGCTTTCCCCAGTCACAAAAGCCATCGGCCATTGCTTTCTCATAATTACTTTTCATACTTTTTAGTTTGTTTTTTAATTAATCGAAAATAGTATTGTGTTTAAGAAACCAACTTCTCCATGTTTGTATACATGTTTTGGTTGATCATGACTAAGCAAAACTTCGATGAATAGGAGGGGAGAATGCTGATACTTTGCGTTTGTGCATTTTGTTTAACTTTTAGGCTATTATATATTGTATTACATTTTTTAAGCAACTAATAAAATTAATTTTTTGACCAGGCCAATTCATAAAAAATAATAAAAAAATGTATAATACGATCCTCCCGAAATTCTTGCAAAGCTGTATTGTTGACGTTGTTGTAACGTTAAAGAATATACATTTGGCGTTATAAAGACTTGATAGTGTAGCCCATGTGAAGTACTGGTACAGCTTCAAGTGAATTGTACTTCTCCTGAATTGACACGAGAAATTTCTTAGTAGCCTCCTATCCTATTCCCGGTGGGGTTGGAGCGTCATGTAACGCAATTTTGTGCTATTTAGTTTATTCACACATTTTCGTAAATTCGAAAGAGCTAGTTCCTGTCCATCACATCAAATCATAGTTCTAGTTTTGCAAGGTACTACTACTAAAGTCGTTACTGTAATTGCGTCTTATTTGTCAGAAACGAACACTAAGTACTTAGTGAGAATTTAAAACAAGCTGTTCAATGGAAGAGCTCACTGGCGTAGCTAGTGATCCCAGTAATTATGCAGTATTTAGTTCACAACAAACTCCTAGTTATTATCTAGAACTAAGCTTAATTTGCCATTGAAGAATGGATTCTCTAAATTGTTCCAAGTCACGCGATACCTAAACTGAAAAGAAAAGGCAACGAATTATCAACTCTGCCGGACAAAATAGACAACTTGACTTGGTCTAAGTATTTGACCGTATTAGGATTGGGAAACATCATACGTCAACCTACTCGGAGATGAAAAAGATATTTTTCTTCTATTATTAATGTAGCCTTCGCAATAAAAATAGTCCACATAATAATTATCTGAATATATATCCGCTGCATCAATTCGTTTTCGGTTTTACATACCAAGTATATACATAGATTCAATTTTGTAAAATAATATAACATGAACGCTATTTTATATTGATAAGGCTTTCAACAAACAAAATATTCCTCCAGCAGTTGACTTCATCTCTTGTTGGAATGTTAGTTGTTCCTTGCAAGTTAATCGAAAACTAGCGTGTGATAACAGGCAATTAGAGGAATTGTTTGCGATTCCAACTTGTAAAAGTAATTCCTGAACTAAACATTTATACTGTGTCTAATCTTTTTCAAACCACATAACTTCCTTATTTTATCGCCCTACTTGATCACCAGAGGAAGCTGCGAAGGCTTATAGGGGGAGCCAGATTTTTTTGAAAAATTAAAATAATTTTTACCATGGTTAAAACTAAATCTACATGACAAGGAGTTCAAGGCCTTAACCCTGTTGTTATACTCCTAAGTTCGAGATAGCAGAATCGTACTAGCATTGGCAAGCTTTGACTATTTTGTTTGACACGCGAAACAATGGAACAAGGTAAAGACTTGCGAGGAGGCAAGGTCGAAAAAGGGAAATGTCAAGCGTTGGCATGCATTGTTGCGTACTAGTGAAATCTTCGTCAAGATGCAAGATTCGGATGTGAGACCAAAAGAAGACTTGAAACGGACTTTGAATGGAAGGTTAGCTAGATCATACATATGATGGGAATATGTGATAATTCCAAGGTTACTCAGCCAGTAGATCAAGTATGGTGCGGCTTTTGGGAGAGTTTCGGACCTTGTACGATCTGATTTAGCTAAGGCTAAGTTCTTGATGGATTAAGGACTTAGTGTGTGCTCAAGTGAATGGACCATGGCTAATAAAGTTGGCATAAGTAAGCATTGGATCGGACCAATATGCTGTTAACTTGGATGACTAATCATCAATGAATAGAGATGAGGAGATCTTGGAGTGGCCGATACAATCACAGTGGATATACATCAGCCTTGAGAGATAAAGATCATATGGAAGGATCATCTAAAGATAGAAGAGACCTTAGTAGATATAGACAATCATTCCTAGATAATGAAATCTTTCATCTTGTTATTGTAATGTAGCTTAATCCTATTGGATGAAGTCCTAATTGAATAGGATTGTTATATATTTGTTAGTTTGATGTAATGTGATATAGATAAGATAGGATAATATCGTGATTTTAACTAGTAGAGTTCTATTAGGATTCTAACTTAGTCATCTAGAGATACCTATAAATAACTCATTTGAGTTTTGCTTTTAGAAATACAGAGGAGAGTGTTGTGAGACACAGAGATTGAGAGGGTATTCCTTTGTATGCTCTGAGGGAAGTAATGAAGGTTGGCTTTAGTTGTATTTCTTTCTTGTTCTTGTTGTTGCCTTTACTATTCTTTTGCTTCCGTAATTTTCTTACGAGTGTGAGAGTTAAACACTGCGAGGGTCATGAGGCGTTTAAGAACTTGATAGTTGATCGAAGATCTCGTGTGAAGGTTGAGCTTAGATGGACCTAAGTAAGGTTGCTGCGCAAAGAAGTAGGTGCGTTTTGCGGATAAGTTCAGTATCGAAGGAAATCCTTCGTAATAGCTGGTATCAGAGCCTAAGTTCAATATGGCGAGAGGCAACAATTTGACAAAATGTGTCAACTGAGTAGAGGCATTCATTAGGCCGATTCCTCAAGGGGAGGAAGAGATGACTTCTTATAAAACTTGATTTGAGATGTTGAAGGCGCGAATCCAACAATCGCAAAATCAATTGCGGAGCTGATAAAGGCACAAGAGGATTCTAGATTCGAGATCATGATCATAAGGCGTGCTGTTGCCACGCAAGATGTTGGGCTTGCTGAAAGCATCTTGGTCAAGGTGCGAGAGCTATAAGTTTTCAACGACAAGTAGAGCGCCAAGGAGCTTGAAAATTTCTTGTGGGATGTGAAGCAATAATTTGCAGAGGCAAAGGTTTCCAGCTCAGAAAAAGTGTCAATCACGACTATGCATTTGGTGGAAGATGCAAAGTTGTGGTGGAGAGCCAGAACCTCTAACGGCATCAGTGCGGGGAGACCTACCATTGATACTTGGGAGAAGATGAAGAAGGAGCTAACAAATAAGTTCCTCTCCAACAATACTTCATTGCTCGTGAGGAAAGATTTGAAAAGGTTGAAGCAAGATGACTCGGTGAGAGAGTATATAGGAAATTCACATCTTTGATGTTGGACGTGCTGAACATGTTGGAGGAGGACAAGTTGCTCAACTTCATAATAGACCTACAAGGTTGGGCACAAATGGAACTTCAGAGGTAGAATGTGAAGGATCTTCAAAGCGCGATAGCTGCTACAGATGCCTTGGTGGATCTCTAAATGCTACCATCAATTCGAACTAGCTACAAGGGCAAGAAGAATGGTAGCGTAGAATGGCTCGGAGAAAGGCAAGGAGAAGGTAAGTGAATCTTCTTAAGATAAGAAACAAACAAAATGAGACATTTCTTGTTTCATTTATGAAGGGCTGCATTTTGCTCAAAAATGCCCAAGACGGAAGACAGGTAAGGAGCAATTAAATCCCATGGTCTCAAAGGATCAAGGAGAGGGAGAGGAGGACTCGACAGAAGAATTCTAACACAACAGTTTTGCTTTGTTGGGCACAATGGGCCTTGTAAAGGAGCGTCTGAACAAAAGAAACGAGACACTCGATGGAGAGGGAACATGATACGCGAGAGATGTGCCAATAGCTAAGGAGTCTTCAAGGAAACCACACTTGGAGGAGTGTCTAAAGATTATTTCGACGAGGGCATCGATTTCTTCTGGTAGGGTTAGTTTGTTAAATCAGCATAATCGTGTAGGCAATGGCGAGCCCTGATCAGTGTTTAACACACAGAATAACAGAATAAGGCAAAGACTTGCGAGAAGGCAAGACGAGAAGGGGCAATGTCAGTTGTTGGCATATATTGATGCACATTGGCAGAAATCTTAGATGATATGCAAGATTTGGATGCGAGAACAAAAGAAGGCTTAAGACGAACTTCGAATGGAAGGTTAGCTGCATCACAATCATGTCGAGAATATGCAAGAATTCCAAGATTACTTAGCAAGTAGATTAAGCATGGTGTTAGTTTTGGAAGAGTTTTAGACCTTGTACGAGCTGACTTGGCTAAGGCTAAGTTCTTGATGGATTAAGGACTTAATATGTGCTCAAGTGGACAAACCATGGATAATGGAGTTGGCATGGGTAGGCATTGGATTGGACTAGCGTGCTATTGGTTTGGATGACTCATCATCAACGAATAGAGATGAGGAGATCTTAGATGATGTTGCGCATAAGATCACAGTAGATATATATCAACTTTAAGAGATAAAGATAATGTGGAAAGTCGAGATCTTTGTGGATATAGATAATCATTCCTAGATAATATAATCTTTCATCTTGTTATTGTGATGTAGCTTAAACCTATTAAATAGAGTTCTAATTGGATGAGGATGTCATATATTGGTTAGTTTGATGTAATCTGGTAAAGATAAGATAGGATAAAATCGTGATTTTAGCTAGTAGAGTTCTATTAAGATTCTAATTGAGTCATTTAGATATACCTATAAATAGCTCATTTGGCCTTGCTCTTAGAAAAAAAGAGGAGAGTGTTGTGAGACACAGAGATTGAGAGAGTATTCCTTTGTATATTTTGAGGAAAGTAATGAAGGTTGACTTTTAGTTATATAACTTTCTTGTTTTTGTTGTTGCCTTTACTATTCTAGTGTTTCCGTAATTTTCTTGCAAGTGTGAGAGTTAAACACTACGAGAGTCGTGAGGCGTTCTAGAACTCGATAATTGGTCGACGATCACGTGAGAAGGTTTAATCTTGCTTAGAAGGACATAAGTAAGATTGTCGTGCAAAAGGAGTAAGCGTGTCTTGCGAATAACTTTAGTACCAAAGGAAAACCTTTGTGTACACCTGCCATCATATTACAAATGATCAAAACAACTCCATAAGGAAGGGAATATATCTACCTAGAAGATATACCATAAACATAACCACTAAGGGCACCACTTATACTTCATAGCCATGAAAAATGGTAAGATATGGTGCTTTGTTAACTCGCTATTGTTGATATTTAGGATTTTCTTTCTTTTCCTTGCTGACATTCTTTTTGTAGTTTTGGCACTATGTCAACAATCTCAATCTTTTGAGTAACGTCCACAAGCTCGATTCTTGGTTTCTCTGTAAAAACTCCAGTTGTTTTACTTTGCATTACATCAACAATACTATGATTTGTTGATTGTTCCTTCTCAGAATTGGGATCACCCTTATTTTGGCTATCAACCACTTTAGGATGCTCCTTTGTGTCCCTCTCGATTAGAGGAATCTAGGTAGCCTGCTCATGAATCTTCCTCTAAACTGCAGTGCCAGCTTCAACGTCGACTGTTGATTTTTCAATTCCCATTAACTCCTTTTGCCAACCTGTTTTATACCTCTTCCCAGTTGAAACCCATTTCCTACCATTATATGGCTTCCAAAGATAGGATAGTTGTATTTCTCCTTTCACCAAGGATATGATGGTGTGAGCCAAATTTTCCATCAACTAACGTGGGGTTTGTAGAGCGAAAAAAATTTGATAATGCTTCGTTGACAATTTCTGCCCGAATAGAATTATTTAAGAAATAGATAGTAAAATAGAAATGATAAAAGAAAGAAAAAATGATTGTTCATAAAATTTAATAAAGTTCGTTAATAGACCCTAAGCACTTTGAGTGTATAGAGTGAAATCTATGAGAGGTTGTAAAGTATTGTTTAATCTAATTTTAATGAAATTGATATCTTTTCATTCTAACAGTGTGTATATAAGTGCTTGTTCTCTCAATTATCATTTTATCCTAAGATTCTAGTGCGAATTATCTTTTAGGATATTTTTGGATAATATGAAGGAAGATGAGAGTAGGGATGACAATGGGTCAAGATGGGCTTGATTGGGCTAGGGGTGGTCGTGCCCAACTTGTTATTTTTTAAAAAAATTTTCAAAACGACGTCATTTTTTATTTCAGTTAGGTGGTCAATGCTTAAGGTCTGGTCAACTCAAGCCTACCCAGTTGACTTTAGTTAGGTTGTGTTGAGCTCGAACCTAATTGTTAAGCCTAGATGCGAGGCTATTATGAGGATGATTGATGCGTTGAATTAATGTATGCTTGAGAACAAGAATGAGTCCGATGTGGGAGAATTAGATAAGATGTAATTTGGTTATGCTAATTGGAACTATCTCTTTTGTTTTAACTATGTTTTAGTGCTTAAATGAGAAATTTAATATTTGTTTTGTTTTAGGAGATAACAAGTAAATATTGCTTTAAATTAGCGTATTATTGGTCAAAATTACGAATTTTTAAAAAAGTGGATAAATTACTATAGCGGATAAGGGCAGATCACGCCTAATGTCAAATTCACTCTAAAGGTCTAAGTTCGAATAGGAAACTTATTTCCATCTTTATTAGGATTTATATTTGTTTTAGATAAGAATTTTTGCAAGATAAAAGGAGGCTAGGTTTTGAGTAGAAAAAGAAGATAAAAACACATCTAACAACTTCTCCATATCATTCTTTTTTGTTTCTTTGTAGTTTTCTCTTGCTCTTCCGTCTTCTTTTTTATTTTTAATGATGGAACAAAAGTCATGGGTAGCTAAATCCAAATATTACGACAAAGGGATTCAAAATTTTAGTAGTAGCCTTGTGAGTTTTTGTTCTAAACTTATATTCATGTTTTAATTCAAGTATTTCTTATTTTATGTTCTTATTTTTCAAGAATAGTTAATATTGATTGATTTGACAAATTAATTTGAAGTTGATTATTCTAATAACTATCCATGAATTCAATGATTTGTAATTGTCCTAAAAGATTGGTACAAGTAACAAATAGGTTATTATGAAGTTGTATATTTAACTTGTGGAAAAAAAACTAAATTAAATAGTTGTTGCTATCTCAATTATTAAGATTTAATCTTTTTCACCATATTTATTGTTATCATTTAATTGATATGAAATGTTATTATACTCAATCAATTGATGGTAAGTTTTGGTTTGAATTCTGAGTTTGAACCAATTAATTTAGAAAATTTTAGGACTTATTATGACAATCCTAAGATGTTTCCAACTAATTCTTGAATTATGAAAATTGTTCTTTTTAAAATAACGATTAATGTTACATTTAAATGAAATCTTTCCTTTGAATCAAAGTTAAGTACTCTTGAATTTTTCACTTTTGTATTTGGTTTTCTTATTTTGATTCCTTATTAATTTTAGTTAATTGGTTAATTAAGCATAAACTCCCACTTTGTTTTGTTAATTGAAATTAAGAAACTAGTTTTTAGTTTTCTTGGGATTCGATCTCATTCTACAAATACTACAAGAGTTTAGAAAATCAAAATTAATTTTGAGGATTTGACAACTTGGTCAACTACTTTGTGTAAATTTACTTCAATATGAAGAAAAGTTGCCTTGATATGTATATGCTCTAAATGCATAGCTAAACTTAGTGCTAACGTCATCAAAATCTTGATGGAAGTATGACAAACCACTAGGGAGATAAATTCATCACAATCAATTCTTTTCCATTATGCTTACTCTTTTGCTACAACCTAAGCATTAAACTTTTTCTCTTCTTATCATGTTACTACTAACTTCCTCTTGTATATCCACTTGCATCTTATAGGCTTCTTCTATTCGAAAACCTACACTAGCTTCCATATCCAATTCTTGTTCAAAGACTCCTTTTTTTCTACCGTAGCACTCATTCATCTGTCCTTCTCCTGATTATTCCCAGCCTCTTGAAAGTTAATGGTTTTGTATTACTTGTGGTAAGTGTAAAGGATATCAAATCTTCCTAATCATATCTATTTGGTGGCTGAATGTATATTTTGTTCTATCTATGAATATATTATACTGAAGTTCTTCTCATAAAATTTGTCTATCTTTTGAATCAAAAATTTTATCATCTTTCAAGTTTGCTCTGGGTTGACCTAATTCCCTTTGTACCTTCTTTGAACCGTTCTCTGCTAATCCTAACACATTTCTTACATATGTTTGCTTCAATATATGTTGCTCATCAAATGTGGCATTTGTTAATCACTATTTTCTTTTGTACTTAGTTCTAAAACTTGTATCTTTTCACACTTTAGGGTAGCCAATAAAGAGTCACTTCTCTTAATTCTCATTACTGGAAACTTGCCCATAAGCAAAACATCAAAGTTTTTCAACCCAGACAAATTTAACTTACTTTTATCCAAACTTCCTCTGCCATTCTTATGTCTAGTGAAGTTTATATTGATCTATTGACAAGTTAACACATCATACTGCTTCCGCTTAAAAAAAATTTAGGATTCCTTCATTAAACCTTAAACACCTAGCTCTTTTAGTTGCAGTTCTATTCATCCTCTCTAAAATATCATTTTATTAAGATGTTTTTAAAACTGTGTAGTATCTCTGAGTCTCATGCTCCTAATATAATTTATGAAATTATGAGCTAGTGTAAATACCATTATCTAATCTTAGATACTTGAATTTTTTCCTATCTAATTCTTTATTTCAGCCTTCCATACCATGAACTTTGCAAAGAATTTGAATTTTTACATCATAAAGTATATCCAAAATTTCTTTAAAATTTTATTAATGATTGTGATAAAGTCCTAAGATCCACTCAATGACAACTCTACCTATACTAGTATATACATAGTCTAAAATTCTTTTAGTTTTGTGCTCACTCGTCTTGAATGACACTTTAGACTATTTACCAAGTACATAAAACTTGTAGAACTAGGATTTATACTTTATAGTATTTGACACCCTTTGTTAGGTTCATATTATAAAGTTTCGTCATCTTTTGTTCACTGAGATGGCCTAACCATATGTCATAACATAGTGATATCATCATTTGACTCTACTGTAGCAATATATCCACTTGCAACTATGGTCTTCGTCAGTCTATAGATGTTCTTTACTAACCTTGACCATTTCATCACATTAATTGTACATTTTACCATCTTACTATCTTTGCCAATATTATATAGACATTGTTTACATGAAAAGAGTTCAAAAAAATAAGTTTTTTCGTTAAACTTAGTACATATTAAACATCATACAACTTTCTGATAGTACCATCAAACATCTTGATCATAATTTTTATATTTTGAAAATTTGTAAGCTTTATTATCTCTCAATTCGATATTATTAAAGTGGCCTAAACTGTATCATATAAACTAAATTTTTTTGGGTGTTATGTGATGTGAGTATATTGTATCTAATATCTATAATTCTTGAAGTTGGTTGGTTTGAAATGTATAATGTATATTTATGCTACAATTTGATTCTTCGCTTTGCACTGCATTAACAAACCTTGATGAATCATCAAATTTCCTTTTTTCATCATACATCTCTTTATTTGGATAGCCCCTTCTGATATCTTGTTTTTATACCTTTGAATTAGATTTAGAACTCCTCTTAGACAAGCCATTCGTACTCTATTTCCTTTTGATTTTGGTTTTCCTTTATACATAAATCATTAGTATTTAGCCTCTTTTAGTTGTGAGCTAATAATGCAATGGTGATATTCTCCAAACCAGCTTTCTCTTTACTCAATGTGATCATGGTTATCAAATATTCATAAGAAAAATATAAGGAATAAAGATAATCCATTGCTTTATCAAGAATATTCACCTCAAGTCTGAACAAGTTATTGACCTTTTGGTTGAATGGATGGATATATTGGTCCAAATATGTTCCCTCTTTTTTCTTTAGTTTATATAGTTTATGCTTCAAATATAACTTGTTTGTGAAAGACTTTGACGTTTATCAATTTTCTTTTCTTTTTATACCTCTATAGGGGATGCAATCTCCATGACATGGTACATGAACTTGTCCACAATATAAAGTTATATGGTTCTAACTACTGTGTCTATAAGTTTTCCAAGTCAAGCTCATCAATATCTTTTAGCTTATTCTCCTTCATCTACTTCAACATGCTTTGTTGCGCTAACAAATCCTTCACTCTCTATTCTTATAGTCTAAAATTCATAGTTCTATTGAACTTCTCTACTTCAAACTTTACAATTGAAAACTTATTGCTTTAATGATGCTTTAATACCATTCATTGAGAAAATAGATAATAAGAATAAAGAATAATGAAATAAAAAAATAAGAACAAAAAAATATGATGTTCAACCAATTAAGTGTGTCTATGTCTTTGGAAGCTAAGAGCGATTAATTCTTTGTTGAATAATTATGATGATAGTTATATCAAATTACGCTTATGATGATAAATATTTATATAACAACCCTAACTATTAGAATTTTATCAAATAGCCCTTTTACCAGGTCCAACCTAATTTAACCATTCCTTTAGTGGGTCTTAAAATTCTTTTAAAGTTTAAAAGTAACCAAAATATCTCTTTAGTTAGGCTAAATCTTCAAACTATGCATTCTCCTATTTTTTTGCATATTAAAATATGGTTGAAGACATTATTGTATCCTAAACACTTAATTTTATTATTTCTTATGAACATGACAAGTTCTTTGGCACGTCCGTGGCCTTTACCTCTAATTTTCAAGAAAGAATACACTTTAGCCCTAACATTGTTTACTCAAGAATTTAACAAAAGCTTATTCTCATCTTAAAACTTTAAAATTATATACCTATTTATATGAACCATACACATCAAGAATTTTGCTAGAAAGTCAGGACCATTATACTTCTTCAATTAAGGTATAATAGAGAAAGATTTTAAACATCACCTCGTTTTCAACTTCTACAGGATTATAGACTAGGGTCACTAGTTTTACTAGTGCAT
This sequence comes from Erythroxylum suave, assembly GCA_027563595.1. Classification (NCBI taxonomy): domain Eukaryota; kingdom Viridiplantae; phylum Streptophyta; class Magnoliopsida; order Malpighiales; family Erythroxylaceae; genus Erythroxylum; species Erythroxylum suave. Next base: position 71,729 of record JAOSBN010000111.1, read on the forward strand.
TATGCAATGTTAGTGCCAAACATCATATGTGATCTGCAAAGTCAAGCTTTATTGATATGTAATGGCACTATATATGACCCCAAGCTTTTTATGCCAACACCCATTTTAATGTTCTATTGGCTTTTATAATTTATGGTGCATGATTGCCTTATTTCATTCTAATCCAAGAACATTTTCATGGTGTTTCTCTCTTTTGTAGTAAAAAGAGAGCGTTTCATTTTTATGCAATGGTCTGAAGAGTGAATTATCTACCTTTTTATTATATGGAAATTTCATAACCTTGTTGAGAGTTTTTTAACAAATTAAACATGACTTCTCATCTTCAACAGTAGTGAATGTAAGGGACATTATGGGAAGGAAAACAAATGTTTTTGGTTAGTGAACCAAATATAGATTTAAAGTTTATTAAGTCTAGTTTTAAATAACACAAGTTTAAGGTTCATTAGAGTTTTCTAAAGAAAGTTATAGCTATTTTATTAGAGACTGCTCAAATATAATACATGTTGTTTAGAATTATATTATGAACATTTTTTTATTAATAGTTGATATTTAAGCCAATAAAAAGACTTGTAATAAGTTGTTATAAGATAAAGATAAGAAGAGGAAATCCAGAAATAAAAACTTTTTCAGTTAACCTTTTCATTTCTTCTTCCTCATTTGTGTTAAGGATCCATACTTGTAACTCACAATAGCTTATAACAAAGTGTTATCAGAGCTTTATTAGAATGATAACCAAAACTAATATCACCTTCCATTACCAACAACTATCCAAAACAAACTATGATTGATGGGTGTTATGCATGAAGGCCATAGTTGGGTCTCATAGCTCATTATCGAGAAGGGATATGAAGATCCCGCAGATGAGGATATTGCAACCGTGGCTATACTAGAAGCTTGGTAGTGAGCAAAGAAGAGAGATCAAAGTGCACTCTTAATTATTCATTAAGGGCTAGATGATGTCATTTTTTGGAAGATACCCAATGCAACAAGAGCCAAGGATGCATGGGAAATTCTAAAGAATTCCTTGGTCAAAGGTGATAGGGAGAAGAAGGTGTGGCTCCAAATTTTAAAGGTTGAGTTTGAGTTGATTTTAAATAAGGAGATTGAGTTTATAGTAGATTATTTTACTCGAGTATTGGCAATGGTGAATTAAATGAAACAGCTCAATGAAAAGAAGGAAGATGCAAGAGTAGTATAGAAGATTTTGCACTCTCTTTGTAATGCCTTAACATATACCCCAGAAGTATTATAGCATGTCTAGGATATATTGAGAAGTGAACACAACAAATTAAGTGCATCTAAGTATAGTAAGAGATGAGTGTATCTAAGTATAGTAAGAGATGTAATGGTACTTAATATGAAATACATGGATAAATCGATAATTTGTTTGTTTTAGCATGAACATAAATACTTAAACATGAAATATGTATGGAAATTTTGATATGTTTGCTTGGATTATCAATGTGATACGAGGGGAATTGGTAAAGGAAGTATCCCATTTGCTTATGAAATGTTTTTGGTTAAATTGGTTGTGTTTTTAGGTTGCTCTTGCATGATAAGATCGAAGTTAGTTGATTTGGGACATGTACCTCAATGGATAGATAGATTCCACTTAATAGACTTCTGTAATTTGGTCATATCTTGTCTTGTAGACCTCAAAATTGGATATTAAACTAGAGACATACTAAAACTTTGATGAAGGAACTGAAATTTGATTCTGCTTATAAGATTTTTGAATTCTAGTTTAAAGTTGAGTTTCGGCTATTGTCCTTATTTTCGAATAGCTTGTAGTTTTTTAGGGATTAACTCTAGATATGATTAGCAAAATTGCATGATATTTATGCCATTAGAAACTTAAGACATAGAGGAATGAAATTAATTGATAATATTATAGGCTAATATGAGAATTAAAGGAAGAAAAAGGACCAATATGCGATTTTTTCTAAAGTTAACATATGGACCAATTAGAGTAAAGCACGTGTGACCAATAAGATTAAATCTTATGTGTGTCCAATAAAATTGCTACACATAGTCCAATAGAATTGTAACACATGGTCCGATAGAATTATAACAAGTGGTCCAATAGGATTGTAACACGTAGTCCAATAGAATTGTAACATATAGTCTAATAGGAATGAAACATATGTCTAAGACTAGAAATTTCATAAAAAAGCATATGGAGAGGGAAGATGGACAGTATTCCGTGTCGTGACCGACATCTCTGTGGAAGCGACAGTACAGAGAAGAGTCCCTTCTGTTGAGATGAGTTTTCAGTC
>JAOSBN010000111.1:81539-98647 GCA_027563595.1 Erythroxylum suave
GCATTACTGAAAGCTCCGACCCATTCCGAGCGCCCGTGCAAAGTGAAAACCACAGAAAGGCCTAGAGTTCGACGTGCCGATCGATTCTCGTATAGGTGCCGGGACCAGAGGAAACACGAGGAGAGAGAAAATCCCGATCAAAAACCAATGGAGCCCAAAACAGGTATTCTCCATTTTTAATCCATTCACGGGTAATCCTGGGTGCGTAGTAAGGCCGGCTCTACGCGTTACATCAACTCCAAACTTACGGAGTTCTCAGTTTTTCATATCAGCCTTTTCGTCGGGATGTTGCCCTTCAAAACAGGAGTGGGTAAATTTAAATCGGTGGACTCTTACGTTGCACAAGCATTCTTATGCCGAAAAAAACAGTTATTCTCTTATTATAATCGAAGAAATTTTCATGTCAAATATGAGTTTGTCTACTTTATTGCATGTGTCTGCGTATCAGTATATTATTCTGTGCTTTCGTACGTAACAACAAAAGGGAAAAGGGACATTGAAAGATCTATTCGATAATGAATTGAGATTTTTGGTGTTTCAGGCTCCCCGGCAGACTGACGAGTAGCTCAACTCCAATGAAATCCAAGAACTGATCATACGAATTCGACCAAGACGACAATGCTCCTTTTTTTCTTTTAAGCATGATTTGGGTGAATAGGTCCTATCCCGTCAAATGATCATACAGCCATTATAATTTCTTGGGCTAAATTTAATTGGTTTCTTAACGTTCCCATGTTCACTTACATGGTCGTCGTTTTCCTTCGGAACTCTTCTTCTTCTTCTTTTTTTATATATATATAAAAGGATTAAAAACAACACTACAAATTACATACGCAAATGCCTATGATACGACATGCCTGTAAGTCCTGTGTAAAGGCCGGAGACTTGGAACGCTTCTTCTAATAATTAATTATTGATGACATTTTAAGTGAGACGTAATGAACGTAACTGTCAATCAGAAACCCAAAAATAGGAAGAGACATCCATATATCACGTGTCCGCAGGAAATTTATTGCACACGACACATACTTTGGCCGTCATTTCCTTTCGTTCGCTCGTCTTTCTTGAAGACGTGGTCAAGAGACTGGAAATGGATTCCCTCTGCGTAGCGCCATGCAGGTGGTTTATTCTATTGGAAAGCCAAAATGTATTTTCTATAAAGTTGACTGAAAATAATGAAAACTTTTGCTGTTTAGAACTTAGAAGTCATTCAAGTGGCAGGAAATTTAAGAATTTCTATTATTTTAAGATTTTAAGTCTGAATTTTTTAAATTTCGAAAGATTTCATGTTGAAAATGCTATTTATTTTTCTGTTAGAATTTATTATCGACTAGTACATTGTTTAATATTAAATCACTTGTTTATCAATTAACTTATTTACAAATTATTATGTTTCTCAAGCAATTTATCTAATGTGCAAGTACAATAATTTTAAATTCTCTCTATTAAAAAATAGGTAAACTTTTGTGACATAATTTGCAAAAAGTGAATATGTTAGGAAGAGAGAGCAAAATTTCAAATACTAGAAATAATAAATGGGCTTTTCCATGAATATGAAAGTTTAGTGGTGCTTATAATTGTTATACAAATAGTTACACTATCTTCTTTAAAGAGTTTTTGTTTTGGGGTCATATTGCAAGATGATGGTAAATTTAAAGCATTGAATTCATTGTAACGTTGGTTTAGTTTTAACTATAATTTAAAACCTTTTATTTTTAAAAAAAAAATTGTGAGGGGCTTTATATATAAAGCATAGTCTTCTGTTAAGAAGTTTCATACATAAGTCATTTTTAATCCTGTCATCGACTACAAAAGATTTTCAAATGATTTTAATTGCTTTTAAGATGGATAGTTTTTCCTTATCCGAGGAGTCGTACGAATCAAAATTCCCAAGCTTGCGCCTTCACGACGCTTGATCGCCCCTGGTGTCTTCGTTTCACGTTCTTAAATCCCAAAGTTGCAGCCGACGAACAATAGTAGCTATGGACTCTTCCTGGTGGCTAAAACCAGGAGTAATCTTTCACATCAAGCTTTTCTTCGATCTATATGGCTGGATTCAAGAATTTTAGTCGGCTGCATCCATAATTCCATATACAACACTTGAGAGTAGACAAAACTTTCTTTCTCAACTAAGCAATAGGGTAGACAAAAGATTCAAGTAATTTTAGTCGGCTGCTTCCATAATTCCATATACAACACTTAAGAGTAAACAAAACTTTCTCTCTCAACTAAGCAATAGAGTAGACAAAACTTTCTCTCTCAACTAAGCAATCTTAGTAGTATAAAAGCACTTGCACCGAGAGGCTAATTATACTGTACTCTGCTTTGGCAATTGGCCTGCAATGGATAGTGCAAATTCTATAACCGTTGAAGTCTCACCTAAACATCACCCGCCCACGAAACGCCGTGGCATGGCAGAAGTAAAGCCGGATCGTACCCGTCAATCGTTTTTCAATGACGATCATTCTCCTTCTACCTTCCAGAAGGTGGCATGCTTAGAGAAACTCAAATTATGATTACCGTGACGCACTCGATTTCTAGTACTCAAAAGAACTTTTGTTTCTTTTCTAATAGATTATTGCAGAGTTGGTGGGGACATACATGCTTGTATTTTTTGGTTGTGGGTCTCTTCTGGTTGACAATGTTCAAAGACTAACCATCGTTGGCATAGCAATTGTGTGGGGTGTTGTGTTGATGGCCTTGATATACGCTTTTGGACACGTCTCTGGAGCACATTTCAATCCTTCAGTTTCCATAGCCCTTGCAGTTGCCAGAAAATTTTCTTGGAAAATTGTTAGAAGCACTGACCTTTTGAGTCTCTTACTTTCAGATGTATTTTATATTTTATATTTGTGTCAAGAACCTGAAACATCGTAGAAAGCTCACCTGAATCACATTGTTTTGTGTTTCAGGCGCCAATGTATATCTTGGCTCAGATGTTAGGAGCCACACTTGCAACACTCACTCTTAAGATGCTGTTTCACGACCAAGAAATGATTCAAGCAACAGTGACCCAGTACTCGAAATCCACCTCTGATCTTGAAGCTCTCATATGGGAAATCATAATCACGTTTAACTTAATGACTACTATATTGGCAGTGGCAACAGATCATAGGGCGGTGTGTTGTAATTAGTATTTTACTTTTGTTCTCACAATTCCGAAAGTCGTTAACTTCCTGAAATCTTTCAATCTTATTGTCTGCAAATCAGAGTAAAGACCTCTGCGGAATTGCAATAGGAGGAACCTTGTTGGTTAACGTCATGATTGCGGGGTAAAAACTCCCAGGTTTTGAAACTTTTTATACTTCCTATACCATCAAGATATCTAGTATTAAATGGGTTATGGGTTCTGAATTATTCAGGCCAATCACCGGAGCTTCAATGAATCCTGCAAGAAGTTTGGGCCCTGCTGTAGTCTCAGGTGTTTTTCAGAATCTTTGGGTGTTCATTGTGGCCCCTACAGTCGGAGCACTGGCAGCAGTTCTGGTCTACGGCATCCTACGTGTACCCCAGCCTGAAGAACCTGAGGAAAGCAGCAAAATTTCAGTCTTTTAAGCACCTCTACTGACTTAGTGAAACATGATGGCTTGGGTCTTATTGCAGTGAATTCTCCTACAGGTTCTGATATGCCTGCCAAAACAGGAAAACCATTTCCTGGATGAGATATGACAAATGCCTCGACATATAATATGCTTATTTTGGCTCCATCCCATCCTAGCACATAAATAGAAACTAGTTTTTACCTACCATTTTCCTTCCTACCTTATCCTCTTTTTTTAATATTTGAAGTTCCACCTATGCGTGTATGTACAAGGTATTCATAAGCTTTGATGAATCATATTGTCTAATGATCATTAGCCTTTTATTCCGAGACATTTTTAGCATCAATTTTCACTTGTAATTTAATAATGGATTCAAGTGAGTAGCTTTATCCAACTCACTGGATTGGTTGAACCATTTCCGAGCCACCACTAAGCTGAAAGCAGAAGATAAAGATATCAGATATGGACCGTAAAATAAAATAAATAGGACCAGAAGAAAAACAAGAGCAGGACTAACAGTTAATCGTTCGCCTAAATCCTAATCAATTAACAATAAAACACAATAACAACTTTATTAGTGACCCACTATTTCTCTCCTACCTCCACATAATTACTATGCATCAAAGCTATGTGTATGGTGCAGGTACAGAAAAAAGGAATATAGCAAGTGAACCTCCTCATCTTGAAATTCCTCAACCATTTTGAAGGATATATCTTAGACATCGAAGATCAAACACTTGGTTAGATTATTCTGCCAAAAAGCGTAGGGTGGAAAATTATATACATTGGATTCTGGTTTGATCAATCTACAAACAGGATTTAGTTTCACGCATTATCAACGCTTATCTTGTGTCTTGCCATAAATATATGTATTACCTGTTAACAAGGAAAAATCAAACTATTCATACTTGCAAGGAGAAAGGCCATGATGCCTTTTGTTAGTAATGTTCCTGATACAGAGAAGATGAAGGAGAGAAGCGCAGTAGAGAAGAAGAAAGAAAGACGCGCGGAACATTCCAGAAAGCTAACTAAGCCAAAAACAACCTACAACATCGCACAACAAGAATACTCTAGAATACGAGTCTATTAGGTTATAAGGCATCAAGCTCAATAATAATCTCAAGCCCAACCTACAACATCGCACAACAAGAATACTCTAGAATACGAGTCTATTAGGTTATAAAGCATCAAGCTCAATAATAATCTCAAGCCCATTTGTAGTCTGAACCCACTACTCTTAGCTGTTAAGAATTTGTTACGTATTCCTCATAACATAAGGTATCTAGATACTTCTACTGTATTCTCAACACATGCCTATAAATATAGGCAATCATTTCATTAATAAAGTTGGCTGGAAGAAAATTTTATATTTTACAACACAATTTTATGATAGTATCAGAGCACACCTTCTGTTTTTTTTTCTTTACTATCGACTCCAATAACTCTCTCTACCCTGACATAGATTTTGTGCAGTCATGTCTGAGCCATCATAGGCCAGTGTAGCTGGCAACTAAGCTCAAACACAATTCCAAAGACCTAAAGACCACCCAGCCTCACCATATTACATTCATCCTAATGAAAACCCCTCTCTTATTATGATATCTTCTCTTTTGACCAGACCCAATTATCATCCATGGTCTAGGTCAATGAAAATGGCCCTATTATAAAAAAGAAGAAGCTAAAATTCATAGATGACAGTATTTTTATGCCTGGCAAAGAAGATCCTACTCATTTATATTGGGAAAGATGCAATACCATGGTATTATCCTGGTTAATGTGGTCAGTCAATGAATCCATTGCTCAAAGTGTCATTTGGATGGATTCAGCAGTTGATGTATGGAAAGACCAGCATGACAGATTCTCACAAGCAGATTCCTTCCGAATTTCAGATCTGCAAGAAGAAATGTATGGTTTTAGATAGGGAAGTCTATTTATATCTGATTATTACTCATTTAAAAATGTTATGGGATGAATTTCACAATTTAAGACCATTGCCTAAATGCAAATGTCATCCTCAATGTCATTGTGATATGCTGAGCATTATTAAATCATATCAAGACAGTGATTATGTTATACGTTTCTTGAAAGGCCTAAATGAATCCTACTCTACTATCAGGTCACAAATCAGGCTGATTGAACCATTACTTGATATTAAAAAGGTTTTTTTCCATGGTAGCTCAACATGAACGGCAACTTCTTTCAACAACAACACAATTACCCAATTATGAATCTCAAGCTTTTTTTGCTAAAACAGATACCTGAAAACCCTTTCAATCAAACAAAATACCACCATGTACCTTCTGTGGTTATAAGGGACATACAGAAGATAAATGTTACAGAAAACATGGCACCCAACTTTGCGTCAAGCAATGGAAAAATGAATACTTATCAGTCAAGAGATAGCGCAGAATATAAATCTAAATCTGTCAATCATGCAGAAACTCACCTTGAAGCTGTCACAGCTACCAAAAATGCTACTCCAAATACACACAGAGAAGTATCTTCATCCAATTTCAACCTAACACCAGAAGAATACTGTCAGTTGAAGGACTTACTGAACAAAGACAAGGATGTCTCACACAACTCAGTCATTATACCTCAGGCCAACACCATTACCAACGATATCAAAGGTACATCTCTATCTGCCAAATCCTCTTTATGGTCCTCCACTGGATTTTGGATTCAAGAGCCACAGATCACATTGTCTGCAATCTACATTTCTTCATTGAATATACCACAGCTCAGAATCTAACAGTAAGACTGCTAAATGCTCAACATGTACCTGTCACACACACATTGGCTCAGTACATATATCTTCTCTTATTCTAACAAATGTTCTTTATGTTCCTTTCTTTTCTTTCAACCTCATTTTCATTGGTCAACTTACTTCATTCTCACACTACAAACTAACCTTTACCAAACATTCATGTGTTATTCAGGAACTCAACACTTTGAAGACAATTGGTTTTGCTAAGCATTCTAATGGACTATATTATCTTACCCCTCTGCCACAAGCCTATTCTGTTACAAATCACTCACACCATCTTTGGTATAAATGTCTAGGACATCTTTGTAATGCAAGACTCAAGTTGTTATCTAGCATAGACAATTCTGTTATTTTCCAGAATGTTGTTCAATGTGAAACCTGTCAGTTTTCAAAGCAAAAAAGATTACCCTTTACTTTAAGTTCTTCAATTGCTTCCTCTTGCTTTGACATTGTGCATGTTGACATTTGGTGCCTTATCACACAGCTTCCATTCATGGCCATCGGTTTTCCCTAACCATTGTTGATGATCACAGCCGTATGACCTGGGTATATTTAATGAAACATAAGTCAGAAACTAGAGACTTAATCACAAATTTCTTTGCTTATGTGGAACGACAGTTCACAAAACAAATAAAATGCATAAGAAGTGACCAAGGAGTTGAATTTTCAATGACTGCTTTCTTCGCAAAGAATGGTGTTTCGCATGAAATCACTTGTATTGAGTCACCTCAATAGAATGGAAGGGTCGAATGAAAGCACCAACATATTCTTAGCGTGGCAAGAGCTCTTAAGTTTCAGGCCAACCATCCAACCAAATTTTGGTCAGAATGTGTTTTACATGCAGTTTTTCTTATCAATCAGATTCCTACCCCTCTTTTATCCAACAAATCTCCTTATTCAATTCTATTTGGCACTTATCCTACTCTTACACACTTAAGAGTGTTCGGTTGTCTCGGCTTTGCTTCCACTAAATAAGCAAACAGAGGGAAGCTAGATACTAGGGCAAGAAAGGTTGTTTTCCTTGGTTTTTCTACTGGGACAAAAGGCTACAAACTTTTTGATTTGGACACTAAACAATTCTTTTTATCAAGGGATTTCATTTTCTATGAAGATTCTTTTCCCTTTCAGAACCTTCCCTACCATAATTCTATTATACCACGCCTAATTCTACCCTCTACTGAGGACTCTCCTCTTTATGATGTCACTCAGGCACCCTCCCAAGTGACTAATTCTGAGCCATCTCCCTTATCTCAACCTACACCTCAACCTCGACGTTCTACTAGACAAACTTAACCACCATCCTATTTAAATGACTATATCTATCCTACATTGTCTCACACTTCTCCTCACTTAATTTCCACAGTCATCTCCTATGATAACCTATCCTCAGCACACAAACATTTTTCTCTAGTTCTTGTAGCTTTAACAGAACCGACAACCTATCATGAAGCTATGCAACAAACTGAATGGCAAGAAGCAATGAATGCGGAATTGAAGGCTTTAATTTAAAATGAAACTTGGGAACTCACCTACTTACCTCTTAGGAAATCATCAACTGACTGTAAATGGGTACATCAGTATAAATTCAATCCAAATGGTTCAGTTCACTGATGCAAAAGCAGACTTGTCGCAAAGGGCTTCACTCAGCAAGCCGGTGTGGACTACAACGAGACCTTTTCTCTTATGGTCAAGCATACCACTATTCGCCTGTTACTTGCTCTCACCACATCCCAGGACTGGCACCTTCATCACCTTGACATCAACAACGCCTTCCTTCATGGAGATCTCCAAGAAGAGGTCTACATGAAGCCACCCCAAGGCTTCCTTTACTTGATTCAAAACTAGTCTGTAAGTTAAAGAAAAGCGTCTATGGACTCAAACAAGTCAGTAGACAGTGGCATGAAAAAATCACCTCTGGTTTACTTTCAAATGGATTTCAGTAGTCTGCCTTAGATCACTCCATGTTCACCAAAACAGAAAACAATATTTTGATCATACTTCTGATTTATGTCGATGATGTATCATTAGCTAGCAAAGACTTAAATCTTATCAAATACACTAAAGATTTTCTAGACGTTACCTTTCAGATCAAAGACCTTGGTGTGGCCAAGTACTTCCTCGGCTTGGAGCTGACCAGATCATTTGTCAGCGTCAATCTCTCTCAAAGAAAATAAACGATGGACTTATTGTCTAAAGCTGGCTTCTTGGACTGCAAACCCTTGTCTACACCAATGGTTCCACATACGAAATTGATGGCTGATGGAGAACCCTAAACTGACATCACAGGTTATCGATGCCTCATTGGGAAGCTCTTGTACCTGACAATAACACGACTAGACATTAGCTTCGTTGTTCAATAACTCTCTTAATTTTTGGATAGACCTACAACAGTACATATGCAAGCGGCCCCTAGAGTTTTACGATACCAAAAACTCCCAGCCAAGGTATCGTTTTTCACCGTGATTCCAACAAGCAACTTCGGGCTTTTTCTGATTCGAACTGGGCCACTTGTCTTGACTCTCGAAAATTAGTCATCTGCTTCGTCCCTAATATCCTGGAAATCTAAGAAACAAGCCATCGTCTCCAGAAGTTCCTCTGAGGCTGAATATCGAGCCCTTGCAACCACCTCGTGCGAGTTTCAATGGCTATTCTAGTTATTGCAAGACTTTGGCTTTCACCACCAAGCTGCTGCTTACTTTTACTGTGACAATTAATTCGCCATTCACCTTACAAAAAACCCCGTCTTTCATGAACGAACGAAACACATTGAAATCGACTGCCACTTTGTTCGTGAAAAACTTCACTCTAGACTCATTCATCTTTTACCAGTAGCCTTTCACTCTCAACTCGTCGACATTTTCACTAAGGCTTTACCTAAACCTCAGTTTGACTCTCTTATCTCTAAGCTTGGAATCCACAATGTCTTCCAGCTTATGGGAGGATGATACATAGAAGATGAAGGAGAGACGCACAGTAGAGAATAAGAGATAAAGATGCGCAAAACACTCCAAAAAGTTAACTAAGCCAAAAACGAACTACAACATCGTACAACAAGAATACTCTAAAATATGGGTCTATTAGGTTATAAGGCATCAAGCTCAATAATAATCTCTAGCCCATTTGTAGTCTGAACCTACTATTCTTGTTACGAATTCTTTATAGCACAAGTTATCTAGATACTTCTACTGTACTCTTAACACATGCCTATATATATAGGCAATCATTTCATCAATAAAGTTGGCTGGAAGAAAATTTTATCTTTTACGACACAATTTTATCGCAACTTTGTGGGTCAAAGGTGATCTCTTCAAATTATTGATCTTCAATTATCAAGGACCTATAATATTAGATAATTCCAAGCACAACAAATGAAGAGAACTGCAATCCATGTGCAGAAAGACATTGGTGGTTTCCCTGAATCCATGTGCAGAAAGACATTGGGTATTTCCCTGGGATATCCAAATCTATCGTATAGTTCTTACCCAGTTTGAGGCAGTCGCCTCCAATTTATTATCTGGTGAGATTGTGGATGCCTCTGCAAGTAAGAAGAACTACCACCAATTCTATTTTCGTCATTAACATACTGTTCTGAATAACCAGACGATGGAGGGGACCAAACTGGAACTAAACCTCCATCCCTCTCTCTCCTACTGCTACTTGATGATTCTACCGCCGACTCTTCGGCATCTTCTACATCTCTCATAACATTAAAACGTAGTATATTGTTCTGCCTCTGAATGTTTTGTGTGACCTCCTGGTTTGCTATGTCTCTTCCCGGTTCTTGATTTACATTTGTATTTACGTTTCTAGTTACTTCTCTTCTGTTATTTTCTGCCACATTTCGGAAATCTAGAGAAGTCTCTTCCTGTTCAACTGGAGCCAAAGAAGAGGTCATGCTTGGGACCATCTGATCCTCACAACGCCGAATTGTAGTAGGTGCGTTGTTTCTTATAGGTTCACGGTTTTCCTCCATTTGTATGTCTTGAGGGAAGGCAAGCGGGGAAGAATCAGAAGAGTCTCCAAGCCCTTCCTCCATCCCGTTTTCAATTGCAGCTCTTGAAACTGCTTCTTGTTGCCACATTTCCGAGAGTGCTCTTTGCAACCTGGCCTTTGCTGCATCTATCCCTACAATGGGGAGAGGATAATTTGATCCCAGTTCGATTCCGGCAGCTTGAAGGACGGATTCAGGTGCATTCCATGGATGGTGTATCCATTCAGTTGGCAAACGAGCAAGTTCTGGAAGCCACCGCCGCACATACTCGCCATTAGGATCAAATTTATAACCTTGAAACTGTTGAAATGAGAAACTAAATTAGGTCTCTTACCAGGCAATTTATTCCTAATATAAGTTTTGTATATGATAGGAAAATTGCATCTTAAAGCTTTCACCCAATTTTCATTCTCTGGACAAATGGTTGAAAGGAGAAACTATCAATGAAACAAATATAGAAGAAAATTACTAATGCAGAATCTGTACACCACTCCATGTTTTCCCATAAAGGTTTTTTTAACAGCAAACGGTGATTATGCTCAAGGTCTACATCATGAAAATCTTCAGATCAGATAACAATAAAATAAAACTGTGACGAAGAATATAAATTCATCTTGAAGTAATCACAAAATACCAGAAGTCAATTAATCCCTTAGGCGTTCAAAGCATCTTTGCTGTCGGTGCTAACTCACATAGAATACTAGGACAAAGCACTTGCCAACGAAGACGCCAGATAAGAATCAACACCCTTGTCAAGTACCAATAACAGTCAAACATAAGGCACCAAGAATAAATGAATTAGATTTTTTTTCCCAAAATTCCCTTATGTAGCAAAATTCTTAATCTGAATAGGTTAAACTCAGTAACTGGACGGTGATAAACATTTAAGCGACGATTATACTGCCTGATACTCCAATCATCATAGACAACCAAAAAACACATGCACAAATTCATGTAAGAGTCGTGCTGCCTAAGACTAAGGGAAACAGATTCTCGGCACCTGTGGATGATCGATGCGGTCAAGCTCTCTGCCATCAGGGAGAGTACCAGATATGTATTGCCAGCCAAGAGCATCACTCTCTAAATCTGCATCCAAGAGGGTATCCCAGAAATACTTCATACCCCATCTCCAAGGAAGCTGTAGAACCTTCACAAAGAAACTAGAAACTACAACTCGTATCCGATCATGAAGCCAACCAGTGGCCCACAGCTCTCTCATTCCAGCATCAACTAATGGGTAACCAGTTCTACCCTGTCTCCATGCCTTAAAGTAGCCTTCATCTACAAACCAAGGAAAGAACTTAAGGTGCCCGAGAAGAGGCCTTTCGTGACTGTAAGGATGATTAAAGCTTATGTATCTTGAATATTCCCTGAGACCAACTGACTTGAGAAACAGGTTCACGCTTTCTTCACCAGCCTTGTTCCCTTCATTGGCCCACAGAACTTGCTTTATGCGAACAAGATGAAAGACTTTTCTAACACTCAACTCCCCAAAATGCAAGTGAGGCGAGAGAAGAGAGGTCGTAGCACTATCAGCCTTCCTACGATTCTTAGAGTACTCGATTAGGGGTCCATTAACGAATGTTGTCAGGGCCCTGTCAGCATTGCTCCAGCCAGGTGACCATGCTCGAGCAAGAAGTGCATTGCTTCCTTTCTCTGATTCATCTTCAAATATCAATGTGTCTGAAGGGCATTTCGACACGTTACCTGAGAGAACTCAAACATTGTTTGAAAGCATAATTGAGATTGTAACAACTGCGAAGAAAGAAACTACATATAACCATGACGTGAAAACAGAGGGAAAAACAAACAAAAAGTAGACCTTTAACTCATTTGTGCTTCGCCATCAAAGTTAGCTTAGCAACATTAATCGCTAGTTGTAAATACAGGCAGGAGAAGAAACAACCTATTTGGCTGTTAGGAGTGGCTAGTATCCCTTTTTATGGGCGTTCTGTTTACCATACATCTCTCGCAATTTCCTTTACAGTTGTATTAACACACTTCATAATGTGAAGGTAACATGTGGGAAATTCCAAGTTCTTGTTTTTATCTTTGCAGATTGAGTGAATTGCAATGATGCTATTTCAAGTTTTTATGACACTAATTGTTGTCGGATTTAGAAGTCTCTCTCTTTCACACACACATTGGTAAAAAGATCCAACGAGGTAAAGCAAAATAGAAAACTTGAATTTAGGCAAACCTGAAATAATCCTCTTTGGTGGGAGAAGTGGAGCCTCTGGATCATAAGGCATGCTAAGGCATTTTTCCCAGAAAGCAGCAAACGTTGAGAAAGGGCTGCCTTGGGCATCTATAACATCCCATGGCTCATAAAGCAAATCTGCGTTGAAGGATCTTACGGCCACCCCTTGAGCAGTCAAAACCTCCTTTGCCCGATGATCTCTAACCAGTGATAAAGGATCTGAAAAGGGTTAAATTGCCAACACTTGTTGAGATACATGATTTTCTCCATGTTTTTCTGCAATAAGCTATGGAAGTTTCAGGAGTTCATAAAGTTGAAGTAGGGCTTTTTATCCTGGAACTATGGTC
Organism: Erythroxylum suave; assembly: GCA_027563595.1. Taxonomy (NCBI): domain Eukaryota; kingdom Viridiplantae; phylum Streptophyta; class Magnoliopsida; order Malpighiales; family Erythroxylaceae; genus Erythroxylum; species Erythroxylum suave. Next base: position 94,387 of record JAOSBN010000111.1, read on the forward strand.
AATCAATGCTGTTAAATTGCAGTACAATTTGACAAGATCGCAACAGAAACTGTTAAATCTAAATAGTAGTAGCAAGGTAGAAGATACAAATTCTAATTCATTCTCAACTGTCTCTTCAATAACAGTAGCAATTGGTGCCAACTGCTGAACCACCATTCAGCTATTACTTAGACAAAAATGAGAAGACAAAGTTATTGATTTTGGAAACTCTTCCAACAGAAAATAGAAGAAATAACCATCATAATTTCAAAAACAAAATTCCAAACCTTTGTCCGAGGACCAGTTTAAAAAAGGGCCGAAAAAAGAAAGTTAGAAGAGGAAGGATCAACTTACACGAAACCCATTACAATAATAAAAGTGGAGAACTTGAATTAAAAGAATATTTTATCTCAAGGTCAAACTCAATCCCCATGATCAACAGATCCCAAGCAACAGAATACAAGTAAAAAGATACTGTCAATAGATGCACAAGAATTAGCAAAAAGGACGAAAAGAATATAAATAAACCGACCGTATAGGTGATTGAAGAAGAGCTGAGTAGCATCGGTAGATTTGACAACCTCAAGAAGAGTGGAAACAGTATCATATGATCTCTTAGTAACAAGAGAAGTACCAAGGGTCTTCAACGAAGAGTCAAGATGAGCCAAACTTTGCTTGAGCCACCACCTTGAAACTCTTCCAGGGTAATAGTGGCCTTCGTCTTCCGGTGCCCATATGAACACTGTAACAACAGCACCAGCTCTCACACCAGCTGCAAGTGCTGGATTATCCTCAACCCTCAGATCTCTCCTGAACCAAACTATACTACACCCACCACCAGACATGATTCCAAGAAAAAACAACAGCCACCCACTTCCTAGCCTTCCTTGTTACTTTCGAAGCTAGCTCGCCAATGAATTGTAACCAAGATGTTATCTTGACTTATTCCTCTTGTGTTTATGACTTTCAGACAGTGAAGTTAATCGGGAATAAGAAAAGGCTCATGAAATTCTGAGGATTGGGTGATTGTCAGGCAATGTTGTTAGCAGCTTTCTTTTTTTATGTTGTGTTTTGGTTGCTGATTTACCAGTTATCTTCTATTCCACCACTTGCATATCGTACTTATTCTGTTGCTCAAAATTAATTAGTCAAATAACTGATTCCTCTTTCCTAATGATAGCATATTTGGGTTATTCTAGCTGCTAGCAAAAAGTACCTGCTTTTGTGGATTGAGAGAGAGAGAGAGAGAGAGAGAGCGAGGTGATGGATTTGGACAGTGAATGAATAAGATCTGTCAATGGGTGGTGGGGACATTCCAAATTTATAGACAATTTGCGGCCACAACTTTTCTTGTTACTTGTTTTTTCCTCTTATCCTATGCAAGGCAACAAAGCCTCCGCCCACCTCTCGTTCTTTCGCTGATCCTATTCCTTATTCAGGGTGGAGACACTCTACAATGAAAGATGCTACTTATTCTTTTACCCCGAAACAAATTCTTCTTGAAAGTCTCATACTAACAATCTCATATTATTGTCAAACGACTTGTTTTATATAGAAAACTAGCAGTGATATAGTGATATATATAATGCTCACTTAATTTAATTTTACGAGTATTTAAGCTTAATTTAATTATAGGAGTATTTCTAAACATGTTATATTATTTAATGTATAAATTAATAATGTGTAATTTAAAATTTTGTAATAAAATTATAAATATTTAAATTTTGAAATGTATAATAAGAAAGGAATTAATAAGGTTAAAATTTGTTATAAAATTATATTATAATTAATGAGTAAATAAATTTGTTTATTAATCATATAAGAAACTTTTAATCAACTAAAATTTTAATGATATTTAATTTCTTGCGAGTTAAGAGTAAAAATTTATAAATGGCAAAGTACAGGGAGTTATAGAAATAGAGAAAGTGATAAACAACAAATAAAAGTTAAGAAATAATAAGTTGATCAAATCAACTAAATTTCAATGATATTTAATTTAAAATATAAAAAGAAAATAAATGTGCAAGGAACTATTGAGTTCTTTATATAATCAGTAAATAAAATTTTTAAACTAACTGTGTAATTATTCTAAATTAAAATATAATGTAATTAATTACGCTATTAAGTAAAGTTAATTATTAATGCACGGATATAAATATATGTTGGACATAGAGTCGGTGTACTTTTATTCATGGTTATACTAAGAAATATGAGATTAGTATTATGCTGTGGTTGTATATCTTTAAATTGACGTGGAAGTAAATATATTTTCGTAGATTTGATGGAGTAAAGAATAGAGATGTAAGTAAAAGTGATGGAATTTAAAGCGTACAAGCAAAGTTGAAAGAAAACTAAAATTTCTATCACCTTTAAAGGTTGAGCTTGGTACTGGAATGGTGGTTTTGGTATCATATGGAGAGTTGGTAATTAAGTATAAGATTATAACATTGGGTTTGATATTAGAAGTTCATGATGTTTATGTAATTTATATTTCTGAATTGAATGAGAACATATGTAAGTAAGATGAACAAAATGATAATGATATACTTAGAAGTCCTCAATATTAAGTTGATCAGTTATTGTGAGTGTACATATGATAATGTGATTACTTTGGTAAATGATATTACGGTGTACTTATGTATTATAAGCTTGGATATGATAGTACTTGAGGTCAGGGTATCATCCACATAAAATATTAATTGGTGATCATGATCTTGATGGTATATACCAAGGCATAAGAGTAAAAGTGTATGCCTATCGCTTCATCGACCTTGAGTATATAGAACATTATGATTCTGTGAGATATGGTAGTAAATGGTCTTATTGAAATGTTATGCGAAGCTAAAAAACGATGACGAACATAGTTGATTGATAAAGATTTTGTAAACAATACAGATAATTGAGGAAAGAAAACTCTTTTTCACTGAAATTGTATCTATTAGATATATGTTAAATATATCTATTTTATTTTTATTTTGGCATATTTTTAAATTGGCATCTTTTATCAGCTTGAATTCAAATATCAGTTGGATAATTTTGTAGATAGAATAGAATTCTATCTTGTACAAGAGCCGATTTGGTGAAGGATTGTTTAAGGGTATTGTGGTATTTTTACCTGCATATATGAAGGGTTTTCTGTCAAAAACATGAGACGTGGTTGGTATTGTAGAACAGATTGAACACATTAGATTTACGGCAAAGTGCATGAGTGCAGTGGGTGTGCAGGTGTGCGTATGAATGGGTGTGTTCTTTGCTGATTATATACATACATGTGTTGCTTAGAAAAGAAGAAGGAATTATAGCAACCTAAGACCAATAAGTATTTGCGCATGTCTCCATCTTGGCAAATAAATAAGGTGGTTTTTCCTATTTAGAGTGTGTTTCATTATGTTGGTATTGTGCATATCTCTATTTAAAGGCTAAAATGAATTTGTGAGTGTGAAGTGCGTGAGTATCTTTGTTGGATGTGTGCGTGACTATCTTTGGTGGGTGTGTGCAAAACGACCTACGGCTGTGACGTTTGGGTGTGAAATATATATGACCTATAATTGTGAAGTGAGTGTGTGCGTGAATGCCTCAGTGAAGTGCGGTATTCAGATATATTTCGGGAAGCTGATAATAGGGAAAGCTCTTTTATCTTAACTATATTGTTATTCTTTTCTTAGTTGATTGATCACTTGAGTTATTTTTTTTAATTAATTGTCGTTCATTAAGTTGTTTAAAAAAATCCTCTGACAAGATTAACACGAGTTGGCCGTGTTATTGGGAACGAAAATCTTTCACGGAAAGTAAGGTTGAGAAATAATGTCAAGGGTTGAGTCACTACAAGAAAATTGCAGTTTAACGATGGAAAATACCGATGGAATAACCAAATATTCCGTCGGTATTAAAGTTACCGACGGAATATACCGACACAGTGAAAACGTCGGTGATACGATCGTAGCTAACTTTAACGACGGAAATTTAGCGAGCATCACTAACTTTAGCGACGGAACAAGGCGTATCGTCGGTAAAGTTTACCGATCGGCCAAATAAATTCCGTCTGTAACTTAGTGACCGAGAAAACGTTCCATCTGCAACATTACCGACGGAAATATACTTACCGTCGGTACATGGTCTTCATTATTACCGACGGAGAACTAATTTTCGTCTGTATATACGATAACAATATACTGACGGAGAACTAATTTCCGTCGATATATACGATAACAATATACCGACGGAAATTAGCTGCTCCGTCGGTAATGGTTATTATTAATTTTTTAATTTATATTTTCATTAT
>JAOSBN010000112.1:17834-47284 GCA_027563595.1 Erythroxylum suave
TAGAGAATATATAAGGTTAATATTGTAATTGTGTATAGTAGGTCAACTTCCTACTTTGGAGGATCTCCCTTGTATAAGTATTTGATATTCACGAGTAATACAAGTCAAGTCATTATCTTCATTCTGTCAATCATCACATCCAATCTACATTAACAAAGGTATAAAGAAAATATGGTGAATTAACTAAGGGAAAGACATTTATTTGAGATATTGAAGGAATCTCTTCACAATAAGCCAATGATTAGAGTTTGGTTTGTATATGAATTGGGCTAATTTATTGACTGCATGGTTGATATTAGTTCATATGAGTGAAAGATACTAAAGAGAGCCAAGCACTTGTTAGCGCTCAATTAGATCATATTTAAAAGAGTCATTATCAAGTTTAACTATTATAGATGGAGTCAATGAAGTGCAAACTTCCTTGGCTTTATTTATTTAATACATTGAAGAAGGTCGAGAATATGTTATTAGTGAGATAAGATTAGATCCTTAGAAGATATAATGGTTTCATTGCCTAAGAAATAGTTGAGTTACTCAAAATCCTTAAGAGATAATCGATAAGAGAGACAAGTTGTTAACTCTTGAATTTCAGATGAATGATTACCAATAAGTATAATGTCATCCATATACACAATTAAGTACGTTGTATAAGTGCCCATATTATATTTAAATAGAGTAGTATCACCTTTGGAATTAATAATTATAGGCATTAAGAAAGGAGTGAAGTTTATTATACCATGGTCTAAGAGCTTGATGAAAGTCATAAATATCTTTGTTCAATTTATAGATATGAGTAAGATATCAAGGATCAATAAAGCCTTATGGTATTATATCAAAACATAGTTAGAGATAGTTCTTTGTAAAAATGCATTATTAACATCAAATTAATTAAAAACCCGTCTACATGTTACTATAAGCGTAAGTGCTAGGAAAGCATTAGCAGTTTTAACAAAGCAACTAAAGTTTTTAGTATAATCAATATATGGACATTGATCGAACAAGTTTTCCATAAAATGAGCTTTATAGCAGGTAATGAATCCATTATGATTCCTATTGATTTGTACACCCTTTTACACTCAATAAAAAGTTATCATGTAGAGAATGGGATTAGGGACCAAGATTTTGTTTTAGCTAAAAATTCTTCACTTATGGCATCACGTCGATAAGGGTGCTAATTGAAAATAAATGAGATAAGATCAATTTTGCAGATGGGAGGTGAGGGATTGTAAGTTTCAAAATTAATGGATCATATGGGAAGAGAGATCATAAGTGTTCGTATTGTTATATGAAGTGGGTGAGGTTATAGCATTAGGTATAGTAGAGGTGTAATGACAAAAAGGAGAACTATTTGTGTTCGAGTATGTTGAGGAGTAACCTTGGAAGAAGACAAAATTAAGACAACTAGTGAATTGGTGATCAAATTAGGAATGGTAATTATAAAAGAAGTAGGAATATTAAAGACAAAAGGAAGTCTATAAGAGGGAAAGATAATATGATCAAATTAGGATGATAATTGTACTAAAATAAAGAATGCTGAAGATAAAAGGAATTTTATAGGAAGGAAAGACAACATGATCAAGGTCATCTCTAGTATGAGTTTACACTTAATTAATATTTTATTGGTGAATGCGAAAGGGTCAATTTGAATCTTAACATTTTCGCCATAGTTTAACTTTAATTCAAAAATTTCGGTCGATTCAAAATGAATCCTAGTTTTTAACAATGTTTCATTGGGTAAAATTTGTTTGACCCCATATGGTTAGGCATACTATCAATTTACTCCTAACTTTTAAAAATTGCCAATAGCCCCCTATAATTTTAGCTTTATAATAAATGTTCCCTATTGTCATCTTCCTTTATAAACCCTAACTACGAGCTTTAAAATGATGTCATGTAATGCCACATATATTGTCACATAAAGTGCCACATGTAGAAAAATAACATTGTTTTATAGTTTATAGTTATATTTTCTAACGAAAGTTCATGACCTGTGTTATAAAATTAAAACTAGAGGCAGTTGTTGATGGTTTTTAAAAGTTAGGGAGTATGCTAATAATAAGCCAAACGATAGGGGTTCCAAAGAATTTAACCCTACTTAGTTTAACTACTAATTTAATTTCCATGTCAAGATTCCATTAAACTATGTCATCATGACTTCTTTTAATATTTTTTGTGGAGTCTCTTCTTAGTTGAGCATCCTAACTAGCATGAGGAGCTATAAAGGAAGTCCTTCAGTAGATGATAACATTTGGAAAATTATGAATTTATAAAATTTAGTAAAGAATGTTCATCGGTCTCTCCTAAGGTATTCCTCAAAACTTTCAAACAACACTATTAAACATAGGTGAAAATTAAGATGCTTTTTAAGCTTATATCAACCTACAATTGATTAGATAATGATTTAACAATCTTTATTCATCTAATTAATAATATATGAATCATCATCAATGTTGAACCAAGGAAGGTTCCAATCAATATTTTGATGATGACAAAGCACAATTACTGCAAATGAGTTTTATTTTTTATGAAAGCAATACGAGAGCAAATTGTAGCCATGTATAAATCAAAGGGCATTTTATGAAGTTTATAAGGAAAAGTTGTAGCCTATCATTGGAAATGAATATCAAAGTGAAGGATAAAGAAGATTAATACATATTAAGATTCTAGGTAATCTGTAATGTAAGAAGATCAAGAAATATTAAAGTTATAGGTAATTTGTAATGTTTATTTTAGTTTTACTTAAAACAATGTGATAATTTTAAAGACCCACCATACATAAACACATGATTATTTAAATTAATTACTTGAGTATTTTTATTCATCAAAAGGGATTAAAGTTATAAAACATTCTTTAGGAAATATTTTCAACGGTATTTGTATGAAGAAAATAAAGTCTGATAATTTGAAATAATTAAAATCATGATCTTTGGGAGATTAGTAGACCTATAAAATGTAGGAATCGACTAATGTAAGAAAAAATTGTCAAGATTGATTTATCAAGATTTTATATCAATATTTGTTAAATAATAGTTAATGACTAGGGAATCTTATGCATTTAATGCACATTGTTGATCAATTTGCTACACTAGTTGACCAATGCTTTGTAACTAACCATTATAATAGCTTGCTTTTGGCTCTAGTGGCCAGTTTAGGTCTCAAAATAGTATAATTTTTTTTTCTTGCTAGTTTTGCATTAAAAAGTATCTAGGTGTTTTATAGACATATTTTTAGGGTTTTCAAGCATTTGACCATTTGTTGTCTCATTTTTAGTTAGTGAGCCCATTTATCTTTATTAAAATGATCAACTCATTCTTTTGACTTGTAAATTCTTTTTATGAGTAGAGTTACTCTTCACCTTAGAGAAACATTGTCAAAATAGTTTATTTTTTACTCATGAAGAATAAGATTGTTGTAATAAGGTTCCTCTTCACCTTGTTGAAAGAAGAGACTTGGTGAAAATTCTAAGAAATATCTTAAAGAGTAGATATAACCAAGGGTTATTTGTCAAACCGCTACAAACCAATTTGTGTTTCTTCTTCCCTGCACTTATTAAATTATTTCTCGATTATAATGTCAATTTTCATTAATTTTTTATCATATATTGATTCTTGTCAAATTACATCATTTAATTAAAAATAAAAATTTAATTTTACAAACACTTAATTCACCCATCCTTATTTTGGGTATCATTGGTGACTAATAAGTGACATCAGAGTGATTCTCTTAAGTTAGCATTTCAAAAAAAATTCTAGAGTAACATAATGACGTAGTTATGTTCATCCTTATAAAGATAAGAGTGATAAAATAATAGTAGAGCCCTATTCTTTGATGGCAATGATTATCTTTATTAGAAAACTAGGATCACATTTTTTTGTTGACTAAAAATATTGACTTGTAGGAAATTGTTTGAAGTAGTTCATTCATTCCTACTAAAGTTATAAATGATAAAAAAAAGTTCCCAAACTAATGAGTGCGATAGTTAAGATAAAAGACTAATTTCATTGAATAGCAAGGCTGTTCATATTTTATTTTATGCATTAGGAAGAAATGAATTCAATAGATTTTTTGTATGTGAAATGGCTCATAAAATTTGGCATACTTTAAGAGTTAAATATAAGGAACAAATAAAGTAAAGGAGAGTAAAGTGAGCATGCTAACATATCAATATGGAATGTTTTAAATGAAGTATGATAAAAGCATATCTAATATGTAAACTAAATTTATTGATATTATCAATGATCTTAAAGGCTTGGACAAGATATATAATAATGATGAAATGCTAAGGAAATTAAAAGTCTCTTCCAAACTCTTAGGATGCCAAGGTGACCATAATTTAATAATTAAAATACCTTAATGTGCTACCATTGAAGGAACTTAATAAATTCTTACTCACGTAAAAAAAAAGACTCAAGGAGACCTGAAAAGAAGAAAAATATGGTTTCAGGGATATATAAATTAGCTTTCAAGGCTTCTAAGGAGGAATTAAGCACAGAAGAAGAAAATGAAATTGATAAGGAAGATATAACTCTAGTCACAAGGAAATTCAAGAAGTTTTTATTAAAAAGGAACTTTTAAAATATAAAGGACTTTAAGAGTGGGAAGATAGATTCAAAATGAAGCTCAAATAATTTTTTTTTCAAGATGTAGGAAACTTAGAAACATGAAGTCGCCTATCCTCAAGGAAAATGACAAATATGATAGAAATGGCGAGAAAGAGAATATAGTGATCTAATATGTTCACAATTATATAGAATCAAATGTAGCAAGTTATTAAAACTGCAATATTCTAGATTATCGTATTTTGAAGACTATAATACTTTGTTTACTAATCATTAATAGATAAGAAAATTAAAATAAATAAGATTTAATGAAATATAATCAAATTATGAAACTAATCAAGATACTTCAATAACAAAGGGAAATCAAGATAAAACATTTGGATTTTAGGTTTCACTTTTGTATAATTCTAGTTATCATATAATATTTGTTATTACGATTCAAATTATAATCAAATTAATTTATTATATCCTCTCCCATTGCATACAGGTATACTCAACGAGATAACTATCATGTTTTGATATGCAATTCAACCTAATAAAACTCATTAAGAGTAATTAATTTATTTAGTTGTCATAATAATCTAGGATGTCCTTATCTTTAGATATAAGGTGTTTAGTCTCCTAATGCATGTTTCATGCTTACACCACTTGGTCTTTAATCCTAAGATTAAATTTAAGATGGTCGTCCCAAAAAATTAAGAATTAAAACCAAAGAGAATAAATTCAACTAAATGATAATAAATTATACAATAATAATCGAAGAATCTATCATAAGCTATATCCTTAATCCTAACTAGGGTTTTGACTATTAAATATAACAACAACAACAACAACAACCACAACTACCAAGTGATTGTGGGGTCTGGGCAGGTCTAAAAATTCATAGCCTTACCCCTAACTAGTAAAGAGGTTATTAAGTAATAATAAATAAAATAAAATAAAATAAAAATAGAGATAAAAGAAGATAATAGTTAGTAGTAGTAGTTAGTGGTAATAGTAGTAAGAGGAGGAGGAGGAGGAGGAGGAGGAGGAGGAGGAGGAGGAGGAGGAGAAGGAGGAGGATGAGGAGGAGGAGGAGGAGGGGGAGTAGGAGTAGCAGGAGTAGTAGTAGTAGTTAGTAGGAGGAGTAGCAGTAGTAGGAAGAGTAGTAGCAGAAGTAACAGTATCAATAATAGTAGTAGTAGCTATAGTAAGGGTAGCAGTAGGAGTAGGAGTAGCAGAAGTAGCGATAGTAGGCAGGAGTAATACCAGTAGTTGCTGGTAAGAGCAGTAGTGGCAGAAGTAGTAGGACTGGTAATAGTGGTAGGGTAGTGGTGGTGGTGGTAGTACCGGTGGTGGTAGTAGTAGTACTAGTGATAGTAGTGGTAGGGTAGTGGTGGTGGTGGTAGTAGTGGTGGTGGTAGGAGGAGGAGGGGGAGTAGTAGTATTAGGAGTAGTAGGAGTAGGAGTAGGAGCAGTTATAGTAGGAATAGTAGTAGTAGAATAAAAGATAAAATAGAAAAATATACAAAAAAAGAAAAGTTGTCACGATCTTAACTGAACAAAATAAAAAAAAGACAACTTTAAAATAAGAGAAAGAAAAGAGGAAAGTAATAGAGAAGTTACCATGATCTCCTACAATCTTACTCTAAATCCTTCCTTGATGTTAAAAAGACCTAAAACTAACAGCTTAGTTAAAATGGAGGTTGTCACTAGCCTCTAAATTCCCCTATTAGTGTTACATAAAAGAGTTTTAAGATTATTAAACTTATAATTTCATATACTTTCCAAATCACAACTTCAGTGCCTAAACTGTTTATTATATTTCTAGATTAATGTTAGTTTTATTTTGAAACTTTATATATGCAAATATGATAAGTCCAATATGGTTTCTCTTTATATCTAATAAAGATCTTGTTTTAGAAGAATAATGCAATAACATAAGTCAAACACATTCCCGTCTTGGTCTCGTGTTTAACCATTTCTACAATTTTCCTAATTTTTGACATCATTGAGCAAGAATTAATTTTTGGCATCCTACAAAAAATGGTTACCCTTTACATTAACTTTTAAATAACTGCAATATTAGTTTTATCAAATAACTATGTAGAAATTTACACTCAAATAAATGATTTCTCTTTAAAATCATCACCTAGAAGACAATGAACCAAACATATGAAAACATCATTTAATTTCATATGAAACATGCCATAAAAATTTTAAATTATAACTAACTTACCCCTGTAAACAGGTAAGATATAGACATATCAAATTCTCCTATACTTAGCTCATTTCTTATCCTTAAGCAAATGAAAACGAAAAACATTAACTAATTAAACACTCCTATCTAAAACAGAGAACAATTGAACTTCTGCAGGTGAATGGTGACATTTGGCTTATGATATAAGCCTATGGCCATTATTAGTGGAGGAGATACAATCTCCTAAAATTTTAATAAAATGATAACCAAAATATCAATCTACACGCATTTATTAATTTTACAATTAATAATAACATAAGATATACATATTTAAACCACAATTGAATTGCAAAACTTAAAAATATAATGCTTCTTAAACTAATCACTATGTAAATAAGACAAAGTAACACTAGTCTACTTGCTTCATCAAGTTCAAAAACTTCAACTTTATAATTTCCTCACAAGATATCACTACTCATCATTTTTTTATAAAATTGAACTAATCATAGGTTTGAAAACATCTAATCTCCACTAGTTAAATAGATATATAAAAGTAAAAATCAAAAGAACTTTGAATTAGGTTATAATAAGGAAAAAGGGATAAGTAGGTCAATAAAGGAAGGGAATAAGAAAAACAAAGATGCAAAAACACAAAGATATTTTACTTAGTAGAGTAAGTAAATCTAGAATTGACAAAAAATCTCTAGTACTTTTTATCTTGAAAAAATCCCTTTTTCCCTCTTTTTTTTTTCAAGTGTAGTAAACTCATGCTAATCAATTTTTAACACTTTTTCTTAATTATATTCACATTTATTTCTTTTTTCTTTTTTCTTTTTTTAATTTTTAAAATTTTCATGAAGTCCCTTTTTTCACTTCCTTCTTCACATAATTCACCATTTTTCCCTTATTTATTTCCTTATATGCCATATCCAATAAACATATAAACTTGTAAGTAAAAGCTCTACTAATCATAAATTAAGGTGTAATTACTTTTTTTTAAAGCTCAAGGTCCTTTAGAAAAGGTTACAAATAAAAAAGGTTAAGATTTTAAGTTAGGCTCAAAGGGTAAGCTCAAAGGGTAAGCAATTTGGCTCAAACTCAATCTTAATTTCCTTTATCATTTTGTGCTTGTACATATCTTACATTTAATCTCAAAAATATAAAATTCAATGTCTAAAATTATAAAATCCAAGAAGTTATCTACATTTAAAAGAAAGATTATTGCATGAAGGCTCAATTATCATAAAATCACCCAAATCAAGTCAAATTATCTTTACTTAAAAATTTGGCTTCCTAAAATTCATAAAATTAAAGTTTCATTACAACATAGTGTGTATAACCTTTAAAAATCAATATCAATTAATAATCATGCATAAAATTATATTATTAACCTAAAAAAATTAACGAGTTCCTAAACACAATAAAAAAGAGCTAAAAACATCCAAATTAAACACATGAACTAAAAAGAAGTCCATTTTCTCATATATTTACCCCTCTTCTGTAAACACACACACACACACACACACACACACACACACACACACACTCTTACTTAAGTAAACATAAAAGATAAAAAGGTAGAGACTTCTCCCTTAAATCTATGCCAAGTTTGGTGAGGTAAAATCTCAAACATTCTGAAAAAATTATCTTTAAAAGAAATAGAAAAACATTATTATAGGACTAAAACTAGAAAAAAGAAAAGAAAAGAAAAGAAAACTTAGAATGTTGGTTTGCCTCTCAACAAGAACATCTTTGGAAGTCTTTTAGTTGGACTTCCAATTTAAGCCTTTCATCCTATATCCACAATCAAAGGCTTAATTTCACTCTTGATGAAATTTAAGGCTCCTATGCTCCCTTATGTTTATAAGAACCTTGTATTATATAAAAGCTCTCTTCATTTAACTTAACAACCAACTCCTCATTTTGCTTGTCAGAAAGTATATCCTTTAAGCATTTAATATTCTTTGACCTACGTAAAAAAAAAATCTACATTTCTATTCATTTAAAAATTGATCAAGTATAAAATCAGTGTCACAGTGGGTCAAGGTGTCTACCAGTCTAGACTGACATATGTTGGAGAAGAGGATAGTTTTGATTTCTTGTCCAAATATTTCTTTAAGTCAAGATCGTGATGACATCATATAAAGATGATGTCAACACCATTTTAATTTTATTCATCACTTCCTCACCCTTTTCCATATATTTAGATGGCCCTTGTGTTTCCTTCCCTTTGGAAACCTTAGCCTCAAATGTTTTGCCAGCCCTAAGTGGAGTGGCTAACACTTAATGTCTTAGGTTCACCTCTTTATCACTAGAAAGTTTGAATTGACCTCTTTCGCTAACTATCTTGGTTATATGGTTCACTTGGATTGCCTAGCTATAAATGGATGCATAATTAGATTGCTTCATTTCACGTCATTCCACTCGAGATACAAGTTCATCTAATATTTCAATAACAAAATGTCAAAATTGCCTAAGCATATCTGTCATCCTATTCAATTCTTCCATCTCATTGCTATAAAGAGCTGGTTGCTACTAAAATTGAGGTCATTATTGGAACCCAATTAGTCTCATATATGAACCTACTTTATCTTCTTTCTCTTTACTCCTCCAAAAATAAATTTGGATGATTTATTCATCCTAAATTTTACATATTAGAGAAAGGGTAGCTCATACTAATTTCTCTGTAGGTAACCATATAGTTTTCCTTTTTATAGTTGTATGAGGTAGGCTCCATATCCATGCATACATAGGAAGGATTCTATGGATGACATACATGCCGTATTGATTACACACCTATATTTAGATCAAGTAAATCATTTAACAACATCTTCATATGGTTCAAAATGTCAGCTAATTTTAAATCTAAGTCTAAAATACCTAATCATAATGCCAAATCTAAAGATGTCATATAAGATAATCAAACAAAATTATATGAAAATAATAAATTAAAAGAAAGACAAGATTAACAAACTAGTAAATAATCATCCCATCAACAACTGTTAAAAACTTGTTTAAATATATTTATTAGTGCATATATTCAATTGTAGTAAGTTATTAAAGCTAGAGTATTCCATACTATCAATCCTATAAGAACTATACTACTATGTTTATCAATCTTATCTAATAAAAATAAAATAAAATTTTTTTGATGAAATATATTAGACCATGAAACTAAACAAAGTAATTAAATAACAAAGGAAATCAAGATAACAAGCATTAAGTTTTTGCGGTTCATTTAATGTGAAATTGCAATTATATACAATATTTATCACTATAGTTGAGATAACGATTAATCTAACGTATATATGCCCTCTCCTAAGACACACATTTATTTAAATAGGTAGTTACCTCCTTTAGATGCACAATTCAACCTGATCAAACTCATTAAGTATAGTTAATATATTTATTTATCTGAATAATCTAGGATATCCTTATTTCTAGATCTAAGGTGTTTATTCTCAAATTGCATAGATTATATTTTACCTTTTTGTTCTTTATCTAATCCTTAAGATTGACATTATGATGGTTAGTCACAAACTTAATAATTAAGAACAAAGAGAATAAAATTTGCCAAATGATAACAATTCATGTATTAATACTTGAAGAAACTATCAAAAGTTACACCTTTAACCTAATTAGGGTTTTAACTACTAATCGTAATAAAAAAAACTAAAAGAAGACAATCTTGACATAGGAGAAATACAATAGGAAAGAGGTAAAGAAGTTATCGCGGTCTCCTTTAATCTTACTCCAAATCCTTCCTTGATGTTAAACAACCCCAAAAATTAACAACTTAGTGATAAAGGAGGTTGTCAATAGCCTGAAAAGTCCCCAAGAAAGAACCTTAATAAGAGTATTTATAAGATAAGTTCATATAAAGTAGTTCTAAAGTAATTAAATTAATATTCCATACATCTTCGTAGTCCAAGTCACAAGTTTAGTAGCTTATTATACTTCTAAATTTGTGATTGTTTTGTTTTGTAACTAGTGTGAAGAATAACATAAGATTTTAAATAGTAGAAGTTGATATAAAACTAATACTGAAAAGTAATATATCATATTGAGCTAAGGTAATGACTGGTACCAACATTTTTTGTCAATATCTACTGGTACGTGAATTGCTATTACAAAAGTCATATAGAAAAATGTAATGAATTTACTAAAAATCTTTTTTTTTTAGTCCTAAGCCTTATCGTCGACTACTCTACTTTGTTCCTACCTCTCACAATTTCATAAGCTCTCTTATATGCTCTCTTTATCCCACTATAGCTTGTCATCATTAATTTGGGTTCAAAGTTCTCAAGCCAACAGGAAGGTCAAAGAAGACTAGAAGAGAGTCAGAAAAGAATAGAGGCAAAGTTTGACCAGATTGTAAAGAACCACGCTTCATTCATCCATAACTTGGAGGTACAAATAGGTCAACTTGCTAATGCTTTGTCTTCTAGGAATGCAGGAAGTTTACTTAGTAGCACTGAGGTCAATCTAAAGGAACAACTTAAGACAATCACACTTAGGAGTGGCAAGAAATTAGAGGAGTCAAGTATTCAAAAAGATAGCCAACAAAAGGAAATGTAGAAGAGAAAGAAGAAGAGAAGCCATATGTACCACCACTACCGTACAAACCTAAGACTCCATATCCACAGAGGGTGAGACAACATCAAATTGACACTCAATTCTCCAAATTCTTGGAGAAGTTAAGAAACTTCAGATTAATTTGTCTTTGGTAGAAGCATTAGAGTGTATGCCTAAGTAAGCAAAGTTTTTCAAGGACCTATTGACACACAAACGCACATGGGAGGAAAATAAGACAGTGACCTTGACAGAGAATTGTAATTCGATTATCACAAGCACAATGCTTTCAAAACTACAAGATCTAAGGAGTTTTACTATTCCATGTGTTGGTGATTTTTCATTTTCTAATGCTTATGTGATTTAGGCGCAAGTATTAACTAGATGCCTTTGTCTATTTTCAGGGAATTGTGGTTAGGAGACATCAAGCCAACATCCATGCTTATCCAACTTGTGGATCAATCCATTGAGAGGCCATTTGGGGTAGTAGAAGATGTTCTAGTAAAAGTGGATAAATTTTTGATTCCTGTTGATTTTGTTATGATAGATTTCGAAGAAGATCATAATTGTTCATTGATTTTGGGTAGGCCCTTTATGAATACTGGTAGGGAATTAGTTTATGTGCATAAAGGAAAATTTTTTTTTTAGAATTGGTGATGAGCAAGTTGAGTTAAATATGACTAAATATTTGAAGAAGCTGGTGGATGGAAGTGCATGTATGAAGATTGATGTTTTGGATGATTATGTGAAGGAAGTTGAAGAGGAAGTTGTTGAAGTGCATAGGGATAAGAGTGTGAGAGAAGAGGAATTGTGTAAGGAGGGTGAGAAAGAGAAGATAGAGAGAATAGATGCACCCACACCACCCTCTATTATAAAGCCACCTACTGTAAAACTAAATCCCTTACATTTCTACCTAAGATACACATTTCTAGGTAAAGACCACACCCTACCCTTCGTCATTTCTAACCAATTGGATGTTGAGCAAGAAGATAAAGTGGTAAAGACCATTAAGAAGAGGGTGAGAGCCATAGGGTGACAAATTTATGATATTGGGGAGATTAGCCCCAATGTGATGGTACATAGGATAAACATTGAAGAAGGATGTAAGAGAGTAAGAGAGAGGCAAAGAAAGTTAAATCCAAAATGCAAGAGGTTGTGAAGAAGGAAGTGGTAAAGCTTTTCAATGCAGATATTATATACCTAATTTCATATAGGAAGTGGGTGAGTCTGGTGTAATGAGTGCCTAAGAAGGGAGGCATGACAGTGATGGAGAATGAAAAAGGTGAAAAGATTTCCATTAGGACCATCACAGGTTGGAGAGGGTGCATTGACTATAGGAAGCTCAATTTGGCCACTAAGAAAGACCATTTCCCATTACCTTTTGTGGACCAAAGGACGAGAGGAAAGGAGTGCCACCTCTATTGACCCTACCACCTTGAGCCCATCTTGCCCTTAATCTCTTCTATTATCCTTCTAATGTTTTTGTGTTTTGTTTTTCATCATGTTGTTTATTGGTTTTAGGTGTTCTCCTTTTCACATTAAGGACAATTTATTCTTCAAGTGTGGGGAGGCAGTCTTTGCATTTTTTAATATTATTTAGGATGCATGTTATGTTGTTAGTATTAGAAGTGTCATTTCCCCTACATTTAAATCTTTGTGACGAATGTATTGCCATGAGATTCTATCATGCTAGTTGGAATGAGATTAAATGCATGCATGAACTAAAAGGAGGCTACTTGAGTGGAGAGTAAACCATATGGAGTGATGAAAGAAGTTGGTTGTATAAGCTTACTTAGAATTTGACACTTGAACAATGAGGTAATGTATAGTAGCATAAAGGATTTTCATTTGATCCTATGTGAGCAATTGAGCCTTTATGACTCCATTTTATAGTTATTTCATTATGACTCCATTTTATAGTTATTTCATTTTCTTGTTTATGTGATATTTCCTTAGGTAATTACCTTTAGAACTTGCTTTGAATCTGTTTAAATGTACTGGATTCATGCTAGATAGAAATGATTAAGGCCTTTTTTATTTAACCTTTGGCTTAAATGACCTACCCTTTTATTATCCCTTGCTAGCCTCATTAAGCCGTTAACCTTATGTTTATTGAAATCACCCAATTTTAAAACCCACAAACGTCATTAGCTTGCCCAATCACAGGTTAAGAAAGTGATAAGGGATACTTTAGTGTGGAATCACAAGTTAAGAGCATATTGGATATAATTGTTGTTTTTTATTCACTGTTTCCCTATTATGAAAAGGAAGAAAAAAGGGAATAAAATCAAATGAAAAAGAAAAGAAAAGAAAGAAAAAGGAATAACATGAAGTTGCTCCACTAAGTGCGAAGTAGTAGTTGTATCCATATGCATATCTTAGAAGTTTATCTTTTCATCCCTTTATACACTTAGTAGTTTATAAATGCTTGTGATAAACCACTAAAACTTGTTTAACCCACCTTAACCCCAGCCACATTACAACTTGAAACAAAGCCCCTTTGATATATCCTGGCATATAATCATTGTGGAGAAGAATTGTTGTATTAGCAAGCCTATGATAGTGTGGTTTCCTATAGGAAGTTTGAGAAAAGAACTATCCATCAAACAATTGAGAGAAATGAGTGAAATCCTTAAAGAAGGTCCATTTTGAATTTATACTTATCTTCAAGTGATGGTTTCATGAGTTGAGTTTGTTTATATGCACCAATGAAAATTAGTCATGATGTGTATAGTAGCTTGACACTTGAGTTGGCTAAAGTTTGAGGGATTACATGCTTTAATCTTTATGAAAATTAAATAATAGAATTTTATTTATTTTATTTGATCTTTTCTCGAGGATAAGCAAAAGATTAAGTGAGGGGATGTTGATAGGTATAGGTTGCATTGTATTTTTATAGTTAATTTGATATATGTTTAGTGGTTAATTTGATCGTTTAATTTGTGTTTAGATTAAGAATTGTTTTAGTTCATAAATATTTGTGTTTTAAGTGTTATTTGGGTGAATACATGTTTTAGAGCTTCAACTATATATATATGAGGTGTTGTGATGAGTTTGCTAGTGTTTTAGGGCATTCAAAAGAGTTTTGGAGGAGACGTGAAAAAAAACACAGTCCCACGACGGTGGCAAGTAGGCCACAATCATGACAGAAGCACCAACACAGGCCCACGATAGTGGCAATCTTCCACGATCATGACAGAGAGCAAATATAGTGCACGATTGTGGCCTGTGCGTAGACAAATGGGGAGTCACTTTCAAATTAGAGTTTTTGAGGTACATTTTGGACATTTCATACCCTAAAAAGACACCAGGATTACCTTAATTGGAAAAGACTATAAATTATTAAGAGGTAACCCTAGAAGGGAGTCTACATTGAGCCGACATTTGGAAACCCAAAAGAGAGAGAGAGAGAAAAGAAGAAGAGGAAGAAAATGAGGGTATTTATGCCAAAGCTTCCCAGATTAGGTGATCTTCTGACGTTGTTGTTTTCCTGAATCATCCAACCTAGATTTCATTTCCTCCCCATTTACTTTTTTATTCATTTAATGTGTAAGATTGAGATGGGTTGTAAGGTTAGGGATTTTGAGTTATTAATGATGTTCTAAGTTTTCCTTTAGGATTTTTCTTATATTTAATGTTAATTTAGTTGAATTATGTTTACTTGATTTAGATTTTGTGATTGATTAATATATTTACATATTTTGGTAACAAAATAACAGGTGAACTGGATAAAATAACTAGATTGGATTAACGAGAGTTAGGTGATCTAATTGATGACTTAATCAATCTAGTCAGTAATTTCATAAGAGTGTTTATTAGAGAGCTTTAGAACTAATTAGAATTGTGGGTAATTTGTGAATTGAGAGATTGCAAATCCATAATTTGATGAGGGTTTACAATTTAGGTAATGATTATAAATCGAGATAGAGTAATAAACCCTGTCTAAAACCGACACCCCATAAACACATAAATGGCTAGATTAGCGTTAATGAAAAGTAAAATCCCCCCTCTCATAACTTGATTAATTCTCTTGATGGATTTCCATTGTTACATTATTTTTTCATTTCTAACTTGTTCGATTTAGTTTACTTTTTAGTTTATTATTCAAATTTGATTCTCAAACAAAGCATAACCTGAGTTAAGTGGTGCCTAAACACAATCTCTGTGGGACGATGCTTGCTTTCTACTACAAGTAATTGATAGTTATGATTTGCATCATGTTTTAAGGTTAAATTTGTTATGCATTTAGTATTAAATTGAGTGTTGAATTTGTATTTATGTTTTAATTGTGTTAGTTTAGGTGTTTAACTGTTTTTATGGGTTAGTATGAGCCTTTGAGCTTAAATGTTATCTGTTTGAGATACCTTCATGTGTCTTTTAGTGTTTCAAGGTAAATGATGAAGAATGAAGAAGTTTAAAAGAGTTTCGAGCGAAAGACATAGCCTAAGATTGTGGGACAATAGGCCATGATCATGATAGAAAGGGACGGGCTAGTAGCAACCAGGCAACAATCATGCACTTTGGGCACGGTCATGATAGAGAGCTTGCATCTAGACCACGGTCGTGACATAAGGTTTAAGCGCTAGCCATGATCGTGGCAGGTAGGGCCACGTTCATGGCCTACATTGAGCTAACACAAACTCGAGTTTCGTAAGACTTTTGGACCGTTTCGACCCCAAATTAAACCTAAGACTTCCAAAGTATAAATACAACATGAAGACATAGATGCAGCAGCCATGGAGAGTCTAAAGAGAGCCTTCACGTTAGCCATATTCCAAATACCCACTAGAGAGAAATCGAGAGATTGAGGAAGGAGACAAAAGAAGAGAGGCACAAAGAAGAAGCTTGACGCGATTTAATTCCCAAAATGGGTGGTTTCCCGTTATTGCTACCTCCGTGATTCCGTTCCCAACGTATTTTCTAGTTAGTTCAATTTTATTAATATATAGAATTGAGATAGTTGTTGAGAATAGGTTGTGTTGAATGTTGAATTTTTGTCCATCCTCACCTTTGGGATTTTGATTCTTAAGATTAATGAAGTTTGATTGATTGTGTTTTATTTGAGTCACTAGTGATTTAATATCTGTTATTAATAATTCAGCAATAAACTGAGAGGGTGAGTTGAGTGAAAATAATGAAATTTGGGTAACGAGAGTTAGGTAATTTGATAGATTGACAATTGAATCGAACCAGTAGAATCGTGTAATGAGAGATCGAGCATAGGTTCCCAGTAGGTTATTATACAATTTTAGAACTAATTTAGGTTTTGGGTCAGTTGTGAATCGAGAGATTACAATTCCATAATTTGAATTAGGGATTGTAATTTAGGGTTAAAGATTATAACTCGAGAGAGAGTAATCCACCCTAAGACCATCTAGACCCGATAATTCGGTAATTTCATAATCAATTAGGTTTTTGTTAATTTCGAACTAAAACCTTCTTTCTCTCACTTGATAATTCCTAGGCTGATTTTTGGATTGGGTTGTGTGATTTACCACTTCTTTATATTTCTGAAGTTTAATTTTCGCAATTGATTGTTTCATTAATTTAATTTCTGCATTAATTCTTTAATTAGGTTTATTGTAAAATAAGACTTAGATTTAGGATTAGATTACCCTCCTTGTAGGATCACTACCTTTGGTACTACGTGAAAGACCCATGCACTTGCTAAAAACCTAAGATGGTCTCACATTGAATTATTGTTTAATTACATTTTGTATTGAATTATTATGTGATGTGAATCAGTTGATTCCGGAAAATAAATGTTCAAGGCTTTTGATGCATGAAAAATATATTGAAAGTGCTTATTGTATGTGAATTTGACTGAATAAAAGATACTTAACTTGATTGTTAAATGTCGGATCAAGGTTCGATGAAAAAAGTAAACGTGAGTACCAATGTGAATGATTGAGCACAAGACATTAATCGAATACATATGATGCATTTCATTACATGAATGCATGATAATACAAAGGTAGTTGTGACCGGAGTAGCCATCGCGAAACAACTTAAAACTCAGAAAGTGGTAAGTGCCTCTAGCTCACTATATATAATGAGCCCAATATCCCCAACAAATACGAGACAATTATTAATGAGCCTGGTATCCACAATGGATACAGTCGGTCACAACAACATAATAATTGAATATGAGTCTCATAAGCATTGCATATACATTTAATATATATGTTTTGAATTATTGAAATGTATCATTGAATCGTGATGAATGAGAAATGTGAAAACTGTGAACAAAGAGTTTTGTGATGCTACAATATGATAAATGAAATGATGTGAATTATGTCATTTTATGAATTGTTGTGTTATGTGTTATGAGTGAACCATCGAGGATGGTTAGTTCACTGAGTTCACAAAACTCACCAAAATTGCAACGTTGTCTTTCAGGTTCAGGAATACCCCAGTTAGACCAATTAGAGTCTAACCACTGCATTCAGATATGAGTTTGAGGTCGGGATCAGTTGGTATTTGCATATGATTTTTGTTATTTTTGTATTAAACATTGTATTTCGCAAGTGTTATTTATTTTACAAAATGAATTCAGTTTGACTAAACACGCTTTGTAATTATAATGGGCCTAAATGATTATTAGAATAAAAAAATGATGTGGTTATTGGTTGTAACATTTGTGACTGAAATTGTTTATGAGTAAAATGGGCTATTATTGATTATTGGTTTTCTGAAATATGCATGTGATGTGTAAAAAGTTTTTAATGAGTATAATTGACTGACTGTCTTAGCTTGCCACCCTTGTAGGGTATGTTCTCAAATACTGTTGGTGTGTTCAAGTATATGTCCTATGAGAGTGGTATGCTACACTCTCTCATAATTTGATTAACTCTCTTAAGGAATTTCCATTGTGATCTGTGTGACTGCTCAATAGAATTATGTTTTGTTATCTTGAAATCAAAGTTTCTACACTTTTTGTTACATTACTTATTCATTACAAGATTGTTTGATTTAGTATTTTTTTATTATTTCAATTTGAGTCTTAAACAAAGCACAACTTGAATTAAGTGATGCCTAAGCACAATCTTTGTGGGACAATATTGACTTTTTACTATAAGTAATGACCCATATACTTACTATTTTTAGCATAAATCAAGTAGTTTGTTTTTACATTAAACATAAAGGAGAGCTATAGGTTGAAGAAAAGGACAAAATTATTATTCAAGAAGAAAAGGGAGAGAAGAAAGAGGAAGATGAATAAGAGGAGTCAAATAAAGAGCTTATCAAGGAATTATCAACAATCATCTTAAGTACGGAGGTCTCTTCCTTCTTAAATAAAAAAATTTCAAAGGCAATTAATAATTATAAGGATTCTGTTGTTAGTTTTTATATTGATAATTTGTTATTAGAAAGAGCGATAGTCGATTTACTTGGTTCATCAATGTGATGTCATATGTCTTTATTATATTGTAATATGTGGCCTATTTGCAAGCTAATAAACCTTTATTTGGGAAGATAGGTGGAGCTAAGTCATTGATTATACATACAAGATGAGTGAATTGCTTGTTTAAAAGTCCAACTAAAAGACTTACAAAGATGCACGGGTTGGGAGGCAACCCAATAATTAGTTGTTTTTATTTTGATGGAGTAATTTACAAGATTTTCATTAGTAGTCTAGTTATTTTAAAAATTCTAGTCTTGTAATTCTAATTTTTATCTAATATTTGCTAGAGTTTTATACCCTATAAAGGCAACACTGTCACAATGCATTAGAGTGGAGAAGATTTCACTAGAGTTAAACGGATGGTAATGATATTAGGCAAAGCTGAAAATATTTTACTATTAGAGGAATACCAATTATCCTCACCTCTAATTATTTTCATATTCGTCATGATTCTTCTATGTTTTATATATTAAGGGCAATGTAAAACTTAAGTGTGGAGGAGGAACTTATCAGAAGAGTGGTTAATTATTCATATTTTTAGGTTTTTATTTAGTGCATTTTTCTTGTTTATTTAAGTATTTTTATTGTTTCTAGTATTTAATTAGTTCATATTTTGTTTTCAAGTTGTAATAGTTAACTTATTTGAAGTAAAAGGAAAAAGTGCGAGAAACTTTGTGGTGATTTGGAGCTATTTTGATCAAGTTACAAAGCTATGGAAATTGTACATGGCTATATACTATGTTCTTTATTATTTCTAAATTTCCAGCTTACATAGTTATATCTAAAGTGTTTGAGGCATGTTGATTGATTTTGTATGTTACATACTAGTGTTTAAGAGGTACATGCTCACGTTATATGATGATGAGCCCATGTTCACATTTTAAACTTATGTTTATGCATGTGTTTGCTCTATATGTGAGTACAGGACCTAGTACAAGACCAAGTACTTTCCTGTGTTCCAAATTTAATTTTTTAAACTACAATAGGGAAAACTAAGTTGTAATCGAAAGAGGAGGTTCAAGTGTTACAATTCGATGACCTAGCGTCGTAAAGAGAACAAAAAACAAGCAAAGAAATGTATTAAGAGTGGATTTTTCTTTTTGAAAATTAAAATAACTTCATTGAAGCTCAATAATAAACATCATGTAAAAATTCATCAAATATTTAGAGTGGATTTCCATTCATCTAAAATGAATTTTATGAAGATTAAAGATTTTATCATGTTTCTTTTGATTTTTTGATTTTTCCATTACTTTTGATGATATCTATTTCATTATGAGGAACTAAATCATTATGGTACCTAGACAATTTGAACCTCGGGATGGATAGTGTAGTGATTTCAACTTAATTTAATTTAGTCTTTAATTTCATTAAGATTTGGCTACATTTTCTTTATTTTACTTAAATCATTGTTGTCAATATGTTAATTTATGGTTGATTATATACATTTAAGATTGAGAAATCCTTTGTATGATTTGATCTAATATAATAAACAAAAAAAGTTGCAAGCAAATCTAAAAATAAGTTGAAATAAATCTTTCAAATTTGGATCAATTTTAATACAGAAAATAAATCGACTAAAGCAATTCTAGGGGCTTTAATTTGAAAGAGATTTTGATTAATTAACTTAGGATTAGTTATTAATAATCTTGAGAAAGATGTTAGTATAATTGTAGAATTTAGAAGTCCTAAAGGGATTTAAAATATAAGTTTAGCTTTCTTTATTGATTGTTTATTAGTTCAATCTTTGTTTTACTTAATCAATTATATTGATTTATTTTAGTTTATTATTTTAATTTTGACTATGATCAATCATAGTGGTCCTACTTGTTAGACTAGTTAACAAAGAGATAGTTAGTAACAGTAATTATATTCTTTATAGCATTAACCTATATTCATTAGTGCTAGCTACAACTATAAAACAATAATTAGTAGTTTAATATGCTTAGTTTCACTAACTTCGATGTGTTATGATTTGCTTATTCTGCTAACTATTTATTTTGTCATGTTTCACTAAAGAAAACAAATTATAAGTCGAAGAAGATATTTGTTTTTAAATTAAGGAATTACCTTGGGAGGACTTATACCTATTTCATGTTTATATAGATTAAATAATCCAGATGTGTGTTACTCATCCCACTATAATTACATTTTGGAGCACTACCATATGGGACCAACTAGGAGGCCACTAACAAGCAAACGAAATAGAAAAAAGCTTTAAAATCAGGATTTTTATTGACTTACATTATTTAAGGATGCAGAAAGGTAAACAAAAAGTAATATCTCTTATAAGGATGACATGCCCTAAACTAGATTTGATGTTTATAAAGTATATGATGTGTCTGATATAAATTTCATAGGTCTATTTCCTATATCCTAGGAAAAAAATTATATCTTAGTTGTAGTTAATTATGTCCCAAAGTGGGTTAAATATCAAGCCTTGTCTACTAATGATGTTAAGATAGTTACTAAGTTTCTAGAAAAGTTATTCACATGATTTATTACACGTAGAGATGTAATTAGTGACGGAGGTACAAACTTTTGTAACTATTAATTTGAAAAGGTACTTAAATGCTTTGGTATTACACATAAAGTCGCTACTCCTTGTCACCCTCAAACTAATGGCCAAATGGAAGTAACTAATAAGGAACTAAAGAGGATATTGGTAAAATCATAAAGCACTATAGGAAGGATTGCTCAATAAAGTTAGATAATACTTTATAAGCTTACAAGACTGCCTATAAAACACCCATTAGCACCATACTATTTAGTCTAGTTTACAAAAAATCTTATCATGCAATGGTGGAGCTAAAGCATAAAGCATTTTAAACTATAAAGTTTATTAACTATGATTTAGAATGTATATATAGAAAGTGAATACTCTAAATTACTAAGTTGGATGAGTGGCACAATATGGCATATGGTAATTCAAAGATACAAAAAGAGAAGGAAAAGAGAAGGTATAACTAACTTCTAAAGCATACTAAGGAGTTCAAATTAGGGGATCAAATCTTGCTTTAAAATTCTTAACATTGAATATTTTCAAGTAAAACTAAATTTAAATGGTTAAGACCTTTTATATTTACCCAAGACTGTAGAAATCACTCATCAGGATTAAGGTACTTTTGAGCTCAATAGACACTGACTAAAGTTATATTTAGGAATGATCCCCATAAGCTTAACCAAGATATTGAAAAATGTCCATTACCTTTATGAAATTATAATGCTTAAGTCAAAAGTCCAACTATAAAACTTGTAAAGAAGAATTTATTAAAAGATAATCATTTTAATTTAATTTGCTTAGAGATAGTTTTAGTATGCCTTTATTTCATTTTGGGTGTTTTATGCTTTTATTTTGAGTTAAGGTGGTCATTAAACTTCTAGATTGAAGTAGGAATTAATGGTGGTTAATTACTTGCTCATTTCATTATACTTAGATTTAATAGAATTCAAGTTTATAGGTTTACATGTTAACACGACAGTGAATATATAACCATATTTTTCCCTTGTTGACCTACAAAAAATTATAGTTAAGAAGCTGGGAACAGTAAAAATAAACACTAGGAATAACACACCACTATATAAATCCCATGTTAAAGAACACCCTTACATGTTAGTCCCACATTCATATTGCCTAAAGAAGCAGTAAGTATAAATATTAAACATAGGACTAATAAGAAAGTGTATAGTCCCCAAGTTTACCATCCCATTATAGGTATATGAAACATGCCACTGAATGTGCTCCACAATAGACCAGGTAATACCTAAACTGTTTCATATGCAATATAAGGGAAACGTTGAAACATATTGCATTCATGATTAAATTAGATATGTAAGTAAAGATCACACTTTTAGAGTATAAAAATTACATGGTATCATGTCACTATCCTATTTTATAACAAATCATATTCTTTTTAGTGTAAAATGCATTTCCTTAACAAAACCATAATGTGTGTTCATACCAACTCTATGTTCATAAATATTGACCCATGTTTCTCTGATGCTCATTTTTTAATAAGCTATATATAGTTCATATGTACTCCTTATCCTCTTGCTAACATAGAACCATTTCACCTATATTTTTTAAACATTACCTGTAAGTTGCTACCATGTAAGGTTCATTTGTAATTAACATTATAGAACAATGTTTCGTGACAAGAAACCTTTCGACCCTCTCTTGACTTTCTTTTGAATAATTCTCAATTCAATCTTTCCCTCACACTTCTTAATGGATTTCAACTCTCCCAATTCGATTCCTCCTTATTTTCATCCACTAAATACCAAGAATCTTAACTAAAGTGAATCTTAAGGGGAAAAAAAGCCTAAATTCTATAGACGTTAGGTTTTTGTTAGATTTTTAAAATTTTTCTTTAACCTTTATTCATCCCTATTTTTTTAAATTTAAGGTATTATTTTCTCCTAACATTTATTTTCCATATTATCATCAATTTAGATTGCTTGAAGAGGATTTTTGGAATTGTTGAAGAGGATTTTTATGAATTGTAGTTTGTAATTATTGGATATCCATTGTGCAAAGATTTTTTGAGGGGGGGAGGGGGGGGATATTAAGATTGAATTCAACTTTTGAATGTATTTTTTTTTATTGATGAAATTGGTTAATAATAAATTTATCTTAGCATTCCCTAGCATTTTTGTTACTCTTTAAAAGTGGTTTTGATTGTTAACTAAATTATAGTTGTGCATATTTGTTACATTTTTAATGTTTGAGTTTGTCGATAAATTGATATTAGATATGATTGAATTGAATGGAAAATTTCTAATATTTGGCATTAGATTGTTATCTATAAATCCATGTGATTGAGTTTATCTCAAGTCTTTTACTTTGATTATGAATGGATATTAGTAGAGTTTAACTTTTAAGGTTAATATGTTATACATAAGCATCTATAAGGGACATTTGTATTGTTATGGTTACAAAATTATCATTTTACATTAACTATTTTTGCTAATGTAAGATCATATTTAGCATGATTGTGAGCTAATTTCACAATTTTTTTAAAGTTGATTATCAATTTTGACGAGACAATCAATACCCATATCATAACATAGGTAGGAAAAAGAGTGGCCAGGTTGCAAGAGGAAGAAAGTTGTATCTTATACGTCGTAGTTGTCTACCTTTAGGGACTTAAAGCCCCAAAACTTGTCTACGATAAATATTCCACCCCTTATAACACCATATAGAGTAGCTACAGCATCCACTCCTTCACTTTATGATTGAGCTTTAATTAATATGATATTAGTCTTTGTAAAACAAGAAGTTTGAGATAATATGATTAATTAATTCTGGAGTCTTGGGGAAGCTAGACTCAAAGACTAAGGTGTAAAGGACAATTGAATTTAAAAGTTGGCTAGAATTTTTTGACATTAAAGAGCCAATATATTGTAAGTTGGTATTAAAGTTTTTTATGCATATTCCAAGTTGATAAGAAGAAAAACACTTAGAATGATGACTCTATCACCTAGTTAGTATGATGACTCTATCATCTAGTTTGTTATGAACCTAGCCATACGGGGAATGGAAGCCCATGAAAGGACCCAAATGACTGAACAGCTGCAAGTGTTCTAGAAGAGAAGAAATGCTTCTGTTTTCTCTATTTTAATTTTTAGTCATTCAATTACAACAAACTTGAGTGTATACGACAGCACACTCATCATTTGCAAGCGATATACAGAATACGATATTCTCTCTTATTCTTTCTCTCCTTCCATCAACGTCTGGACGTCATATTAGACCTAGTTGGTATCTCTTACACTAGGTATTAGAGCTCACTGTTGACAACTTTGACCATGGCTCATGAAGGTACTAGACTAAAACCCTAGATGAACAAGACAAGGCATTAGAAACACAAATGAAAACAATGCAAGTTGACATGGCCAAATCTTAGCTTGAAACCAACAAAAGAATTGAAGAAAACCAAAACACTATACTGACCCTTTTGGAAACCATCAAGCCCAACCAAAATCCTACCCCTCCTACTACAGTCACGTTATCCTCATCCAAGACACATACTGGAATCCTCAGTTCACCACCCTTGTAAATAACAAACACCAAACAACTTACAAACACTGCCACAAATCAAACACAGACCCTTCTGACCCCAAATATCCATCCACTACTTCAACCCACCAACACGTTATAGCCAAAAATGGACTTTAGTCATTTTGATGGTAAGCAACCTAGATTATGGATAAGGAAATGCCAAAAAATATTTCATATCTATAACATACCTGACGAAAACAAGGTCAAATCTGTAACCATATTTTTGGATAAGAAGCTTAATATCTGGTATCAGGATCAAAAGGAGTGTAAAACTGATTTAATCTGGGAAGAGTTTGCCGAAGAATTGTGCAGCATATTTACTAATCATACTGAAGCCAACGTAGTGGAGGAGTTCCACAGGCTTAAGCAAACCAACACTGTGGAGGCTTATTAGGAGCAATTTAAAGAACTCAAGTCTCTTGTTAGAAAAATGAATCCTAGCCTAACACAAAATTACCTGGTAAAAGTGTTCATTAGCAGTTTGCAAGAGGATCTGGGTTGGGCAGTTAAGAGATTTAAACCCTCTACACTTTAAGAAGCTTATGAACATGCAAGGTTGAATGAAGCCATTCATAAACCCCCTAATTGACCAGCCACCAAATCCTTCCATACTGACAAATCCCTATCATATCCAACAAACCCCCACTATCTTATTTCTTTGACAAATAACAAAACCATAATAGAAAACCTTAACAAATCAACCACTACCAAACTTGATTATAAACGGGAGCCAAGCAAGTGTTATGAGTATAGGGATAGATATTTTCTTGAGCATCAATGCAAAATTAAACAGCTTTTGCATATGGTCATTAATGATATCAATGACGAGGAAGGATAATGAGGGTGTAATAATTCAGTTGAATGCACTAAGTGGGAAATCCTTACGTAATGCCCTCCAGATTAAGGGACTGGTAGGGAAACAAGGGGTTAGTGTCTTAATTGACATTGGCAGTAATAATTCCTTCATAGATAAGACTCTCATAAGAATGCTTAATCTGTTGACTGAAGGAATTGTACCTCTAATTGTGACTGCTACTAATGGGAAAAAAGTGATGTCCACTCACAGGGTTAAGAAATTATGTTGGGACATAATTTCTTTACAGACCTGAAAGTGCTCAGTTTGGGAGGTTGTGACTTGGTTTTGGGATTAGATTGGATGGAAGCTCATAATCCGATCTATTTTGATTTGAAATCCAAAGAAGATATTTGTGAACAATGGTGAGGATGCAATTGTTTTAAAGGCCCAAAAGGAGTACAAAACCTTTCAACTTCTAAAAAGAAAGGGAGTCCAAAAAATTTTCAGAATTGGACTCAAGGACATAACTGGACACTTATTTCTCATGATTGATGAGAAAGAACATCAGGAGATTAATCCCTACCTAGCTAAGCTCTTAGAAGAATATAGTGATGCTTTTGCATAACCTAAAGGGTTACCCACCCTCACCGGGCTGTAGACCATCAAATACCACTAAAACCTTACTAAAAACCTATCAACCTCCAACCATATAAATACCCCTATTTTTAAAAAACAGAAGTAGAAAAGCTCGTGAATGAGATGTTAGAAGCTTCAATAATACAGCCTAACCACAGTCCATATGCTTCCCTGGCCTTGTTAGTAAAAAAGAAAGACGAAACATGGAGCTTTTGTGTAGATTATAGGGGCTTAAATGACATCACCATCAAAGAAAAATTTCCCATTCCTATAGTAGAAGACTTGATGGATGAGTTACACTTTCAAAGATTGACTTGAAGTCTGGCTACCATCAACTTAGGATGGCAACAACAGATACTCCTAAAACTATCTTTACAACTCATTAGGGGCATTATGAATTCAAAGTGATGCCTTTGACCTCACAAATGCCTCAGCAACATTTCTGGCATTAATAAACCAGGTATTTGCGACTTTCCTATACAAATTTGTTCTTATTTTCTTTAATGATATCTTAATATACAATCCTAACCTAACAACTCACAAAGAACATTTGTGGATAATCTTGCAAACATTGAGACAACAACAATTGTTTGCCAAGAAAAAAAAATGTGCATTTGGTGTAGGCAACATGGAATACTTAGGATATATTATATCAAAGATACAGACATTGTTTGACTGGCCAACACTGACTACTATCAAATCCTTGAGGGGGCTTTCTAGGCCTCACTAGTTATTATAGGAAATTCATCAAAAACTATTAGTAGATTAGCAAGCCTTTAATAGCTCTACTCAAGAAGGACCAATTTCGTTGGGGTCCGAAAGTTGAGCAAACCTTCCAATAACTGAAGGAGGCCATGACAACAGCCCCAGTATTAGCCCTTCCAAATTTCTAGGAACCCTTCATCTTGGAAACAGATGCTAGAAACTAGGGAATTGGAGTAGTTCTAATGCTAGGAAAAAGGCTCATTGCCTACTTCAGCAAAGCCTTTTGTCCTAGGAAAGCAAAGCCTATCTGTGTACGAAAAGGAGCTGCTAGCAATCACTTCAGCCGCAGACAAATGGCGGCACTATTTAGAAGCCATATCATTCATCATTAACACTGATCATGATAGCTTAAATTATCTTTTGCAACAAAAGATGTAAACTCATATGCAAAAAAAGAGTCTGACTAAACTACTATGCCTAAATTATACCATTCACTATAGGAAAGGGCAAGAAAATAAAATGACAGATGCTCTCTTATGCAAGTATGAGCCAGAAGAAGTAGAACTGCGGGCTCTATCTACAACTTAACTAGATGGGGTCAAGCAACAGGTTATCCTAGTGGCCCTATAAGACGTTCAGGGAAACCATCCCTACAGCTTCAAAAGAGGAGTTCTCCGGTATAAGGGATGCTTGTATATGGGAATTATAGGCCCTCTTAGGGAAACAATACTACAAGAAGTCCACTCATCCTTAGCAGGAGCCACTCTGAGTTTAAGGCTACAAATCACAGGCTCAAACAACTATTCTATTGGCCTTGTATGAAAAATAAGTTTGTTGGACCCCAATTATAGAGCCCAAAATTCGGAGTGATCGTAGGTGAGCATATTATCCTATAGGGTTATTTCAAAGAAACCCTCATTAGCCAATATCTCATAAAGGTGGCATGCCCACACCAGTCAATCATCAGAAAGAACTCACTTTTCCTATTTCCGAACAGATCTTTTGGGAAAACTCAATCTGGAATTTAAATTGGACTTCATCAAAAAATTTGTTCCCCATTGTCTTAAGTCTCTAATGACACCAAAATCATTCAATTGGTTATAAAATCTGAAAGTTATAGCCCACACATTTCTGGACTGTTTTTGCACTGAAATAGTAACCTATACCCTACTTCACTCCAGAAATTGGAAGTCTTAGGGACTGAATTAAAATTCATTTTCTTCAGATAATTTGTAGCTCTATGTCTCTAGCTTATTTAGAAACAATAATCATCTCATTTGAAGGTCGGAAAATAAAGTTATGGCCGAAGGAATTAGACAAGGTTTCGTCCTCAATCATATTGAGCCTGTTTGGGGGAAACAGCCATAACTTTCTCTAAAAAAAATTTATTGAGGTGTTCTTTACATGGTTCGAAAGAGGACTTCAAGATCTACAACTTTGATGAAGACCTCAAAGATATATTTTATTGTTTAAAGGGCCAAAAATTGGATAGACGATAGAAGTCAAACATAGACGAAAAAAATCAAACACAGAAGCAAAACATAGACGAAGATGACATCATCATAGAAGATTTGCATTAGAAGATAGACGAAGATGACATCATCATAGATTTAGTATAGATGAAGATGATGTCATCATAAAAGATATGCATAAAAAGATAGAAGATATGCATAAGAAGATATGCATTAGAAGATAGACTAAGATGACATCATCATAGAAGAAGTATAGACGAAGATGACGTCATCATAGAAGATATGTATAAAAAGATAAAAGATATGCATTAGAAGATAGACGAAGATGTTGTCATCATAGAAGGAGTATAGAAGAAGATGACGTCATCATAGAAGATATGCATAAAAAGATAGAAGATATGCATTAGAAGATAGACGAAGATGACGTCATCATAGAAGAAGTATAGACGAAGGTGACGTCATCATAGAAGATATGCATTAGAAGATCGACGAAGATGACGTCTCATAGAAGAAGTATAGACGAAGATGACATCATCATAGAAGATATGCATAAAAAGATAGAAGATATGCATTAGAAGATAGACGAAGATGACGTCATCATAGAAGATATTTCCTACTGGATCTTCCTTAGATACCCAAAGTTCCAAATCACTAAATACGCTCTCTAGAGCACCTCCACTTATAAAGATCATAACTTTCGATTCCGATGTCGAAAAATTCCATACTATATACCCTTGGAAAGCTAATAAGATAAGCTACAACTTTTATAAAGACAAATTTGGCTAATTCTCTCTAGATCGATACAATTTTTCCATTGAATTTCTACGTATCATCCCTACACCTAAGAAGGCTTGCTAAATATAATATCCCTCCATATTCATTCACTACTAAGTACCTTTTTGGTTACTTTTGAGCCTGATTTCCCGCAACTCATTCCATACACATTTCCTCTTCCATAAACCTATAAAGTAACACAATCACACCCAACAGGAAAAATCCTTAAATTCTCATTCTCATTTCAAATCAAAATGACTATTCATACATAGCTTTAATTTCATATCAACA
>JAOSBN010000112.1:47384-83025 GCA_027563595.1 Erythroxylum suave
TTCATTTATAAGCAAGACAACATTTCTTCTTCCAATTATGCCCTTAATGATTGAGAAATGTCCTATTTGTCCTTCCACTTATGCCTTATGTTTTTTATACTTAAGTGTCTAGCCAAAAATAACTTTGAACAGTATGACATAATACTTTATTCTAGAAAAATCTTCTCTATTGTCTTACGTTTCCAATGGTTCAAGAATCAAGTCATTTGAGTGTCTAGAGAAGAAGTTATGGCCAGAAGAATCAAACATGCTTTTGTCCTTAATCATACTGAACTTGTCTCAAGACAAGGTGTTGGATTTAGATCATCTCAGAACGATTTCAACGAGGACTTATAGGTCTATAACTTTCATGAAGACCTCAAAGATAGATTTTATCTTCTGAAGGGTCAAAAATGAGACAGAAGATAGGTACAGACGAAGCCAATTGAGAAGGCAGACCAAATGGAAAAAGACAGACGAAATGGGAAAATAGCTATAACTTTCCTTACAGATATCGAATTAAGGTGTTCTTTATATGGTTCGAAAGAGGACTTCAATATCTACAACTTTCTTGAAGACCTTAGGAACAAATTCTATCATCTGAAGGGTCAAAGATGGACCAGATACAAAATGAACAGTACACAAAAGAAGAAGTTTCGGTCACTTGGGCAAAAAACAAACGAAACAATAAGCAGACGAATGCCAAAGCAGACGGATGCCAGAATTAGACAAATCAAAAACCAGACGAAGCAGAAACCAGATGAAGCAAAAAGACAGACGAAATTCGTCAGAAGGTAGACGAAGCAAAAGACAGACAAAATTTGTCTACTTCAGAAAGTAGACGAAACAAAAAGGCAGACGAAATTCGTCTACTTCAGAAAGTAGACGAAACAGAAAGGCAGATGAAATTCGTCAAAAGATAGATGATAGGTGGTCAACTTAAAATGAAGAAAAGTCAACCACAGGCGATAGGCAAAACACAGACAAAAGAAAAGTCAAACACGGATGAAACGAAACACAGACGGAAGCAAAATCAAACACAGACGAAGCGAAACATAAACGGAAGCAAAGTTAAACACAGACGAAACGAAACATAGACGGAAGCAAAGTCAAATATAGACGAAGCGAAACACAAACGGAAGCAAAGTCAATCACAGACGATACGTCTTTACAGACGATAGACGAATGCAAAAACATAGACTATAAGCAGAACATAGACGATAGGCGAAACACAGACGATTCCTTGCATCTGTGTTTTCCTTACGTCTGTGTTATGATGTCATCACAGATGATATGTCTTTACCTTGCGTCTATGTTATAACGTCATCACAAACGATGTGACGTCATCACAGACGATAGGAAAACATAGAAGAAGCAAAACATAGAAGAAGCAAAACATAGAAGAAGCGAAAAGGTAGAAGATATTTCTTCCTTTCTAAGGATCATAACTTTCAGCTCAGATGTTTAAGAATTTCATGCTATATATCCTCCTAAACTTGACATAATAATTTAATTCTAAATAAATTAATCCCTTAAGGACCTCATAATTTATTTAAATCATGCTTATTCATCAAGAAAAAAATTAGGGGGCCAACAAAAGAAAGAATCTGAAGATAGAGAGGTTAGTTGATACTGAGGGAAATATGATTTATGATCCTCTACAACTACGCAATCTAGGCAAGAACTATTTTGATAGATTGTATGCAATTGACGAGGTTATCTCCTATAGGTATCCACTTTCAGATGCCTTTCCTAGCTTATCCGAGGAGATTGTGACGAATCTAGATGAGCCGGTCTGAGAGGCAGAAATAAGGAATGTTGTCTTTGAAATAAAACCAAAAAAAGCCCTTGGGGTAGATGGATTCAACACGTTATTTTTCCAAAAACAATGTAAAAAAGTAGGTCCAGCTGTAGTGGTTTTTATTCAGAAAATATTTTGGCACGAGAGATAGGAATCATAATTGAATCAAACTATTTTGTTTTTGCTTCCCAAAGTTACTTCTTTGAATTTTATCACTCAATTTCAACCCAATAGCCTTTGTTCGGTTATTTATAAGGCTATTTCTAAAGTGATAGTGAATAAACTGAAGTCTCTCCTTGATTATCTGATGACTCATAATCAATGTAGTTTCATTCCTGGAAGGCATATTACTAATAATATTATCGTTGCTCAGGAGGCTATACATTCGTTGCGAAAAGAGAAGGGGAAGACTGGATTCTTCGCCATTAAAGTCGATTTAGAAAAATCATGTGATCAACTCAATTGGGATTTTATCAATGATACATTACGGGATATTGGTTTCCCACCAACTCTCACCAACCTCATTATAAAGTGTGTGACAACGATAACAATGCAAATTTCTTAGAATGGCAACCTTTTTGATCCTTTCACCCCCTCCAAGGGAATCTGGCAAGGCAACATATTATCACCTTATCTTTTTGTACTTTCTATGGAACAGCTAAGTCATCTCATATCCTATGAGGTTAGTAAAGGGAACTGGAAACCGATTTGGATGAGCAATAATGGACCTTCTATCTCCTATCTTTTCTTTGTAGATGATCTACTCCTATTCGTTGAAGCTACAAAAGGTCAAGTTCAGGTGGTCTCAGGGTATTGGAATCTTTTTGCATGGCGTTAGGTTAGAAAGTGAGCAATGTTAAAACTATAATTTTTTTTCTCGAGGAATGTTTCCTGGGATACAACTCATCTTATCAGTCAAGCTTTCAATTTTAAATGCATTAGTAACCTTGGTAAATATCTCAGAGTGTCGTTGATTCATTAGTGTACTTAGAGGAGAACTAAACAGTACATCTTAGACAATGCACAACAGAAGCTCACAAGTTGGAGTACTCGAGTTTTATCTCTGGCAGGGTGGGTTACGTTAACTCAGTTAGTACTTGCTTCACCTATAATCTATATAATGCAAACGATGAGACTATCGAGGTAACTTTGTGATGATTTGAAGAAAATAATGAGGGATTTCATTAGGGGATCCAAGAAAGGCCAACGGAAATTGAACTTGGATTGTTGGGAGGAAGTTTGTCGGCCTAAATATGCAGGCAGTCTCAGGATTAAAAGAGTCCTCTCTTTCAACGATGCGTCACTTACTAAATTGGGATAGGATGTGCTTACAAAGCCTAATGCATTATAGGTCCAGCTCCTTCGAAATAAATATTGCTTCGATGAGTAGTAAATTCCTCAAATGCTGGAGAGGAAAGGGGTTTCGGTAATATGGAGGGGGATCACAACCACAGGGCAATTTGTACAACAAGGAACCAATGTCAATTAGGAAATAGAGGCCGCATATATTTTTAGTTGGATGCATGGGTGGGAGATTAGGGTCTACTATTACTTGTGACGACCTATCAACCACCAGATGACTTACTACACAAGAGAGTAAAGGATTTAGTCGACGAGCATGGTAACTGGCGATGGACTTTGTTCCAACAATATCTCCCCTTATTATTGTGTATGTTTATAATGGCAATTATGCCCCCCAAAGATAGGGTGGGAGAGGATCGAGTGGCTTGGGGACCAGTTAAGAATGGTCCGTTCACGGTGGCATCTGTTTATGACCTTATTGAGGACAACGTCGCCGAAGACAGCAACATGATTCAGGAATTAATTTGGAAATGATCAGGATCTCAGCGGATTCATTTGTTCCTATAGCTCTTAGCTGAAAAGAAACTACTAAATAACCAATAATGCGTTGCCCGACATATATCGGCGGACTCTAGTTGTCAGTTATATAGTCAAGAAGAGTCACTCATCCACACAATACGGGATTGTCCTAGGGTCAAATCTTTTTAGACTCAATTTCCTCCAGAGGTGATCGTTCCTGATTTTTTCCAACAAGATGTAGTCATGGTTACTTCCTAATCTTGGTAGCTAGAATCGAGGGTTGATGTTCGCATGGGCCACTATATTTGGAGCCTCTTGTTGGTTTATATGGTAGTGGCAAAATAGAAGCATCCTTGAGGATGATTCTACTTTGGCCGAATACTGAGTTAGTATAGCTATGGATTATGTTGACTGGATAGAAAAGGCAAGGGTGGTGGCAAGCCGAGTACTTCAAACAATGGGATCGATAATGGGAACATTAGTTGGACGGACTAAGCCGATGGCAGGATGGATCAAATTAAACATATATGGCGCGGTAAAAATAGAATCTCCCATTGCTATGACTAGAGGTTTAATCAGTGATAGCATAGGACATTTGTATGTAGGCTTCATGCATAATATAGGAGTGTGCTCGACACTAACTGCTAAACTCTGGGGAGTTTTTGCAAAGCTAAATTTGGCATAGGATCTAGGATATCGTCGAGTGGAAGTGGAAGTGGAAGTGAATTCATTGGAAGTAATCAATATACTCTCTTCATCCGAGTATTTGTTGATTGACGGTCACACTTTGGTTATGGGTATCCGCGAACTACAGTGTAGAGCTTGGGAAATCCAAATCCAGTATGTCTATTAGGAAGGGAATAAGAGTGCCGACAGGTTGGCCAATCTAGCCTCCCTATCACCTCCTAGAATCTATGTACTTCAAGATCCTCCTACGACGTGTATTGAGTCTATCCAAAAGGATATGCAGGGGATTTTATATCGTAGAATTATGCAATAGTTTGTATTATTCTTTTCTCCTTTGTACCAAAAAAAAATTCTTATGGCTCGATATATGAGAAATACTAATAAGGGAGAACAGAAGACTAGATAATGGTTATGGTTGTGGGTTTAACATTGAACTGATTATAGGTTGAGAACTTAGGATTTAGGATTCTTAGTTTTTAGAGATTATGTTTGCATTTTAGTGGGTTAGGCAAACGTAAGAGAAGAATGGATAAATGTGTTAAGGACTATTTCATATTTTTACCTAATAAATTGAATTTTCCATTTATGATTTAAAATTGGCATATGTAGCCCAATCTTGACATCAGAAGGTTTATGATGATTTTTAAAAGTTCAAGGGCTGATTTGGTAAAAAATAAAGTGTAAGGGTTTAACTATTCTAAACACCAAAGTATAGGGTCATTAAAAGGATTTTTTCAAAATATTAAAAAAATATACAAAATAACATAATTTTCATCACATTATATTAAAAAATCCCAATATAAATATATTCAAAGCGTGTTATATTACAATCCAATGTTCATAAATGTTGGTAACAATGTCATTATGGTTGAGTGTTTTGTTTCTATCTATTGGTCTGAAAAGATACATGCCCACTGTCCATATTGCCACTGTGATCTATTGTTGCTCTCCTCTTTGTTTTATAGTTTGTAATTATCTTGAACTAATGCTAGATTTTCCTTTTTTTTAATTACAAAGGAAAGAAATAACTACTACAACATTATCGCAATGCTCTGCGATATAAAACTTCTTGCTTATCTTTATGAACAAGCTCCTTTGTTTCTGTCGAAGGATCATGTAGAACATGTAGTCTTGGTCTTGGTAGCAAGGCTAGAGTAGCCAAGTTGTCGACACTCTGATTCCCTTCCCTATAGACATGTTGAAGCTGAACATCCCAAGCTCAACAGATTAAATCACGGATATCCTGCACCAAAAAATTAGCCTCAATCAACATTAGTTTAGAGGAAGAGAGAATGTTGATTACCTCTAAAGGGTCACTTTGAAAACAACGCATTGATATCCGTGGTCCCGAGCCAATCTGAGCCCAAAGTTCACCCCCCCATAGTTCAATAGTTAATGGCGAGCACCCACCAATATTCTTCATGAAATCACCACACCGATGACCTTTGCAGTCCCTAAGTAAACCTCCCGCAGTAGCAATGTTTGTCCTATGTTGAACCGCTCCATCAATATTTAAGTTTACTCATCCCTCCTTCGATAGAGTCCATCCAACTAGGTTACCCAAAGGCAAACACTGTGCCATAATAACTCGGTCAGCCATAATTTGTGACTTATCAATCCAAGAAACATAGTCCAGAATGATTCTTGGTCCGACTTCCGGCTAATCAAAACCATCCTCGAAGATATTCTTGTTTCGCCACTGTCATAAATACTAGCAAGAAACCCCATAGATTATAGCCCACTCACTCAGTTGCACTTGTACTAGTTTAGTATGATTGGATTTCACTTTCCTGTTGAAAAAAATAATTATCGATGATGTCAGGGAAAATTTACCTGTTGAAAAAAATAATTATCGATGATGTCAGGGAAAATTTAATCCAGAATGATTTCACCCTTTTACAATCCTAAATTGCATGCAAGGTTATCTCTTTTAGGCCACGGAATGGACAACTACTATATGTTGATATATGGAAAACGACTCACTATTGGTTGGTAGCAACTTCCTGTTAGCAAGAGGCCAAAGAAATGAACGAATCCACTATGGCCTTAACCATTTCCATATCAAATTCCAAAGCCTGTTGCTATCCTCCGGAGTCAATTCTTTGATTAAATCATAAGTAGAAGCTACCATGAAACCACCATGTTTTTTCGGACCCCACACTACTCTATCCTCCCCCATTTCAACTAGTGGGGACCTAAATGCTACAACAACCATACAAATTATGGAGGGAAGGTAGTGTTGGAACATATTCCATTTCCAGTTCCCAACCTCATCAACACAATCTTTAACTTTCATAGACAACATGCTTTTAGGAAGATGGGATGTTGTCACAAATAAAAGAGGACCCTTAGCATCCACCCAAGGATCCAACCAAAAATATATACGGCTGCCGTTACCCAGTTTCCATGTGAGCTCTTGGCAGACAAAATGCCGCGTAGCAGATATCCCCCTCCAGATTACTAAAGCTCCTTTCCTTTCCAATGTTTGAGGGATGTGGTGAACATCAACTCGAGATTTGGCCCGAAGTAGTTATACCCATAAAGCTGAGGGCTTAGTGAGTAATTCCCAACCCAACTTAATAAGTAATGCATCATTGGAGGATTGAATTCTTCTTGGTTGAAAGGATAATTTAAAAGATCTAAGATTAATGTATCCATATTTCCTTTTATTTGCATATGTGGAGTTACCAACCTATGAATTTGTCACCTTGCTTTTAATGGATTAATTTAATGTAAACAAGAAAAATAGGTAGGTAAGTATATATTAAACTTCACATATATACATTTTTTACTAAGTATACATTTTCATTAGTTAATGCTTCATTATGAATGCTAGTATGCTAAATACAATTTACTTATTATCAATTTAAGAAACATATTTAATATAAAGAGAAGGTCATAGTATGTAAATAACTATAAAGGTTTCTTTTATTTTTGGTCATCCAGTTATTGGTCCTCCAGATTGCCTCCAGTAATTATTGCTGTCAAGACCTAAAAAACAATACTATCATGTTAACATTTTATATTTACATGTCATCAATCTTTATTGCAGTTAAAAGTATTTCAAGAATTAGAGATATGATAATCTCATTAATGTTAGTATGATGGGAATGAGGTCTGTAAACAAGTATTATGTAACAAATATCCAAACTCAAATATTGCTAAACCCAATCAAAATGAGGATACTAAAAAGCTTTATGGAGTTAATGGTGAAGTTGAGGTCACTAACTCTACTGGTGGAGGATCTCCCAACCTTAAGGATGCCAGCCCTGCTTTCCCTACTAACGTAACCCTCTTCATCTAGACTTTTAGTTTCTTTTCTTTTATTATTTTTCCTTATATGCAAGGACGTAGATGTATTTATGTTATGGGTATTTTTACCCTTTTAAGTTTTGTTTTTGGTTTATGAAATTTATATTTGGTTTATGTTTACAAACTTGTTTTTTAGTTAAGTATATTCAAGATTACCTTTAAGGCTTGTAAGGTCTAACTCTAATAATTATCAATTTCCTATGAGTGAAAAATATGATAGGCATGTAGAGTCTACCTTTATTGTCTTAGTATATTTTATTTGAAATGAAGTTAAGGTTGGTGAAAAGCGCACATCCTGGCTCAATTCGACCTAAGTGAACTAGCTCAACTCAAGTTCATCAATTTTTAGGTTGGGTTTAGGCTTCTTCAATAATTTTGGGCCTTCAAACGAAGCTTGAGCTTAGTTTTGGACTTTACATCCTTAAGCCTGACTATTAAAAAAAACCGTATTACCTCGCCTTTTTCTTCTTTAGTGTCACGTAATAGTTCATATTTCTCTTTTTTCAAGATCTCAATTTAACTTGAATTGGTCTAGAAGTAGCTATGTTGAGATGCACAAGTAGTTTGTCAACTCAAGCATAATACATAATGATTTCAACTTGTCATTGTATATTTGTATCCTTTTTATTACTAGACAAAGCCTTGTGTCCCCAAAATCTGATGGAGGAAAGTAATTTTGCTTATTCAATTATTGACCTTTAGTTTTTAAAATTGATTTCTATTAGGGAAGGTTTTAAAAATCGAACCGGACCAGCCGGTCTGACCGAAAATAGTTTGAATCGGCCAATGGTCTGGATCGATTTCACCTAATAACCTTTATGTATTAAAACCGTTTGGTTTATCAGCTAATTGGTCGATTTTTTTGGAACCAGTCCAACCACCTTCTCTTCACCATCTTCTTGCCACCAAACCCATCAAAGGACACCTGTTCTTGGCAATCTTTGCTAAGGACAACATTTTCTTACCACCAAACCCGTCAAAGGACACCTGTTCTCAATGATTCTCTCTGTGTTTGTTTGGCCACTTATAACTAAACCGAGAGCTACGGGAATGGGTTCCTTTCTGAGTTCAACTAAGTAAAGCATGGAACTTAATAAAACACGACACTTGACAAGGCTAAGGAGTTGTCAACTTCTGCCCCTATGGGTATTGTAAGAGGGTCAAGTAGCTGTTTACACCGATTAGAGCAAGTTTCAAGGTCATTGAACTTAGTATCAATGTATATGGACTCCACTTTTTTTGACAAAGGACGTAAATTGTTTGATCAAATGCCTAATAGAAACATTGTCATTTGGACGACGATGGTCTCTGCATATACCAATAGTGGTCAACCTCAAGAAGCTATAAAGTTGTACACCCAGATGTTGGATTCCAAAGCAGATGAGCCCA
Source organism: Erythroxylum suave (assembly GCA_027563595.1). Classification (NCBI taxonomy): domain Eukaryota; kingdom Viridiplantae; phylum Streptophyta; class Magnoliopsida; order Malpighiales; family Erythroxylaceae; genus Erythroxylum; species Erythroxylum suave. The sequence goes on from JAOSBN010000112.1 coordinate 56,374, forward strand.
ATGGTTTTATGTATTCTGTGTTTTTAAAAGCTTGTAGTCTTATGGGAAATATCGAACCAAGTAGGCTGATTCATGGAAGAATTGCTAGAGAGAAATTAGATAATGATATTGTTTTGATGAATAACCTTTTGGATATGTATGTTAAATGTCGGAGTTTGAATGATGCAAGAGAAGTTTTTGAGTAAATCATTTCTACTGCAAATTCTACATCTTAGAACATTATTATTTTAGGGCATTGTAAAGAAAGGCTGATGAAGGAGACAGTGGATTTGTTTCTTTGAATGTCGGAGCCTAATAGTGCTTCTTGGAATAGTATCGTTGGTGGTTTTGTAGATAATGGGAACTTGCGTGCATTGGAGTTTGTGTATAAAATGCACCATAAAGGCTTTAAGCTTGATGAGATCACATTTCCTTGTGCTCTTAAGACATGTAGTTATGTTGGTTTCTTGGATATGGGGAAACAAATTCACTATTATGTTTTGAAGCTAGGTTTTGAGTCTAACTACTTTACATTGTCAGCACTTATGGATATGTATTCAAATTGCAATGCAGCATTAAAGTTGTTTCATCAAAACTTTGGTTCCAGCACCTCATTTTGTGATAACTTGGCATTTTGGAATTCTATGCTTTTTAGGTATGTTGTTAATGAAAAAAATATAATTGCTATAGCTATGTTTTTGCGAATATATCATTATGGTTCATGTATGGATTCCTACACACTAAGTAGTGCTTTGAAGGTTTGCGTCAACTTGCTCAACTTGAGATTGGGGATTCAAGTTCATGGTTTATAGTGGGTATGAATTAGATTGTGTTGTTGGAAGCATACCTGATTTTGATCATGTTTAAGTTAAAATTATACTATGTTACAAGTTTACAATTGAGAATAATTTCATACATTACTAATTTGTAATTTATTTTAATGTAGTGGAAGAAAATGATGTAAATACTTTGGATGAAAGCGTAGTTTACGAATCTTTAAATAGCGTTGAAAAATTTAGAGCTTTTGACGATGATGAGACATAACCTCATTCAGAAATACAATTTTGATTTTTATTGTTATTTTAAGTTTTTTATTAGACTTATATTTATTTATTATTAGTTCATTATATAATAATAGAAATTGGTGTATTTTTTATTCCAATAAAATATTTTATTTTTACTTATTCTTATAAGTTTTACTTTTTATTTATTATATACTAGTTTTATAATGGTTCACTACCGGTTGAACTTTTAAGCCTTAAACCTTTCCTTTAACCAGCTCGATGTCCGGTCCAATTTTTAAAACATTGCTATTAGGTTATATGTACGAGGTAATACTTGTTTATATGTTTGCATGTATGATGAGAAGACATAAGATCTTAAATCTTCCAAATAGGCTTTTATACATGCAATATTATCAATGGTGAGATTTGGCGACAACATCAAACTATTGTCAGAGAGGAGGGGATTGCAGATTGATGGGTCAGGTTAATTTTAAGTTAGAGTATAGATGGATTAGAGCCTTTAGGCTTTAGAAGAGCTTTGAGTTACTCAAAGCCTATCGAATGGTATAAGCTAAGCTTGATTGAGCTTTGAGTTAGGATCAGGTTACACCCTAAGAAGGTCAAGGAGTCAAATTGGTGATAAACTTGGCCTGACTCGACCCATTGCCATCCTTAATAGGCATATGGAGTCTAGCTCCAAAGCCTTATTCAATTTTGAACAAAATGAATATGATAGGGTTATATAGCCTAGCTTCCTTTTTTAGCAAAATTTAAAATTTAACTTGTCAATAAGTGGGTCACAGAATCTAGTTTCATTTCTTTAACAAAATTTTAAAATTTTAATTTGTCAATAACTTGATTGTGGAGTCTTAATCTAATGCCTTTAACTAAAATCTAAATTCTTGATATGTTGATATAAGGTTATAGATTCTAGCTATATTACTTTAACAAAATTTAAAATTTTGTCAATAATAGGCTTTTGGAGTCTAGCTTTATACCTATATTTTTTTCATCAAGCTTTGAGAATGATGATAACAGGTTTAGTGATCTACTAATTATTTAGCTTGGTAAATTTTCTTTTTAATTCAGAAAGTTAAAATGACTTCTCCTAACTTAATGGCTTTTAAGACTATAGGTTTTTATTTTGAGCTAAGGAGCTAACATGACTTCTCCTAGACTTGAGGTCTTCAAACTTATATGTTTTTGTTTTAAGCTAAGGGATTAACATGACGTACATATACATATGAAATTTGTATAAATTAGCCTATTGGTAACACATCCTCTTGTGGGTTCCATTATAAATGCAAGACAACTTCAATTTGTTAAGCCTTTCAATTTTGTAACTTTAGTTATGATGATATCATTGATGTGGTATAGTGTTGACTAGTTTGGGAATAGATTGCTTCAAAAAGTTTTCCTTCCTAAGAATTTTGATATCTTTAAAAACAAAGTCCTTATAATGGAGGTGTTAATTTTTATCTTACGAGTAATGTAGTTATCTAACCCTTTATTAATATGCTTCATTCTTGCACTCTTTAATTAAGTCATGTTCATTCCAAAATTGATCATCATTAGCCAAAGAGTTGTGCATTTATACCATAAGACTTGATAATTTTAACGATAAAGGAATTAAGGGTTTAACACTAAATGCCAAGCTAAAGAGTATTTCTCCTATAGGCATTCTAGATGTTATTTGATATTTCTAAACTATCTTGTAGATTTTTCAATCTAAATGCCTTTTTATATCCTTAACCTTAACTTTTAAGCCTTGTAATACTGTCATATTTGTGAAAATTTACTAGCCCATTAGCATATAATTTTGTAATAGATGCAAAGCAATTTTTAACTCTCAATTCTTCGTAAAAGTACCTAAAGGCCTTGCTATCAAAATAGGTTCCATTATTTGTGATTACTACTAATGGGAATCCATACCTGGTTATGATATTTCTCTTTATAAAGCTTTGGACTACCTTCTTAGTAATATTGGTTAGGTTTTCAACTTTTACACATCTTGTGAAATAATTGAATACATTAAGGATAGTTTGAGTTATTTTATCATGGGGGATGGTCTAAAAACATTCATTCCCTATCAATTGAAAAGGATGGAACATGATACCATGTCATAGTTAGCAATGGGTAAATGGTGTAGGTTTGAGTACCTTTTGCACTTGTCACAATTTCTCACGAACTCTTAGACATCCTTACAAATTGTAGGCTAAAAATATCCTTGCCTTAAAATTCTATAGACCGATAATGATCCCTTAGATGAACTCCACATATTCCTTTATAAATCTTCTTAAGTATATATTGTATTTGGATTTCAAGTATGCATCTTAAATATGGTATGGTTAAAGACCTATAATATAATTGTCCATCTATGATTGAATATCTCTAGGCTTTATTTATGATCTGTTTTGCTATATTTTTCTCCTTTAGTGGTTTTCTTTCTTGTAGTACTTTTGAATGAGATATAACTAATACATTTTTTCTCCTTTATGGTATCTATAGGGCCAGACAACATTATTATTATTGGCTATACTTCTTCCTTACAAAATATCCCCTAATAGATAATTTAACTATTGGCTCCTTTTTTCAAAGATGGTTTTGCTTAGTAATTTTTTTGCATAGGTATTCCCTTAATGTTTATTTATATATGATCTTTCATTTGTTTCATATTTTCTTTGCATTTTTTTCCATTTTTCTTCTTTTACCTCATAGGTAATATAAGTTAGTTGACTATAATTCTGAGTCTGACCTGATGGTTATATACCTAATTTAGAGTTTGAAAGCCACCTTTATACCAAATAATAAGCCCTCATATTGTCTCATTTTTAGATGTTTTTGAAGGGGTACACCTTTCTAAATAAATTGGGATTACCAATATTAAAGTGTCCAACCTTTTAGGTTTTTTTCAATCCTGTATCCATGCCTTAAAAATTTTCAGTTGAGTGACAAACCTTAACAATTCACTTCAAAATGTTATTTCCATTAGTAATTTGTTGATTTGGTTAACAAATTCTTTATTGTTGATAATATATAGGTGGTCACATAGAAAAATAGTGGCCAACTAAAGATACCCCCCAATTAGTCACCCATACCTATACTTAATAACCTAATACACATTTCCTTGAAACCTAAATATGAGATCCACCTCACTTGCAACGCTACACGACTCCCTGAAACCTACCAATCCTCTTTACTCTAGTCTGATCATATCCCTTCTAATCCAATCTGCTTTGTAGTGCCATCCTAAAATCTCAAAACTATAAAAAGTTCTATGTTAGAGTACCCTAGGATCTTTTGATAGTGAAAACCTCACTAATTCTACCAAGACTTGTTTGAAGCCTCTATCTTATTCTTAGTACAACATTTCATTGCCAAATGATATATTACCACGTAACAAGATCAAGTATGTTCATGCTTAAATAAGCGTTGCTCTTAATTACCAAAGTGGTTACTATGGAGGGATCCAGAGTCATGTTAGAGATATGACCTCTACTAAGGGATCAACCTTATTCTAAGAACAAGTTCTTTGCAAGTGAAAAGATTTGGTATTAGGAAATGACTAGAGATAAAAAGTAAATAGATAAGATAAGATCCTTTTGTAGAAGCTGCAAGATTTGTCACTGCAAGCTGCAAATGCAATCCAGTAATGTTTCTCGACCAGTTTGCCTCATTTTCACTTCCAATACCAAAATGGTAACTTACTTTGAGCATTTGCCTTCTATAGGAAATCATTTTTTTTAAGATAACACAATTACATGAGCTTTGAAGTATATAGAAGCATTCATTCATTGGTTGTAAAGTGATTTAGAGCTTTTGAGTATTAAAGTGAACAAGAAAGATTTATTTAAGTTGTAAAGATCAATTGGGGCTAGTTTCCTAGTATTCAAGTGTTCTAAGAAGCATTGAGGTTCTTCTTCACCCTTTAAGAAAGATTCTATAAGGATTCCTTTTTGTTGAACAATGATTATTGTAAGAAAGTTCCTCTTCAGCTAATTGAAAGGAGACATTAATGGCATCTCAAGAGAGACTTAGGGAGTGATTGTGTGCAAAGTTTGTTTATCAAACCTATAAAATCAATTTGCAACTTCTTTTTCTTATACTTTTTACTTTTTTTTAGTTTATAGATTGGATTTATTTAAATTTTTATAATTTGAAGTCAATTAAAGGCATTTATTAAGCTAAATTTTTTCCTTAAATTCATTAATACCACATTTACCCTCCTTTTAGGTGCCATTAGGAATACATAACTAAAGGTAGTTTTATGGAAAATTTAAAACTAGAATAAGTTATTTATATAATTTTAAAGTTTAGAAAGTTTTTGTAGAAGGTGTTAAGCTGTAGGGGAGTCTCATGTCTTAACACTAAAATTTTAATTTTGATTATTTATTTATATTGTTAAGAGATTGGAATCAGATTAGATGGTCATATCATATTCAACTTGAATCATTTAGTGGTCTAGTCCAAAAGTAATTCAAGAATTAACTTGTATTGGCCAAAAGTTCAAATTACCCTTTAAGGAAGGTCTAACTTGGCTCCTACTTTCAAATTACCCTTTAGGGAAGGTCTAACTTGGCTCCTACCATTATCTATGGTACCAAATTAGTCCTTAACATTTAAAAATGGAACATATTTGCCTTTTAACCTTGAATTTATTATGTTTTATTAAACTTATATTATTATGTTGTTAACTTATCCAATATGACACATCAACTTATCATAGTAGCCCCATCTGAAACCTAACATATTAAGATTATATTAAAAATAGTAATATTAATTATTTTACATTATTTAAAATGATTAAAACCAAAACTAAAACTAAAACTAAAACCATTTATCACTTAAGTTGTCAGAAACACCAAAAATCACCTTTAGCTTTAAACTCATTTCCACTAAAATATGCAAACTTATCTTCCTCTTATGGACTTTTCAGTTAACAATGTATATAAGAACGCAAATAATTGTTTTCCACATTGATTTAACCCTTTAGTAGGATATGAGGAAATGGTACATACCTACATGATAATTGTTCCCATAATCCCGTAACAGTGATTCCTCTTTGTTAGTCTTATCCATCTTTATGAGCTCTTTATAAGGCTAATCATAAGCATCTAGTGTTTCATATAATATTTCTATATTTAAAAGCTTTATGATTGAGTTTTAATCTTCTTTAGCAACTAGGATTTTTATGAGAGCAAAATATATCTATATTCCACTAGGTATTTTGTTATATTTCCCTATAACTTACCTTAATTTTGATTGATTTTTATTATGTTTTAGGTAATTATTGAAGATTTTGCCTTAGATGAGTTTTATTAATAATTGGAGATAATTGTAACTAAAAATATGAAGAAAATCATAATTCTTAGATGAACACGCCTATTCTATGCCTTTAAATCAATCCGTGTCCATTATAGAGTAAGCGCAAGAAGAGACATAACTTAAAACATAATCTAATGAGAGACCATGTGACATTAAAGAAAGCTTGTGTAGCATTATGACATTTACCACAATCATGCCATAAATTATTTGTTAGTCACAAAAGAAATACGAAGATCGACAATCTACAGATATATACATGCCAAATATTATGTCCTATCTTTAGAGGAAGTAGAGAGATCCATACTTTAATACACGTTCTAGAAAGATTTGTTAGTTAACTTGAGCAAAACTTCTTAAATTACTCATAACTTGCTCATCCAAATTCTAATTGAGATTATTCAAGTGGCCATAGAAAGATAAGAGAGAGATTTATAACTTTTATGATTTAGTTTTTGGATTTTTTGGGAAATCCATGGTTTGAGCCATGATTGTGTTCAGGACCATGTTTTAATGATAAGATGGATTATGAAAAGACATAGGAAACACAAATTGAGGGGCCTTTTTCATATTGTATCATTCTAAATTTAGCACTAAGGGTGAGGGAAACAACCTAAAGGAGCATGGAGCAATCATTTTCAAGGAAAAAGGATTAAAAAACCACCATAACAATGTAGAGTTCGCGTTGGAATTTAATGGTCAACTTTATAAATGTTTTTATTTTCTTTTTGTTTCATTGTTATATTTATTAGTAGAAATATAATGAGTGACTAACTATTTTGATGTCTATATGGGAGGAAATTTTAGTATTTTTCTTTGTATGGACAAATTTATTTTGATTTATGAATAGACTGTGTTTTTGTAAATTATCTTTGATTGATCTTAACGTATAATTTAGTTATGCCAATAACTAGATCTGATCTGGGTTCACTTATGGATGCAGAGAGCAATCTTGTGAGTAGACCATGACTTAGGTAATAGGAGTTGAATACGTACTTGAAAGATTCCTACATAACCTTTCGTAGAGAAGTGTTAGCTTGGTAAGAATATAAGTTAACCAACAAGAAAGTAGATAGATAAAACTCCAGAGAGTGCAATTTCAATTTCAAGGAGATCTTACTAGTCTAGACTAATATATCCATTCTGGGCTTGTTGAATCATGATATTTAAGATGATACTGGGGAGAGTTCTTATCTAGATAAAATTTGGGTCTACTTTCTTCACTTGATTACGTCCTTGGTTCTATCTCTAGTGGTTGTTTACTCTACCTAGGTTTACATTCAGTTTTAAATTTAGTTTTCCGTTATAAAAAACATATCCTTTTTACTTAACTGAATAAGTAATAATATAAGAGTTTACTAAATTCCTATGCTTCATCATAGGATTGATACTTTATTTACCACTGTATTACTATGTAGGTGTACTTGCCTTAGGTTAAGAGTAAAAATTTGTGATAGAGAAAACTTTATTAGTAATAATACAAACATCAATTTCCTCATTTGAGGAAAATCCTCTATCCCTACTTTTTTTTTAGAATTTAAAAAATTCGTTAAGGAGAAGAAGTTTAGTTTACAACTAAGGAGAGGGACTCTCCCTCATGAGATAAAACGACAAAGTTAAACACTACAAACACAAAAGAAGAAAACGAAAACGTAGAAACCAAAATTGGGTGGAGTTGTGCGACAACATATCAATAATTAAGGTAAAGCTCTCACCACCTTTCTCGAAACTTCAAACAATTACTCAATTGGGATGGAAAGCTCAGGATGTTGTGATATAACGATGGCGATGCGGTGTCTCTTCAATTCGTTTCTAGGCTCGAAGAGATTTACATCTCAGGTAGGAGATTAGATTTACATCTCCCTACTTGAAAACAATATAAATAGTACAAAGGTAATGGCCATAAGGACAAGTAATCGAAAGTAAGGTTTAAAAATTTTAAGGAAAATGAATTTGGAGCTAAAGGTGAGTTCCAATTTTTCATTTTTACCAATTATGTGATGATCATATTTAATTTTAGATTTAGATTTATATTATTTAAATAATATGAAATATTTAAAATCAATATTTTCATACAATTTTACATGTCATATTTAAGATAGATCCACTGTGACATGTAAATATGCCATGTTGCTAGGTTAGAGACATAATAACAAAACTTTGATAAATCTAATGAAGTTACGATTGAGGGGTCAATTGTTTTATTTAAATCATTAAGTGGTAACTAAGTATCATAAATAATGGCAGAGACAATAAAATACCTTCAATTGTATATATTAAATTGACCATTCTTTTCAATTCATTTTTAAATCATAAATAAATTAATTGACTCTGTTTGACTTTGGATATGAGAAAAGTGAATCAACATAAACTTGTAAACTGGTGGATCTAAACCAATATTTCATTCATTAAGTTGTCTCATATCCATATGTCTTACTAAAGATTTGTTTGGTTCTTTTTTTGGATTTTTTGTTATACTTTCATTTAAATTTTTAAATGTTGCTTTTTTATTTTAATTTCTTCCTATTTTCATAACTTATGAAAACTATAAAAACTATTTTTTTGTCTTCATTTTTTATCATAGTCAAATTTTTCATTAACTAATTATATATTATATAGTTATTTAATTTTTGGAAATTAATTAGTTAGTTAATATTAATTACTAATTTTTATTTTATTTTATAATTAATTAAAAATTAAGTTATTTTTAAAATATAAAATATGGTTAAATTTGATAAATATTTAACAAATATATTTTTAATCTAAAAATTTTAAAATAATTCTAATAATTAAAATACATATTAATAAATAAATTTTAGTTTATAAATATTTTTAATCATTTAGTTATTTATATTAATAAAATATCAAAACTTTATTTTTACTATGTACCGGTGCTAGTCAACATTAGGTACCGTTTAGGGTAATTTTTTAAATTTATGAAATAGTCTCTATTTTTTAAATTTGTAAAATATTTCATTAATATACTGTGCTGTATATTTTATAATTTTACATCAACTATGTCTCTAAAAATCATAATAATAGAAATTTAAAATAACAACAATTTATTTATTTTCATTAACATTAATTTTCATATATTTCATATATAAATAATAACCACAATTAATACAAAAAAAGATCATTTAATCATCATACAAATACAAAATCAAGAATGATACAAATAGGGATGGCAATCTCGGCCCGGCTCGGCCTACTTTTTGACCCGGGTTGGCCAGGCCTATGACCCGCTGACTTTGTCCGAATTTAAAAAAAATTAATGGATGGGGCGGGCCACAGGGCAGGCTACAGGTTGGTCAGTCCGTCGGTGGGCTGGCCCATCTTGGCTGCGCAGGCCATGGGCCTGAGCCCAGCCCGACCTATTGCCATCCCGAAATATAAAGTATTTAAAATATTGTAATTTCCTCATATAATAAATAATAATTACATCAAAAAATCAAATAAAATGAACAATAAATATCCTTAACTCTTTAATTATTACAATTTACAACAAGATCTCGTGATGAGGAAATAACTAACTAAAAGTGAAACCTAAAACAAAATCATTTACAATTACATTGCATATATAGAATTTAACATATAAATAAAAATAAGTAAAATTAAAAGAAAAGGAGGAACAAAAAATTGGCAATTCATTTAATCTGATATGGGATATCTGTTACAACTTCATTGACCCTAATTTTCATTTGGTACAAAATTCTCATCATGTAAAGGAACCTTATCATTACTATCATTCAAATTGGTTGCACCAAATGACATATCAATATTTTTCCATCCGCGATTATCTTCCATGTCACTCTCATCTATCAAATTTGGCTCCCCAGAAACCCAATCCTCCGAAAGATCAATATTATCAATGCAAATTAGATCTACTGAACTACTTGTTCTATTAAGAGTCTAAGTAAATAATAAAATTAAATTATTAGAAAATTATGAGAAATTATATTTAACTTAATAATGATAATTACACACCTGTTGTTGAAGGTTTGAATTGTATCAAATAAAGACCAAGTTATTCAATCTTTTGTACTCCAATCTATTCATTTTCTTGGAATAGATGAATTCAAATATGCTTCAATTACTTTCACAACCTTTTGCACTCACATATTGACTTAGAATTCAAATTGCAAACCTGTGCAATTCTGGAACACCACTTCAAAATTAGTTCCATTAAGAAACTGTAAGTCGTAACATAACAAAAGTAGCGTTGTAAACAAAATAAAGTAATAATTAATTTTCAATAAGTAACAAAAGTGAAAAATGTATACATAGATAAAGTTTTGCTCTTTGTCGAATAGCAACTGGAATCCTAAAATCCCTAGAAGCCTCCTTATAAATCTCCATTTGTGAGCTTAGTAGATGTTGCATCATCTCATGAGCAATAACTGGTGTAATAGTTAATAGCATTCCCTATTAAATTTAACTTTCTTTTAAAAACATGGTCTGAAATAAACACTAGGATTCAAAAATGTCTGAGCTGCAAACAACGGCAAGTAAAGTTGCCTTTCCCATCTCTCATTGATGATTGCAAGATAAGGTGTGTACAAAGAAGACATATTTTGTAGATTGGCCTAGATTGCTTCCTTTGCCCTCTCTATGGAATTATAGAAATAACTCATTATTGCCTTTTTGTCACTATCAGACAGATGAAGCACCCTCATTAAAGGCTCACAAACTTGGATGACAAATTAACTAGGACCAAAATTCAGTATCTTCAAGTATAATTCTGGAAACTGTTATGAAACCAGCCCATACGGGAAATGGAGGCCCACGAAAGGATCCAAATGACTTAACCATCGCAAGTGTTCTAGAAGAGAATCATGTCATTTTTATTCCTTCTTTATTTCTATTTTGCTATTTTAAATTTTTTAGTCATTTGGTTACAACAAACTTGAGTGTATATGATGGCACACTCTTCATTCACAGGGAGAATATAGATAATACAAAATTCTTTATCACTTTCTCTCGTATTCTCTCTCTTCTTTCTTTTCTTCTTTTCTTCTTCTATCAACATCTTCACATCATATTAGACCCTAGCTGGTAACATTTACAATTAGTATCATAGCTTTCTAGCTGATAACTTTGACCATGGCTCACGAAGGTACCATGGTCAAGACAATAATTGAAAACCGTGGATGAACAAGTCAAGGCCTTAGAAACACAAATGAAAACAATATAGGCCGACATAGCCAAAGCTCAGCTCAAATCCAACAAAAGAATTGAAGAAAACCATAAATCCATACTGACCCTTTTGGAAACCATCAAAACCAACCAAAATCCTACCCCTCCTACTACAGTCACCTCCTCCTCAGTTTACCACCCCTGTAAATAACAGACACCAAACAACCCGCAAACACCACCACAAACTGAACACATACCCTCTCGACCATAAATATCCTTCCACTACTTCAAACACGAACATGTTATAGCCTAAAATGGACTTTAGTCATTTTGATGGTGAGCAATCCAGACTATGGATTAGGAAATGCCAGAAAATATTTCAGATCTATAACATATCTAATGAAAACAAGGTCGAATTTACGGCCATGTTTCTGAATGAGAGACCTGATATCTAGTATCAGGATTAGAAGGAGAGTAAAACCGATCTGATCTGGGAAGAGTTTGTTGAGGAATTGTGCAGCAGATTTACTAATTATACTGAAGCTAACGTAGTGGAGGAGTTCCACAGGCTCAAGCAAACCGGCACCTTTGAGGCTTATCAGGAGAAGTTTAAAGAACTCAAGTATCTTGTTAAAAAAATGAATCTTGGCCTAACTTAGGATTACTTGGTGAAAGTGTTCATTGGCGGCCTGTAAGAGGAGCTAGGTTGGGCAGTTAAGAGGTTTAAACCCTTTACACTTAAAGAAGCTCATGAACAGGCAAGGTTGAATGAAGCCATTCATAAAACCCCCATACCACCAATCACCAAACACTTCTATACCGACAAAAAAACCACCTCTATCATATCCAACAAACCCCACTATCTTGCTCCTTCCACAAATAACAAAACCACAACAACAAACCTTAATAAATCAACCACTACCAAACCTAACTATAAGTGGAAGCCAGGCAACTGTTATAAGTATGGGGATAGATATTTTCCTGGGCATCAATGCAAACTTAAACAACTTTTGCATATGCTTATTGATGATATCAATGATGAGGAATCTCCAGAGGAGACTAATGAGGGAATGGTAGAGGCTACAATGGAGGAAACTAATGATGGAAATGAGGGTGCAGTAATTCAGTTGAATGCACTAAGCGGGAAATCCTCACTTAATGCCTTTCAAATTAAAGGAGTGGTAGGGAAATAAGGGATCAGTGTCTTAATTGACACTAGCAGTACTGATTCCTTCATAAATGAGACTCTTGTGAGAGCACTTAATCTATCGACTGAAGAAATTGTACCTCTAACTGTGACTGTTGCTAATTGGGAAAAAGTGATGTCCACCCATAAGGGTTAAGAAATTCGGTTGGGAGATTCAAGGACACAATTTATGTGCAGACCTGAAGGTACTCAGTTTGGGAGGTTGCAACTTGCTTTTGGGATTGGATTGGATGGAAGCTCACAATCCAATCTGTTTTGATTTGAAATCCAGGGAAGTTACTGTGAACAACGGTGAGGATGCAATTTTTGTAAAGGCCTAAAAGGAGAACAAAACCTTTCAGCTTCCCAAAGGGAAGGGGGTCCATAAATGCTTCAAAAATGGACTCAAAGACATAACTGGACACTTGATAGGCCCCATTTTCGGAGTCTAACTCGTGAGTCAAACACGAGCGCATCCTACCTCTGTAGGGTTCTTTTAACGGACTCTCATTAGCCAACATAGGTTCATCTTCATTCTCATAACATCCCAACATTTCATATTTAAACACTTTATATACGACAATCCATTCTTATGTTTATATCCTCAAGTTTTTTTAAAGGCCCAGAAGGAGAAAAAAAACTTTCAGCTTCTCAAAAGGAAGGGGGTCTAGAAATGCTTCAAAAATGCACTCAAAGATATAACTGGACACTTGTTAGGCCCCATTTTTGGATTCTAACTTGTGAAACATGAGCACATCCCTCTATAGGGTTCTTTTAATGGACTCTTATTAGCCAACATTGGTTTATCTTCATTCTCATAACATCCCAACCTTTCATAGTTGAACACTTGATATACGACAATTCACTCTTATGTTTATATCCTCAATCGTCAACCTAACATATCACTCATTTTTATTTCCTATTTTCACATCAAACTAAGTACATTTCAAGCTCCATTCATGCCAAAATGTATTATAGGAAAGCATTGATAAGTTCACAATATATATATGTACATAATTTGGGATAATTGACATAAGTTTCACTATAGATGTCAGATTAAGGTCATTGAAGCATAGTTTCGAAGAGGACTTTGAGTTCTACAACTTTTGTGAATACCTCAAAGAGAGATTTTTCTATCTAGAGGGTCAAAATTGCACATTGATAAAACTATCCCGAGAATGTCTGCTTAGCGGACATATATCCCTCCAAATAGACATGAACAGAGTTGGAATGCTGAAATACCCGAAAAGGTTAGCTCAGTAGACATCAAATCTGCCCAACAGACATTTATGGGCCAAATTCTAGATTGCCAACTCCAACAAGTTACCTATGACCTATCTTATGCATATCTATCATTTCTAACTTATTTTCCTCATCATTTTCCCTTCATTCTCACTTCCATTTCAACTCAATATCATTTGTAACCAAATCATAATCTATGCTTGGTCATTAACCCAAAAACATAGCTTTCAAACTTATATACTTTCATCATAAATTTATGCATATGTTCAACGCGCTTTATCACCTTCATTTCATCTCTAATTTATCACAATAATTCTTCTCATTTTAAGACACCATAGTACTCTTTTTCTGTTAGAACAAGTAAGAAAAGGCTATAAAGTGTCCTGCATGCACCCTGTGCAGCGTCACTAACTTGTAACAATCATATCCTTCAAATCCAATCTCCAAAAATTACATACTTTATATCATTGGAAAGGTAAGAGGATAAACTACAACTTCCAAGAAGACAACTTTATCCAAAGCAACCTAGATTAATACAGTTTTTCCCCTAAAGTCAAAACACAAATTTTACCCCTATGAATGCTTGAAAATGCAATGTGAAAACTTGGAAAGTCATGAGCAAAATATACATATATTTCATTAACTTCAAAATAAAAAAGTTTTACAAAGCTTTAATGAGCATTTCAAGACCCAAATACATCATTGCTCTTATAATTCAAAAATGTAAAATATAAATGAATGAGTAATATTTGAAATGCGGTTAAAGCCTTGAGTTTTCATAAACTAACTTAAATACAAAATATGCAATTTTGGAGTGATGCCTTGACTCTCGATCACTAGATCTCTTGCTCATTATCTGGAGATGGGAGGAAGGGGGTGAGCTAAAAAGCTCGTGGGTAATAAGTTTATAGTGGAGAAAAGCAAAACCATTGGAAGTATTCATTGCTATAGTAAATTGCATTGAATCCATAAAACATGTATTTCTCAAACTTATCAACAATTTATAAACAACATAAGTCATGTATTCATCAAACTTGTCAAAAAATCATAAATAACATAAGCACTCATAATGGTTTGGGTAGTTCATATACATTAGGGAGTTCTTGCGAAGCTCTGATAAATATAAGGAAGTTATTGCGAATCTCTAATAAATATGAGCGAGTTCTTACGAATCTCTGGTAAACATGAGGGAGTTCACGAAGGAGTTTCATGCCATTAGCAGGCAAGCAGGAGAAGCCTTTAACATGGTCAATGTGCACATGACATAATATGATGGACCACCACAAACCCATACACAAACATGAGTTTCATAACTTGTCAACATATAGCACAAAAGGCACATTCAAAAGGCACATATTGAAGAGGTGTGGATACTTCTCCTTTATGGCCTCCAAGGGCTCCCACATGACCTCTTCATTGGAATGGTGTTTCCACAGGACTTTAACCAATTGAATTGTCTTGTTCCTAAGGACCTTTTCCTTAGTGTCCAGAATCTCCACTAGAGTCTCCTCATAAGTTAGATCATCTCTCAACTAAACCTCAGTGGTTTGAATGATGTGGGAGGGATCTTATCTATACCTCCTTAACATAGAAACATGAAAGACACCATGTATCTGAGACAATTATGGTGGCAGCGCCAATCTATAGGCCAATAGTCAATCCTCTCAACAGTCTCGTAGGAACCAATGTATCTTGGGCTCAATTTGCCCTTCTTGCCAAACCTCATGAATCCTTTCCAAGGAGATGTCTTAAGAAAGACTTTCTCACCAACTTCATACTCCATTTCCTTTTGTTATGCCTCATATAGCTCTTCATTCTATTTTAAGATGCTTTAAGCCTTTGATTAATTAGATTGACCTTGTCAATTGTCATTTGGAGTAACTCTGGTCCTATTAATTTCCTTTCTCCTTATTCATCCCAACATGTAGGAGTTCTACATCTTCTTCTGTATAGTGCTTCATAAGGAGACATCTGAATGCTCGAGTGGTATGAATTATTATAAGCAAAATTCAACCAATGGCAAGTGCTCATCTTAAACACCTTTGAAATTCATCACACATGCCTTGAGCATTTCTTCAAGGGTTTGAATGGTCCTCTCAGATTGACCATCTATTTGGAGATGGAAAGCAATGATAAATTTTAACTGGGTCCCTAGAGCTTCTTGCATGCTTTCCCAAAATCTCGAAGTAAATCGAGGATCTCTGTTAGAAATTATGGAATCTTGAATCCCATGTAGTCTCACAATCTCATCAATATAATTCTTTGCTAGCACATGCAGAGAATTAGTTTAGTTAATAGCTAGAAAATGGGCTGACTTTGTCAAATGGTCAATAATAACCCATATGGTATCATGCTTCCTACTAGTCTTGGGCAAACCCATCAGAAAATCCATGGTTATCCTTTTCCACTTCCACTCAAGAATGGACAATGGCCTTAACTTGCTTGAAGGTGCTTGGTGTTCAGCCTTGACTTGCTGACACACTAGACACTTGGTTGCATATTCTACTACATCCTTCTTCACGTCTTTCCACTAAAAATGTTGTTTCAAATCTTTGTACATCTTAGTGTCACTTAGGTGTATGGCATAAGGTGTATTGTGTGCCTCGTCGAGTATCTCATCCTTTACCTCATTGACATTCGAAATACAAAGTATATTGCCTACAACCATAAGTCCATCAATCCCTCACTTTCACTTCAAATTGCTTGCCAATCTTAATTTCTTCTCGAAACTTGTTCAAATCAGCATCTTGTTCTTGTAACTCCTTAACTTTCTCTCTAAGTATTGGTCTCACTCTGAAATTAGCAATAATGCAATTAAGTTCCTCCTGTTTCAAGTTTACTCTAAGCTTAGCCATCTCTTCTAATAATGGTAGATAAATCGTCTGAACATGGGCCATGGAAGATTTCCTACTCTAGGCATCAGCCACTACATTGGCCTTGCCTGGGTGGTATTCAATCAATTAGTCATAACCCTTAAGCAACTCTAACCACCTTCTCTGTCTCAAATTCAACTCTTTCTGGCTCAATAAGTAATTGAGATTTTTATGATCTGTAAAATTCTAAATTCCATACAGATAATGTCTCCAAATTTTTAAGGTAAAAATTATTTCTGCTGATTTTAGATTTGGGTCGGGTAATTCAATTCATAAGGCTTTAGTTACCGTGAGGCATAAACTATTACGTTGTCTCCTTAAATCAACACACAACCGAAACCCTTTGTTGAAGCATCACTATGAACTATATAGCCCTCATCTCCTATGGGCAAAGTTAGAATTGGAGCACTTGTCAATCTGTGCTTAAGCTCCTCAAAGCTCTTTTGACATTCATTACTCAAAATAAAAATCTGATTTTTCCTTAATAACTTGGTCATTAGAACAACTATCATGAAGAATCCTTCAACAAACCTCCTATAATATCCTACTAGACCCAAAAAGCTTCTCACTTCTTTCACTGTCTTTGGTGCATGCTGTTTCACCATAGCTTCAATTTTTCTCAGATCGATATGTACACAATCCTTCGAAATTACGTGTCCAAGGAATACCACCTTATGAAGCCAAAATTCACACTTGCTAAATTTGGCATAAAGCTCCTCCTCCCTTAGTGTTTGCAATACTATACTTAGATGTTCCTTATGTTCCTCTTCACTATTGGAATAAACCATAATGTCATATATAAATACTATGGAAAATTGGTCCAGATATTCCTTAAAGACCTTATTCATCATATCCATAAACGTAGCTAGAGCATTAGTCAATCCAAATGGCATGACTAGGAACTCATAATGCCCGTAACGTGCCCTAAAGGTTGTCTTGTGTACATCAGATTCCTTGATTCTGAGTTGATGATAGCCTGACCTGAGATCAATTTCAGAGAAGACCTCTGCTCCTTGCATCTGGTTGAACAAATCATCGATTCGTGGTAGAGGATACTTATTCTTAATGGTCACCTTGTTGAGCCTCCGGTGGTCAATGGATATGCACCATGTTATCATCTTTCTTTTTAACAAATAGAACCGACGCTCCCTATGGCGAGGAACTTGGACTTATATACCCCTTCTCTAATAGTTCTCCTAACCATTTCTTAAGCTCCTTCAGCTCAGTTGGAGCCATTCTATACGGTGGTATGGAAATGAGTGCAGTACCTGGAATTAAATCGATGGCTAATTTGATTTCCCTTATTGGTGGCAAACCAGGTAAATCTTCTAGAAACACGTCTGGAAATTCCCTTACAATTGAAAAATCTTCTAACTTTCCTTCATTCACCTCAGTATGCACAACGTGTTCGAAGAAGGCTTCACACCCTTTTCTCATCATCCTATCAGCTAGTAAAACTGAAATAATTCTTGGTGATGGTGTTTTTCTGTCTCCCTTAAACATCACCTTCTCACCCTTGCCAAGATCAAATTCTACTTCTTTGAGGCTATAGTCTAACTTTGCATGATATTTCTCAAAGGCATCCATTCCAAGTTTATCATCTAAGCCCTTTAAATCTAAAGGCATTAAGTCCACTACCAGTCTAGCACCATCAATAAAGAGTTCACAATCTCTATATACTTGACTTATTATCACATTCATCCCTACAAGAGTACTAACAATCAATGAACCATCTAATGGCACCAAATCAACATCATGTAATGTCATGCTTGTAGAAACAAAAAAATGTGTGGAGCCAAAATCAATTAATAAGTGTAATTCTGAATTAAATAACTGAGCCATACCCATAAAAACTTCAAGTGCAGTTATAGCTTCATCTCTGGTCATGGCAAACACCCTTGCCTGTGCTTGACCCCTTGGCCTTCTTAGAGGAATAACCTTCTTTGCTGCTCCAGAACCTTCCACCTTAGTAACTGGCTGGGTTCCTACTATCTCAGCTCTTTTTAGAGATTGCATCTGCAACCATCGTGCCTTAGTGCTTGGGGACATTTCCTGACCATGTGTCCCTTCTCTTTGCATCAGAAACATACTCCAAGTAACTTAAGGCACTCTCCTTTGTAAAACTTCCCACAATGCTCACATTGGGAGCTCGTATATCTACTCCTCTCCATCCTTTTGTTGCCTCTTACAGTTAAGGCTTGCACTGAAACTACCTTGGCTTGCTTGTTCTTAACAGAGCCACTACTTCCCACTTCACTCTGCATGTGGAAAGTCCTCGTACTCCTCTCAGGCATAGGGGCACTCATTCCCTTCTTGGAAGACTGTTCTCGATTCTTCCTCTTTCTGTTTACTTCATACCTTATGTTCTCTAGTTTCTCAGCTTAGATTGCAGCATCTACCAATAGCTGGTAGTCACCAAAATTGTGGATCAATAATTTTTCCTTGATCCCCAAATGTCCTCCCTCAAACTTATGACACTTACCCACCTCATTCTCATCAATGTTGGTTGCATACCTTAAAAGCTGGGTGAACTTTAGCTCATATTCACTCACACTCATGTTCTTCTGGGTGAGATTTAGGAATTCTCTGGCCTTCTTATAGACTTAGACTTTAGAGAAGTATTTCTTCCTAAAAGCTTTTAAAAATTTTCTCCATGACAATACTAGCGATATGGAGTGTGTCCCCTTACAGAAAACCCACCATATAATCCAATTTCTCCTCATCGATGCACTTCATCTGATATAAGACTCTCTCTGTCCTTCTCAACCATGGCTTAGCCTCTTCGGGATTCATAGTCCCATTAAAATCTACAGCCTCATACTTGCAGAGCTTATCATACTGTTCACTTCTCTCCGCTGGAGCTTGCACTAGAACTTGTGACACTTGGCCCATAGCGTGTGTGAATACCTGAGCAAAGGCTTGAAGGAAACGTGGATCCATGGGGTTTACTTGGGGCATAGGAGGAGGAGGTGATGGCACTTCATGTTGCACACAGGGTGCCTTAGAATCATAAGCAGAGTATCTCCCCCCATCTTATGGGACATGAGATTAATCTAATACTTCCTTGGTGAGAGCGAGATCGATTCATAGCTCCTCGAGTTCTCCTTCAAGGCCGCATACTCACTCCTTCAATTTAAAACCATTTAAAATCTTTAGTTCATGTTTCATGTCAGGTTTAAACTTTGCATGTGTGCATGTAAAACCTTCTTAAACCATGTTTCATGTAAAACAATTTCAAATCAAATGCAACAGTACAAAAACAATGCATGTTGTTCATTTAAATCAATGAATTTTCATTTTGGGTGGTTTTAAAATAAGCCATTTCATACCTAGGATACTCCTAAACCTAGTTGCTCTGATACCATAAAGTGTTAGGCCCCGTTTTTGGAGTCCAACTCGTGAGCCAAATATGAGCACATCCCTCTGTAGGGTTCTTTTAATGGACTCTCATTAGCCAACATAGGTTCATCCTCATTCTCATAACATCCCAACATTTCATATTTGAACACCTGATATACGACAATCCATTCTTATGTTTATATCCTCAATCATCACCCTAACATATCACTCATTTTTATCTCATATTTTCACATCAAACTAAGTACATTTCAAGCTCCATTCAAGCCTAAATGCATTATAGGAAAGCATCGATAAGTCCATAATATATATATGTACATGATTTGGGACAATTGACATAACTTTCACTATGGATGTCAGATTAAGGTTATTCAAGCATCGTTTCAAAGAGAACTTCGAGTTCTACAACTTCTTTGAAGACCTTAAAGAGAGATTTTGCCATTTAGAGGGTCAAAATTGTACATTTATAAAATTGTCCCGATAATGTCCGCTTAACGAGCATATGTCCCTCTAAACGGACATAAACGGAGTTAGACTGCTGAAATACCCGAGAAGGTCAGCCCAGCAGATATCAAGTCCCCCCAACAGACATTTATAAGCCTAATTATAGATTTTCAACTCCAACAAGTTACCTATGACTCATCTTATGCATATCTATCATTTCCAACTTATTTTCCTCATTATTTTCCCTTCATTCTCACTTCCATTTCAACTCAATATCATTTATAACCAAATCATAATCTACGTTTGGCCATCAACCCAAAAACATAACATTCAAACTTATATACATTCATCATAAATTTATGCACATGTTCAACTCCCTGTATCACCTTCATTTCATCTCTGTCTTATCACAATAATTCTTCCTATTGTAAGACACCATAGTACTCTTTTTCTATTTGAACAAGTTAGAAAAGGCTATAAAGTGTCTGCATGCACCCTGTGCAGTGTCACTAACTTGTAACAATCATATATTTCAAATCCGATCTCTAAAAGTTACATAGTTTATATCATTGGAAAGCTAAGAGGATAAACTACAACTTCTAAGAAGACAACCTTGTCCAAATTAACCTAGATTAATACAGTTTTTCCCCTGAAGTTCGAAAACAAATTTTACCCCTATGAATGCTTGAAAATGCAATATGAAAACTTCGAAAGTTATGAGCAAAACATACATATATTTCATTAACTTCAAAAGAAAAGAGTTTTGTACAAAGCTTTAATGGGAATTTCAAGCCAAATACATCATTGGTCTCATAATCCAAAAATACAAAATATACATGAATGAGTAATACTTGAAATGCAGCTAAGGCCTTGAGTTTTCATAAACTAACTTAAGTACAAAATATACAGGTTTGGAGTGATACCTTGACTCTCGATTACTCGATCTCTTCCTTGTCACCTGGAGATGAGGAGGAAGGGGGTAAGCTAAAAAGCTCGTAGGTAACAAGTTTATATCGGAGAAACAAGCAAAACCATTGAAAATATTCATTGCCATTGTAAATTGCATTGAATCCATAAAACATATATTTCTCAAACTTGTCAACAATTCATAAACAACATAAGTCATGTATTCATCAAACTTGTCAACAAATCATAAACAACATAAGCACTCATAATGGTTTAGGTAGTCCACATACATGAGTGAGTTCTTGCAAAGCTATGATAAACATGAAGGAGTTCTTGCAAATCTCCAATAAATATGAGTGAGTTCTTGTGAATCTCCGGTAAACATAAGGGAGTCTGCGAAGGAGCTCCATGCCACTAGCGGGTAGGCAGGAGAAGCCTTTAACATAGTCAACGTGCACATGACATAACATGATGGACCACCACAAACCTACACACAAGCATGAGTTTCATGACTTGTCAACATATTGCATAAAAGGCACATTTCGGAACCATGATTTCCACAAGCATGATATATTTCAAATACAATTTTCATTATCATTTCATAAATCATCATCAAGATTCATTTAACAATTTCCATCATCATTTCATAAATCATCATTAAGATTCATATACCAAACATATAGCAAATACTTCAATCATTCAAGAAGCAATAAATGCAACATTTATAAAGCAATTAAAATCATTTAAATCTTTTGATTCGGAAAAATACTCATGGCTCATTAACTCAACTATAAACATGTAACCCACTTGGATTCCTTGCTTTAAAATTCCCTTCCTCTTGCTCCTTCTGCCTCTCTTGGTTCCCTTCAACATTGGCAAAAATCCAATTTCAATGGGAATACCAATTGAGAATCCAAAAAGCATATTTACTAAAATTGATTCTAGAATACTTAAACCCACGTATTTCCTAAGCTTCATGAACTAAAACTCCTTCCAAAATCCAAAGGATTAAAAATGGGCTTACCTTGAATCTTCACTAAACAAAGAGATGTTTGGCTTAAATGGAAGCTCTTCTCTTCCTCTTTCTTTTTCTCTTCTTGAATACTCTCAAAATCACTCTTGAAAGCTAAGAAAAGATTAAAACTTAAGCTTGCCTTCTCTCTTTTTCTCTCATGGCCAATACCCTCTCTCATTTCTCTCTTTTTTTTTTCTCTTCTTCTCTCCCTTCATTCACATTTTTTTCCATCTTATAGGGAAGACAACATTTTCCTCTTCCAATTCTACCCTTAATGAGTGCTAAATGTCAACTTTACTGTTCCTTTAATGCTTCATGGCTTTTAATCTTAAGTGACATTTCATAATTGCCCTCAATACATTCTTACTTCTTTAATCTAACTAACTAGTGTAATAAAATCCTACTAACACTGTAATAAATAATTGAAATCCAATAATTATTATATGATGACCTCATAATTTATTTAAATCATACTTAACAACCCCATTCATTCCAAGGCAAAAATTTAAATTCCATGCTTATTCCATAAAATATCATGCTTAACTTAACAAAAAAATTCGGGGGCCAACAATGCTTATTTCTCGTGATTGAGGGGAAAGAACATCAGGAGAACAATTCCCAGCCAGCTGAGCTCTTGGAAGAATATAGTGATGTTTTTGCAGAACCTAAAGGCCTTCCCCCTCATCGGGCCTTAAACCATCAAATAACACTAAAACCTCACTCAAAATATGTTAACCTCCAACCGTATATATACCCCTATTTTCGTAAAACAGAAGTAGAAAAGCTTGTTAAAGAGATGTTAGAAGCTTCAACAATACAACCCAACCATAGTCCATATGCTTCCCTAGCCTTGGTGGTAAAACAGAAAGACGGAACATGGAGGTTTTTGTGTAGACTATAGGGGCTTCAATGACATCACCATTAAAGACAAATTTCCCATTCCTATAGTAGAAGACTTGATGGATGAGTTACATGGGGCTACAATCTTTTCAAAGATTGACTTGAAGTCTAGCTACCATCAAATCAAGATGGCAACAACAAATACTCCCAAAAATGCCTTTAGGACTCATTAGGGACATTATGAATTCAAGGTGATGCCTTTTGGCCTCACAAATACCCCGGCAACATTTCAAGCATTGATGAACCAGGTATTTGCGGCTTTTCTACCTAAATTTGTTCTTGCTTTCTTTGATGATATCTTAGTATACAATCCTGACCTAGCAACTCACAAAGAACATTTGCAGATAGTCTTGTAAACATTGGGACAATAATAATAATTGTTTGTGTGGACAATGTGGAATACTTGGGACACATTCTATCAGGTGAAGGAGTGGCTATTGTCCCTGCAAAGATACAGACAATGTTGGACTAGCCAACACCAGCTACTATAAAATCCTTAAGGGGCTTCCTAGGCCTCACTGGTTATTATAGGAAGCTCATTAAAAACTATGGGTGGATTTGCAAGCCTTTAACAGCTCTACTCTAGAAAGACCAATTTTGTTAGAGGCTGGAAGCTGAACAAGCCTTCCAACAACTAAAGCAGGCCATGACAATAGCCCCAGTACTAGACCTTCCAAATTTCCAAGAACCCATCTTGGAAACAAATGCCAATAATTGGGGAATTGGAGCAATCCTAATGTAAGGAAAAAGGCCTATTGCCTACTTCAACAAAGCCCTTTGTCCTAGGAACCAAAGCCTATCTGTGTATGAGAAGAAGCTACTAGCAATCATTTCAACTGTAGACAAATGGCGGCACTATTTAGAAGCCACGTCATTCATCATTAAGACAGATCATTACAGCTTAAAGTATCTTTTGCAACAAAAGGTACAAACTCGGATGCCAAAAAAGAGTCTGACTAAACTCCTGGGCCTAAAATATACCATTCACTATAGGAAAGGACAAGAAAGTAAAGCAGCAGATGCTCTCTCATGCAAGTATGAATCAGAGGAAGTAGAACTGCAGGGTTTATTTATAACTCAATCAGATTGGGTTAAGCAACTAGTGGCAAGTTATAAGGGGATACTGCAGTCCAACTAGCTGTCTTAGTGACTCTACAAGACGTTCGAGGAAACTCTCCCTACAGCTGCAAAGGAGGAGTTCTCAGGTATAAGGGACACTTGTATATGGGAATTACAAGCACTATCAGGGAAGCAATATGACAGGAAGTCCACTCATCCTTAGTAGGAGCCACTTCGAGTTTAAAGCTACTTATCACAGGCTCAAACAACTATTATATTAGCCTGGTATGAAAAGTCAGTTGAAGGCCTGCATACAAGCCTTTGATACTTGCCAGAAGTGTAAGCATGAAAATGTTCCCTACCCTGGTTTATTATAGCCTATTCTAGTACCTGATGGGGCTTGGAAACAGATATCAACGGATTTTATAAAAGGGCTTCCGACTTCTAAAGGCAAGAATGTTATTATGGTGATAGTAGATACCTATACAAAATACGCACCTTTCCTAGCTCTATCTCATCCTTTCACAACTTCTGATGTAGCAAAACTATACACGCAGGGAGTGTATAAGTTACACAGGGTCCCTGAGTCAATTATTTCAGATTGGGATAAGGTATTCTTTAGCTTACTCTGGAAGGAATTATTCAAAAACATAGGCACCCAGCTTAAGATGAGCTCCTCATATCATCCACAAACAAACAACCAAACTGAAAGGGTAAATCAGTGTCTGGAGACATACCTGAGGTGTATGACACACCAGCATCCAAAGCAATGGCACAAATGGCTGCATCTAGCTGAATGGTGGTACAACACTAACTTCCACAATGCCATCCAAATCACACCCTTTCAATCCTTTTATGGTTACCCCCACCACTATAGGCTGCAATTTTGGAGTTGTCTTCTTCAGTGAAAAGCGTCAATCGCTATTTGGAGGAACGCCTACATATGCTCTCAACACTGAAGTTGCAGTTTCTCAAAACCAAGGACCGGATGAAGTCTCAGGAGGATAAAGGGAGGACTGAGAGAACCTTTAAGGAAGGTGATTTGGTATACTTGAAATTAAAGCCTTATCGTCAGAATTCAGTGGCTAAACAAAAGAATCAAAAACTAAGTGCTAAGTACTATGGGCCTTACCGGATCAAGAAGAAGGTAGGAGCTGTGGCGTATGAGCTAGATCTACCAGCTAGGAGTCTAATTCACCCAGTGGTTCATGTGTTGCTGCTGAAGAAAAAGTTAGGGTTTAGAACCACACCAACAAATGAACCAATTGAGGATGGAACCATACCAGGGGAGGAACAACTCGAAGCCGTGATTAAGAGGAGGTTTGTGACTTGCAAGAACTCAGATGGGTTAAAGTGGCTGGTAAAGTGGAAGGGTCGTGAAGTGGAAGAAGCTACTCGGGAAGATCTACATCCGAAGCCAATTTCCCAATTTTGACCCTTGAGGTCAAGGTTCACTCTATGGGAAATGGAATGTTATGAAACCAACCCATAAGGGGAATGGAGGCTCACCAAAGGATCCAAATGGCTGAACCATCACAAGTGTTCTAAAAGAGAATCAATTCATTTTCATTTCCTTCATTGTTTCTATTTCTCTATTTTAAATTTTTTAGTCATTCGATTACAACAAACTTGAGTGCATATGATGGCTCACTCATCATTCACAGGGAGAATACAGATAATACAAAATTCTCTATCACTTTCTCTCCTATTCTCTCTCTTCTTTCTTTTCTTTTTCCATCAACATCTTGACGTCATATTAGACCCTAGCTAGTAACCTTTACAGAAACATCCAATCTAGCATTAGACCTAGAGATGTCAATATTGGGTTGGTCTGGGCCGGCCTGGCTCGGCTCGATGTCAACGGGTTTAACCCGATCAAACTGGCCCACAAGCCCAGTAGGTATAGCTCATGGACTGGCAAGTAAGGCCATGGCCCGTGAAGCACGGGCCATAGGCCGGGGGTGAACGGGCCGACCCGTGGAATTGTAGATGGGCAGGACAAACCAGACCGGCCCGCGGCCCGCGGCTACCTAAACATATTGTAAAAATTTTTTAAATTATTTATTAAAATAAATAATAAATAATTTAAGTAAATTAAAATTTGTAATTAATATAATTCATAATTTTAACAATAACTATTAACTTATTAACATTTCATATAAATTTCTAATTAATTGAATTAAATGTCCTAATTAATCATACCATTACATAAATCTCAATAACTTTATT
>JAOSBN010000112.1:94471-112738 GCA_027563595.1 Erythroxylum suave
TTTATGTTATTCCTTGTTTAAATAGTTAGTTGAGATGTATTGCGATACAGCAAATCATTTGATTTGATTCTTATATTCTTCAGCTCTATAGAAAACAACATTGTGAAATTCTTTTGTATAACAATAAGTCAACAACAATATCCAGTAGAAATTCCGCTAAGACGCAGAGCTTAGGGTGTGAAATTCTTTTTTAAGATATTAAACAGAATTTAGCTGAAAATAAGTAATTGCATGATAGAAAAAAATTACTTAAAAAGATATTTAGATAAAAAGAGAAATCCAGCAGAGGCAAGGGCTACTCAACCTCCAGCGCTCGAAAAGAGAAATCCATTCAAACATTTTATTTAGCTTCAAACTGTGTAAGAGGAAACAACTATAATATCGCTGGTATGATCAATGATTCACTTCCATTATTATCCCCAAATTCAACATTACAGCTCTGTTATGTCTTGCTCTTTTTCTATTTTCGGATATATAACAATTGTGAAAGATTAGCTGAGGCAAAGAATGACGAGTCCATGTTTGGAATGGCTTCTCTAATCCTTTTTTATGTATTTTCATGCACTAGAGTATACAACTAATTGCATTTAAGTTATGCAAAAGTTTGGTTGATTATGAAGTGGAAGCAGTTACTGATGTTGAAGGTCGGAGAATCTGTTGTAGCAATCTAGCTGCAAGACGCTGAGTTATCCCCCCAATAACTCGGCCCCCAAGATTACGTGCCTCAGGTTGTTGAACAACCTACAAAACATGCATCCAGACTTCAAACGACAGCCAGAATGTGACATATAACTTGCATGCAATTTTAATGCTTCGCCTAGTCTAAAACATGTTGTTTGCATTGCATTTGTTGATGGATTTATGATGTTTCTATAAGGTCTACGACTATTTCCCAATCTGATTTGCTGCATTACCGTTTGTTATTCTCTGAAATGTTTGAAACCTAGTCAGACTATATGTGTGCCAATGACATGCAAATGGTTCCCTGCCTTCATGGTATTTTCGTTAAGGCGTACCTGTAATATGGGCTGCAAAAGGGTTGGATCAAAATCTCTGGAGGATTGTAGAAGTCCCCATATTCTTATAACTTGGTTGCGAAGTTCCATCATGCTTTGTATTTCAGTTTCAGGCATCGTAAGAGGCCCAGTTACGCTGCCATTAAATACCAAAACCTTCATGAAAGTGGGGATGGAGTTATAAGAATCGATAACTGTACCCAGAATAACGGCTTCTGTTACACGAACAGCCTCCTTAATAACTAAAGTTCGGAGCTCTTCACCATCTGGACCCAGTAATAACTTCAAAACAGGCTGTAACGCATCTTTTGTGGAGAAATCTCTATCCTTTCTTCCCTGTACAAGTAGGTTTTCAAGCCTATTCCACCTGCAGCAAGCCAAAATTAACATATTATAAAACTGGACAATACAACAATAGAAACAATTTATCATAAGATTCAAGCGTGGAACCAAAATAAAAAGCAGGTAATGCTACATGCCTAAACTTCCCATCTTTAAATAGTAACTCAACAAGAGCATCTCTGAGGTATGGATTTGGATCAGTAAGAAGCCTTTTAGCAAAATATGGATATGATGCAGCCAACACCTTGAAATCCGGATCAGCATACAGAGCTAAACCCTCGAGTACAGTAAGGGATCTCAATATTAATGCATAATATGCTGGAACTGCAATTAAACAAGCAAAACCATTAGAATCAGTAACATGTGAATACCTTCGCTTGTAACCAATCAAAACAAGGATGCTAAAAGAGTAAGCTATAGGTACAGTGTCGCAGAAAAAAGACTCTGACTCACCATTAAAAGGATACTGATAGAAAACAGCACCCAAACCATCCACTAGAGTTTTAAAATTCAGCTCGCTCACAGTATAACTGAGTGCATCGTCAAAGAAGTTCTGTAGTGCCGGTACAATAGGAGACACATCCACATCCCGGGACAAAAAGTCTAAAGCATAATAATCACGAGCCATGGCATCATAATCTCGATTAACCATGTGAACAACATGACCAATTATAGCAAGTCTAGCTTCTTCTGGGGTCTCACTCATCATTCCAAAATCAAGGAAGGCAAGTTTTCCCTCGGGTGTTGCCAAAAGATTTCCCGGATGAGGATCAGCATGAAAATATCCGTATTCAAGTAGCTGCCTGAGGCTGCACTGTATTCCGGTTTTAACCAGATCCAGAACTTTTAGACCTTGTTTCTCAATAGCTTCTTGCTCATTCAATTTAACTCCATCAACCCATTCCATTGTCAAAACTTTGCCACTTGTATAATCCCAGAAGATATCAGGAACAAGAATATCTTCCTTGTCAGCATACAACTTTTTAAATCTTCGCGCATTCTGTCCCTCCTGCAGCACCCTGTCAAAATTAACATTCAAACGCAAAAGGATCTCACAAAAGCAATTACAAGAAGTCTAGTTTGTCCAACAAGAATGGGCATCCAAAATCAGTACTAGGAATAAGAATCATCAGGAGATGTTATCAGAAGGCCGCAGGAGTAAGATAAAAGATGGCGATGGCCAAAAAGGAAAGACCTGGACGTAGTTAAGCTCTTGGTAAACTCTGGTGGCGAATTCATCAATGAGAGCAACAACGTCACTGGTGATGATGTCAACATAATTGTTGATAAGGAATCCTAAACCTCTAATGAGGTAAAAGTCAAGTCCAATAGCTTCTTCAATACCAGGGCGTTGGACCTTAACAGCAACAATTTGGCCAGAATACTTGAGTTGAGCTTTGTACACTTGGCCTAAACTGGCAGCAGCAATAGGAGATGGAGAAATAGATGAAAAAATGGAATCAAGAGGTAATCCAAGCTCTCTCTCAATGCAGGAAAATGCTTCAGCATCAGGGAATGTAGGCAAAGCATCCTGTTTTGTTGGTTGAATCAGTAAATCGCAATGATACCTTTGCAACACATAGATAGTAGAGAACAATAGTTTTGAGAGGGTACCTGAAGCTCGGAAAGCTCCTCAAGATACTCGGGAGGACAAATGTCAGGCCTGGTAGACAAACCCTGACCCAACTTCACGAAAGTAGGACCGAGTCTGGTGAGAATTGTTCTGAGCTGAGCAGCTCGTTTTCTCTTATTTTGGTCAAAAACCCCCTTTCTTTGGTCCAACAACAATGTTACCGCAAATGAGCCAAGCGCAACCAAAATTTCAATAGTCCTACGCACAACCTGGACACAAGCTCAGCATGAAATTTATATTATGTCATAAGTACTACAATGGTAGCAGCAAGTAAGTGGTAGAGAAAGAAGAAAGCGAGAACCTTGAAAGGGGAAGAGCCGTATTTAGTAGCGAGAAGCTGAGGGCTGTATAGCGACGCGTTTGCTGCCCTGGCCATGGCCCTTACCTCCGCTTGCAGGTCGTCAGTTCGATCTCTAGCGGCTGCAGCTATTAGTATGTTATTGAGGTTATTACTATTACTGAGCGTGGTGGTGGTGGTGGCGGTGGCGGTGGTAGGTGGTGTCGCTTCCACCAGAGCAGCTCGCGTTTTTGTTCTCGCTATTGGCCTCGCCCTGACCCTAGGGTTTGAGATCATGGAAATGATGGATCCATTGCTCGCCCAAACTAGACTCATGTTGCCCTCAAGCACGTATCTTCTTCTTCTTCTTCTTCTTCAACTGTTATTCTATAATTAACAGATATTTGTTGTCTTTGGTTTCCCTGGTCCTGAATTTAATAGCTTACGTTACATTACATACATAACTCATGACCTTACTTGTCTGTGGGACATAAATCACAAACTCTCTCTCTAACATATCAACCGCTACAACTACCACGTCCACTCCACAACCGGACCAGACCAATCAGGTAATGGGCTTAACGGTTGCCAAATATCCAACTTACAGGCAGCCCTTGGGCCTCATAATTGTACCCATCACGCACGCCTGTCTGCAATAATGGATTTCTGTCTGTGATGCAGACTCTGCTGTGTAATTAATTATATAACACACTGCTATTAAAAATAATCTTTCTTATAGAAAAAGGAAATTACGAAAAATAACCCAAAGGCAAAGCGGAGATTCAGCTCAGATTCTCAAACTTATGTATCTAAATGTCCACGTGTTACGTAGACTTGTGATGGAGGAATAAACACAACACTGCCGGTCTCTCTATTATGTATCTAAATGTCCACGTGTTACGTAAACTTGTGATGGAGGAATAAAGTAAACACAACACCGCTGGTCTCGCTATCATATATATGACTCAACCAAACTAATACATTATATGACTCTCATCATCCATGACATGATAATGCTTTCAAATCATAATCATACGCTTTGTTATTTCCTGCGTCTGAGATTCAATCCCATTGACAAGGTATACACTATACTTGCCCTTGATTTCTTTGAACTGGGCCTTTGACAGATTGAGTTCCCCCAAGTTACCCACCCTTTCAGTTCCAGTTTCATAGCAGCAACTGTCGTTTAAACATAAAGCGCATCTGCTGCTTTGGGCAGGGCACCTCATCCACAACAAGAAGTTGTATTGGTATGTCACCAGCTGGAGTCTATTTTTACGAGTGGCAGACATCTGCCATTTCAAGGACAACAATCCTAAAATGGAAAGCTTCTCATTTACTCCACTTCTTTTCCATATCTGAGGACATGTACTGTTCACTATTGTCTCTACATGGTTCCGTAATCCAAATTCTCCCACTTGAAAGGAGCAACTAAGCCAATATTTGGCGCACCTCGCAAGAATAGGCAAACGCATACGCACACGGCAGCAATTGCAAGCATTGAATGAATGTACGGACGCTGAAGTAAGCCTTGTGACCCTTGAATCTTCCTATAGTACTTTGCTGCCACTGTGGCACACTTCTCACAAGATCTCCGTCCTTGCTGAGCGTGAGAAGCTATATTATGTATTTGCTCTGGCTCGTTTGTAATTGTCACTGAAATTTGTCGCCTTCTTCTGTCAGCAAGCTTTTGGATGACCAGTTCGTTATAAGAGTGGTTCTGCGTCATAACAGCATAATCATAAGGAGAATGGCCATTTGCATCCAACTGAGTCTTCCAACAAGTCAATCCAATCTGCAGAATGGGGCACATGGTACACAAAGGAGTCTTGAGATGATAAATAAACAATATCGCATGGAATGATAAACAAAGTAAGTATGCTGCTTTACTTAAGCTTCGCCAAATCCAATAGATACTATAATGAAAAGGGTCTTATATATAATGAAAAGGGTGTTATTTACGTGAATAGCAATAAAATCCATGCTACGATATGCTTACCGCTGAAACTAAATACTACGGAAAGGGTACCTACAGGTTAAAGGTATGTAATATTACCTCACGTGGGTCATTTGTCAAAGCATCAATTATCTCCTCCGAGCCTGATATACAAGCAGCCAAGTGCAATGGTGTAGTACCACCGGGTCCAACAAGATTTGGTGTGAAAATGTACTGCCTAGAGAAAATGTCATTGCTATTAACTGAATAGTTGATAAGCAACTCTACCATTTTCCTACACCTCCTTTTTATTGCCCGGTTCAAAAGCTGTGTATCAGAAAGTGTCTCTAATGATTCCCTGGAAAGCCCACTCCCATCCGCATTCCTTTCCACCAGCATGTCCAGAATTATTTTAATCAAAACACAGAAATCTCTTGCGACAGAAAAAACAAGCAAAAATTTGAAACGGTCTAGTGAGTAATTAGGAATCTCAGACATAAAAGATCTTTTTCTTTGAAAAAGCCACCCGATTTCGTTCAGGAAATGAAGAATTTGATTCCCCGAATTAGGTGGACCAAGGTCATAGGCATGTTCTTTTGTAATATCATTACGTGCTTTAGCCTCTTCATCAAGCTCAGGTTCCAGGAGTCTTAGTTCTTTGCAGATGGCGTCATCTGCTATAATTACAGGAAAACTGGTGCCTTTGAAGCCATTCTCTACCTGTTCAATAGTATCCTCAATGTCATTCAAAGGAAGTTTTTAGTTGAGTATTTCATATTCAACACCGTATTAGGCACTTAAATGTCTTACCTCAACAAAACAGCGACCTAGAGCATTAGGAGATGATCCATGAATTTTAAAATCACCCACACTGATCTCATCATAAATCCTTTCTGAGTAAGTTGATGCTGTAACTTTCAGAGATGTGTATCCTCCAATATCAGTGCAAAAAAAACTGGTCGAAGTTTTAGTAAACAATAGAGAAAACATGGAGAGATGTTCACTTGCCATCCCAAAGAGAGAACATAAAGAAGGGATCAAAGAAGTTCATATTTTACTCACTTGGTTCCAAGATTAGTAAGATTTTTTCCCCTCAACCGAAGAGTAGTATCTTGCCCACTAACAACTGCCAATGGGGAAATGGAAATTAACTCTGGAGAACTCCAACTACTCCATGCTTTGCATAAATGAATCCTCCCTACATATAATGCAGAAATCGAAGCAATTAGTGACATGATATTTTTGACAGAATTTTATCTTCAAAGTAGTAAAACGTTTCTGCCATTGACATAAAGAAACTACGCTATATAATGAAAAATCTTTTCATGCCCAGTCCTCGTCTACATACCATCTTTCTGTGAAGCCAATTGCCTTCCAATTTGCATTATAAACCTTCCAGTCCTCCATAAATCAGAAGTCGAATTCTGAACCAAAGAATTAACTTGCTGAAGCAGATTCCTATCAAGCTGCATAACCAAATACCATCTTTAGAGTAGCTAGCACAACGATTCCCTAAAGTTCATTATCACAAAACTATTGCACTCACTTGCTCCCAGGTAGAAGTTGACATTGCGACGTAAATTGATAGAAACACACAGCCTGGCCTAATATAGCTCTCCATTTCTGATGGACTACTGGAAAGCCAATTGTAAATCTGCAAACAGGTGGAAAACAATTACCATGTTTCGCCAAAAGGAAGCATCACATAGAATTGCCTACAATAGCGCTGTACAGACCCATAAACCCCCAAGATCAAAGCACCTCAAAACATCCCCAAAACTCACCTGCATGCGCAATGTCCCAGGAAAATTACTTGGATCTTTGTCAAATAATTTAAACATTATTCTACCTGTTCGATCCTGTAACGAACCATGCAGCCAAAATGATTATATTAGGGGTTGATAAAGAAACTAGCCAATGCATGTGATGAAAATGAAAACAGAATCAAAGCAATGTAGTCATAGTTAAAGAAAAATTACCTGAGCCTCAGAACTCTGACTAGGAGGTGAATGATCAGACCCAGAGGAAGAGGCATAGCCACCTCGAAGAGGAAAACTTTGAAATGCATCATTACCGTTGCCTTTAGTGGGACCTCTAAAGAGTTCAAGAGGCAAAGCAGAAACTTGTGGCTCTGTACCTTTAATGTCTGTGCTGACCTTTCCATGTATTGACGTCTTTTC
This sequence comes from Erythroxylum suave, assembly GCA_027563595.1. NCBI lineage: Eukaryota > Viridiplantae > Streptophyta > Magnoliopsida > Malpighiales > Erythroxylaceae > Erythroxylum > Erythroxylum suave. The sequence continues at coordinate 101,856 of JAOSBN010000112.1, forward strand.
TGACTTAATAGTTCCTGCATTGCTGTGGAGTGGGAATAGCTTCTGCACAAAAGGAGCAGATGCCGATGGAGATCTCTCTTCGATGGGGTTACTGCTATCAGAAGAGAAGTACTTCCCAGAAGATGCCTGTTTTACCAGGCTATCATTCTCAGGTGAGGAGCTAAATAGCTGTAATGGTAAAGCGGGGCGAACTTCTGAGATACGGAAGTCAGAATCTTCAGCAGGAGACCGATAACAACCGCTAGTTCTCTCATCTACTGCAGAAGGGAACCCTAGAGGAGGTCTTTTTCGCTGATGGAGATCAGTCAGTTGATCAGAGCCAGTCAACTTAGATTTTTCACTGTCACTGCTCTGGCTGCTTCTTTCTGGCAGAATTGCAGCGGAATTAGGTGCAGGTGCTGGCAAAGTAGTTGAAAGAGCATTAAGCAAATTCGTAGGTGATGAAGAAGACACGGACCCATGCAATCTGTTTTGGCACTCCGACAAAGATTGGTCAATGATTTTCCTACTTAAACTCCCAATATTAGATAGCATTTCAGCAAGATCCATTGGAAAAGGTAATGAATTTATTTTAGTAAGTATTTGCACGAGTTTATCTCTATCTGGACCTGTTGGGTAGTTGACACTCTTGTCCTCATTTTTTCCTACAAGATATTAAATGATACATAAGCGTCGCCACAATGTCACTATGTCAGAACAGTCAAAGGGGAGTTCAAGACAGATCATTCTGTCACCTTGAGAGCGAGTGATAGCAGTCAACAACTTGACAAGATCGAAGTTTCCATTTCCTTGAGTGTCCTGCTTTCCAAGGTGTATCAAATGTGGGGAAGCATCATCTGGCTGAGTTTTCCTTCTTCGCCGGTTGTGCCCAGCAAGCCTTCGCCTACAACTTCTCTTACCCTCGTCAAACTCCGACAGAGGATGGAATCTACAAAAAGAAGGTGAAGGTGGCGTAGTTTGACATGAGTTGAAAAGAAAGTAGCGATATTAAAGACTCGGAAAGAACGTAATGGGGGCCAAAGTTAAAAGTTTTTGATGTGAAAATATTGAAATTTTACAGAAACTTTATAGAAGCTGGAGTTGAAGGTTGGTTACTAAAGTAGTGACAAGACAAACCTGCTGCACTGCTGACAAAATCTCTGCATCTGCTTGCCCACAAGGGCTTTAGAGGACTTGCTGTGCAGCTCGCAAACTTTATGGCGGCGATGATAGTCCTTTGCAGTCGAGAGATCTTCCTTGCAATCATCTACCTGACACCTTGGATAGGAATTGGTGCCTGGAGATCCAGAACGGAGCCTTTTACTGGGTCTAGAAGCTGGTTCTTCCACAGCATTCAAAACTCCACCCAGATTCAGTCGAAGAGCGTCCTCCTCTGCGTCGTGATTAGAGGTAAAATGATGATTGATGTGAACGTCATGTTTGGTGTTGTGCTGCTGTTGAGAAGAAGGAGTAGTTCCCAAGAGCACAGCGTCAGGATCCAACGGTTTGGCCACGAACTTCACGCTATCCCAACTCCAAGCCTTAGGATTCCAGTTGTTGAGACCAGGATTGTGGTGTTGTTGGTACTGAAAACTTGTATCAGAAATCTGACAAGCAAGATCACGTTTTCTGGCCGTGGAACCGCTTTCGCAAAATCGATTGGACATGTAAAGGGGAGCAGCGACTTGCGCCCCTACTTCTTCCATATTTCTCAACTCTTCAACACTCCTTTTTGCTTTCTACTAAATTCTTCCACCAAAATTACTATAGAACTGCATAATTTTTTAAGCTAATAAGAAATTTACATCTAACAGAACTTAACAAAGGAAAAATCTTCAAGAAAAATTGTCCCCCGTCTCAATATCAAGGAGGAGGAGGAACTTTAAGAAGGAAAAGATTTAGAGTGGGGGGGGAAAAGGTAAGATAGGAAAAAGAGGAGGTGCTGGGGTCTAAGTAACCAAAAACTTGGTCGCAGTGGACTGTGGCAATAACTCCTCGTCTTCACTAGCCACCCTTCAATCTCAGATCTATTCTCTTTCTTCTTCTGTGTGTTTTACTACTATTTGCTCCAAATCTCTAACAATGACAAAACCACCAAATCTCAAACTTTAAAAGTCAATCCAGGAATAAAATGAAAATCCATACCATCTCAAACTGACAATTCACACGCCAGAAGAAGCAGCTAAGCACAAAAGAACAGACAAAGCTTTTGTTTACTGCCACTCCTATCTCAGTATCTCTTGCTTTCGCGGTTGGGTAAAAGTCGTATACTTTGCCAGAACATGAGAGACTGTTGAGAGTGTTTGACAATTTTGGCATAAACCGTAAATTGAATCTAGAATTTTGGCCGCACACCGGTCCAACGAAGCATCTAAGGTTGTTCACTTCGCTCCCAGTCCCAGACTTTGTTTTTGATTGGAATTCTTTTTGTTGAACTAATTAATCACAAAAGATGAAGGGCAGTACAGAACCAATGCCGATTGTATTGCCTCTTTTAGTCAACTCCAACGTGATAAATGGTAAATGTTACATGTCGCGTCGTGTACTGTTCCCCACTTATAGTTATAGGTTCTCAATTAATAATGAATATGAATGATATTTTAGTGCCCATATTTCAGTCCGTACATTTTTTCAAGTTGAAGACGAAGCAGTAACAGATGCTTACAAATATAACCGACAACTTTAACTTTAAGATAACTCAATTATATATATATATAAAACGTTGGATTAAATCTATCAGTGTAATGTCAAACTCGCTTACCAAATTCTTGGAAGGATTAGAACTAGTGGAGATGGGGAAGCAAATTCGTAAAAATTATGAAGAGAGGAGAAAGTTAGGTGGGCAGGTGGTTTTCATCGTCCGAACTAAGTGTACCTGTTAGGGGCGTGGGAACCAGCTGTCTTTACTATTTCCTATTCCCTTCCTAGTACGAATTCGATGCATTTGGTCGGATTCTATGACTTCACAGTCTTCATGCCTTATCTCTTTCTCTCTCACTCTCCCCCGCAATAAGTGTGCTGGGTATCTAAATGTGCAACGCAGCCAGTTAGTCGTCCCTGTCTATTCTATTAAATCTATACGAAGCTAACATAAAAATTGACTACAACAAAATTAAAACATTATTTTTAACACTCAAAATTTGCTGCCACCATCTTTGTCACAAAAGATTCGGTGCCGCAACACAATGCAATGCAATGCTCATAGGCTAGCCGCAACCCTTTTTGCCAAAGTATTTAGTCCACACTCCACACCTTGAGATGTTTATTAGACAGTACTACACGCTACGCACCCCTTTGTTGATTCATAAGAATAGATATAGATATCGATATCATAGAACACACGACACATGTTACCAAAGAAATCTAAGTGGTATGTGTCAAAGAAAATGTGCAAAATTAGAACAAAAGAATTTGTCTATACGATAATCCATCAGCATCAAGCCAAGCCCAGCCCAGCCCTTCAAAGTCCAAATCTATTTTAATTATTATTTATTTCGTACATTAATTTAGAAACCGAATCTTGGCAGCCCAAAATCAATAGAAAAGTTACCGTTTCCCATCAAAAACAAGCCCAAAGCAACCAGCAATATCAGAAGGGCCCACATCCATGTCTGCATCCTCCTCTTGCTGCGATTTCGGAGTGGCAGAGGCATGCATTTCGCTTTTGTCTGTCTTACGAACGCAGAATGAGATGCCCTCTTTCTTACCGTCACAGACTTCTCTCTTGTTTCAAACTCCTTCGCCTCAACTGGAGTTTGAGTTTCTGTCGTTGGAGCAAATTCACCCTCATTCCTACCATTTTGAATTTGATCCTCTGCCGGTGCAACTGCTGGCTGCTTATTACTTGCCTTCTTCCTTGCCCTCTTCTCCCTTTTCTGTAAAACATATATGAAAAGAGTGACGATTACTTTACTAACCTAAAATAAGATACAGTAATAGTAAATATCTACATTTGTTATATCAGAATCATCTTGGTGGAACTTACTCTTTCTCTTTCTTCAGCTTCCTTCTGCGCTTTTGCCATAGCCCTGGCTTGGTTCCTTTCAGCTTTTCTTACATTCCTTCCCATTGCCTCTTTATGCTTGGCTATCTGCTCCAATCTCCTTTGCTCATGCAGCCTGGCTTCTTCCTCAGCTTTTCTGAGTTCATCTTCCTTCCTAGCCAGCTCTTCTTCCTCCTTTAATTTCTTAGGGTCCTCCGCTTTTCCTGCCTCTTCATTTTCATTCCTTCCGGAAACAGTTGCCAATGCGCTCTCAGTAACAGCTGATTTAACAAGGTTTTTACTTTTAGCTGTTTGATTCTTTTGGCCCCTAAATTCTGTCATTGACTTGTGACCCGTTTCTTCTTTCTCCACAGCTTGAACTGGTTTTTCTTCTTGAACTCTGGAAGTCAATGTCACGTTGTTGTCTCGAGACAACCTTTCAGTATGGTTATTAGGAATTACAGGTGGTTCCTCATCAGGGCGAAGTGAACGACCATCCAATGTCTGCAATCTCTTAACCGTGCTCCTCAAATTGCACCTTACATACTCCTTGCGAAACTCTTCATTCTTGTTCCAGAGTTCCATAAACGTTTCCACCTAAATCAAAGCTCTGTTAGTGCAAAACCAAAGGTAATTTGCAAAATTCAAGGTCTTCAAGAGCTGCATTTTCCCCTTACTTGGTTTATACAGTGTCGTTGTAGTTCCTCTTTCCGTCCCTTGAACGCCAAGTCATTAGCTGCCGTTGCATCATCCTTGTATTTCCAAAAAAATTTATTCTGCAAGCTCCACGAAAATATTCGTTATTTTAACATTTTGTACATGCAACAATTCAATTGTCCAGAACACAATCTCAAAGTTAAAAACAAAAACCAGAATGTTCAGTATTTAACAGTTCTGACGGAATCCTTTTGTGTTGCCACAATAACATGCCTTCGCAGTCAGAAGTTTGTGATACAGTCAATGGAAAAAACCTAACATTGCATGACAAAATCACTCAGTACCTTCTCACATAACTGTTTCTTCAGACTCCTCAATTGTGCATATGCCTCTTGCCTTTTGACATCTGCAGCTCTAAACTGAGCATGCAATTCTGTTAGCTGATTTTGTTCGTCTACATCTTTCTTATTAGCGGCTCTGGTAGCTGCTTCAGCTTTGAAAAGGTTCTCTCTAAGCGAGTCCACTTGTTTTCTCAAAATCTAGAGAAAGGAAAAGAATAATCAGATCTCAAAAGTAAACTACATAAAACTGAAATAAACATATAACGAAAACAGTACTGTATTATCGGCTGAGGATGAAAATGGAATCACCATGAAATATAAGAGATATCAAATCTCAAAGCTAGCAATCGAAAACTGAAATGAAAAAACACACAAGAAAAACAGTTCTGTATTATCAGTTATAATGAGGAGGTAATATTGGAATCATCATCCACGAATGTCATTAGCATGTGAGAATACAAGAGATAGCTTTATTTTAATAGTTCGATATCCAAAACAGCACCCAAATATCAAACACAAGAAAACAACCAGATAGAACCATAGGAAGGGAAACTAAAGCAATGCAGACTACTAGTAAACTGTTACCTTCAAGCGCTCCTCAATTTGATCTTTTTGATTGATAGCCTGCTCAACTTCGTCCCTGGTGCCCATATTAGATGCAATCTGCTCGCGTAGCTGCTTCAATTGCTTGATTTCACGAATAAATTTCTTTTCATCCTTCAAAGGTAGGGTCTCATGTTGTATCATGTGCTCCATGTTACGAATCTGCTTGCAAGCCATAAATTAACTTTAAACAAGGAGGAAATTAAATCATAGGTTTTCAAGCATCCATCAAATTACAGTGAACTCATGCCTTACACGTTGGAAACAAACAAAAGTAAAGAGAGAAAACTTTGTACCCTGCCATCAATATCCTCAATGGAAGCAGCGCTGTTCACTCTGTTGATAACGGATTGAAGAGTATCTACTTCTTTACGTTTTCCCTTGAGCAAAATCCGTGCAGCTTTCTCTTGTTGTAAGACAGCAGCCAAACTATCACTATACCCGCTGCTAGTTGCCTAATCAGTAGTCTTTTTTAAATCACATGTAAAATAAGAGAAAGAACGAAGAAACATAACCCCCAGATACATAGTAGAGCATCAGGAGAAGTTTCATACCCGTTTTGCTTGGATATCTGCTCGAATAGCATCCCGACTTTTTGTTTTCACATCAACTTCAGACTGAGCTATTTTTCTCTGTTCTTTCAAATCCAGGTCATCTGATCTTGGAACCCTGATCATATAATAGAATGGCCTTTTGCCAACTTCAGCAGCTGCAGTATTCCCATCAGAAGTATCATTTATAGCACACTCTTGGGAACAGATAAAGTTTTGATATCCTTCAATCTCATTAATGCCCTCTTCTTGCTGACACTGTTCTTCATCACCATTGACTCTGTCAGATAATTCTCCTCCATTTTCTTCTTCAGCGCAATTTAATGCCCTTTCACTATTTAAGACCAAATCATTTTGAACCTTACTTGCAGTTATATGATCATAATCTGCTATTGACACAAATTTAACTTCTGATTCCAGCACAGTAGCAGGACAAGATGACAAGTTGGCTTCACTTTCAACTGATTCGATACAGTTCTCACCGTCCAGGGGGCAAACCGTGAACTTAGGATTGACAGAACTCTCAGAAACCTTTAAAACTTCAGATTCCTTGGCACCCTTACTACTAGCATCAGCAGAGACTTCCTCGTCAGATTCAGTGGACAAGGTACCAGTCTCAGTTTCAGTTTTCCCATAAAAAACCATGCAATTTAGTGCTTTATCACCCACAATAGGGCAATCCTCTTCCATTACTCCTTTTTTATCATTAGCAATTATGGAATCCGTAGTTCCAGTAGAACTGGCACCTAATTGCTCAACCTCAATCTTTGTTGTCACAGCTTCGACATCAGCATCAGAATTTGGATCTGGATCCTTAGTTCCGACATTTGGCTCCATTACCATATTATCTAGAGGGGCAACCTTGATGCTTTCACAACTTTCAGCAGGTACATTCTTGCCAATGTCAGAAGATGGAAAAGCTGCAACACTTTCAGAAGGCTTATTTTGTTCAGCTGTGGCTTGATTATCAAAAAAAGAGTCACCAACGGCCTGATTAGTGGGTAGAGTTTCTACTTCTTCATAATCAATATGCTCATTATCTATCTTCTTTTCTGATTTTAGGACATCAGCAGAGATGTCAACAGTTGAGTCTTCTCTCACATCATCATGATCGCTTGCATTCGGAAAACTCTTGTCATACTGATAAGTAGAAAATTCGGAGGTTTGGGGCACATCAGGCGGGCATGGTTCTTCCGTGTTTGGGTTGGCACGAAACACAGAGATACCATTTATTGCTTCTCGTTTTGCATCTTTACCACTGGCAATTAAAAAGCAACTACCATTTTCTGCATCACGGATCGAGAAAGTTTCGGCATCATTATAAGAGCTGGTTTTTTTACCGTCATGATGGGCATCAACCAAGTCAGAAACATGACCACCTTCTATACCGCTATCTTGAGAAGGAGCCGAAGGCAAGCTAGCTTCACAATTACTTGGCGTTTCTGGTTCTTTGACATCAACAATCCGTGGAAAGGGAATCGTTTGGAAATTCTCTTGTGAGATAGTCATGCTTGCCTTTTGGGGCCGTTCCACAGGGGACTCACCTGCTAATTCCCTATGTTCCTTGTCATGATCAAAATCAGCGTGACTACTAACAGCCTCAGTAGATACAGCATCAGAATCTTGGTTTCGGACATCTTTTTCATCCGTGGCGGAACCTAAACTTTTATCCCTCTCAACAGTCTGATCTCTATCTGGTTCAGTAACATGGATAGTAGATTGGTGAGATTTGAAAGGTCCTCCAATTTTCAGAATCGGCAGGACAGTATCTGCCTCAGTCTGTTGGGACTCGCTTCGACTACTGAGAAGCATTAATTCCGGTTCAGGATCACCTTTAGCAGCATGAGAATCACTAAATTGGCAATCTACGGCTGAATCCACCTCAGCATGACCTTGATGATCAAGTTCATGCAGCACAGATTTAACTACGACAGTTGTCGCACTCAACTCTTCTGTAGCATCTTTGTTAAGGGAAGCAACCTCGTTATCAGCAGTCTCTGGAGAAGAAGAACTGGCGTTGAGATCAGTGGTGTGAAGAGAATGGCCAGGAACCGTGTCTTCGCCACAAACGAAAACGTAGGAGCCATCAACATCATCCTTGAGAATCACATTCCCATTGTCGTGGCTATGTCGTCGTGTATGGTCATTGCAATCTCCAGTCACATCCTCGTAGCTACTCGTCATGTCCAACCCACACTTCTCCTCACCCGATACAGCAGCCTCTTTACCATTAACATCGACCGTCATTGTTCCCGCCCCCAACTACAACTACATGATCACACACCGACACGCAGGAACAACGGAGAGAAAACGAAATTTAAAATTATGATTCTAAAAACTAACATCTACACTAAAACAATAATTAAAAGAAGGTAAATCTGAGGATCAGATAATGCATACCGGAACAATGATGAAGCCAGAATCCTTCTGATGGAATCCGAGAACTTAGGTGTGGAGATCTGATATACATGATACGGATATCTTTAAAAGATATACATAACACGGATTTATAAACAAACAGCTGGCGATATGAATAAAGAGTTAAGAGGATGAGTTCTGCAGTTTACCAATGCCCTCGGCCCTCCCCTCCTCCACCGCTCCTATGTTTGAACTCTCGCGCTTCTTTTTTATGCTCTCTCTCATAAATGGACTATACATATATATACGCACACATACACGTTCCTAATCTCATTAACCAGTATATTTAATTATATTCACTTTCCCAACCTCATTAACACTAATTGAAACTACTAAATTGTCTCTTATCCATAAGAAAATGTGGTAATTAAAGCATGAGATGATTGAATGGAAAAGCTTATCGGGTTGATTAAGGGATGTATGATCACTATCGAAGGCAATGACGGTACGCATGCTCTTGTGTTGCGTGTGTATGTAATGTATATGGAATGACAAGTTGAGTTGAGTGATGTTTTGTTGGGATTTTAGGAAATTGGGAGGAGTAAAGTAATATACAATTCATGCGTTTGTCAATATATGTAACTATAAAGATTCCGTTTTTGTATTAGTTATTGATAAGGATGAAAAGTGGATTAAGATTGTAATTAATAATGGGAATAAATTGAACTAACGTAAATAATAAAGCAAGGCACTCTGGAAGAAAATGATTGAGCTAACGTAAATAATAAAGCAAGGCACTCTAGAAGAAAATGACTCAGTATGGATATATAGGTTACTAATATGGAAAGACTTTGGGTTTCTTTAATAATATATGTATACATTTTACAATTCAAGCCCTACTAGCTACAAGTGTTCCTTTCCAAAAACCAAAAAAAGCTGTAAGTGTTTAGTGAAATTTTTTTGGATACCTGCGACCGCTATTATTTAGATACGCACTGAGTAAATCTTTGGATTGATACAATAATCTACAAATCACGTCAATTAGGTACTTCGCACTATGCAAGTCTTGTACGATAAACTTAATCAAAAAAGATTCGAATGGAAGATCTGATAGATGTGGTGAGTATTATGGTCGGTATGATGAAACTGGTAGAAACCCTGACCCTTTTGCTAAATACTTGCAGGATTGTGGAATTGAAGCGCAATATATCATGTCTGATACTCCTCAACAAAATGGGATTGCAGAGAGACGAAATTGTACTCTTATAGAAATGGTTAGGTGCATGCTTAGTCACTCCACCTTACCAGAGTTCTTGTGGGGAGACGCTTTGAAGACTGCTGTTTATGTTCTTAATCATATGCCTAGTAAATCTATACCAAAGACTCCTTTTTAGCTTATATCAAGAAAGAAGCCTAGTTTGAAGCATTTATGTGTTTAGGGTTGTAAGGTTGAGGTAAGGATTTATAATCCTCAGCTAAAGAAGCTTGATCCTAGAACTATTTCAGGTTACTTTATTGGTTATTGTACTGGCTCAAGAGGTTCAAGATTCTATTGTCATAATCACACTACTAAAGTCATTGAATCAGATCAGGCTCTCTATTTTGAAGGGGACATCGAACATAATGAAAGACATGAGTCTCGTGTTGTTGATTTCAGAGAGGATCGTGTTGTTGTTCCTACACCTGTTATATTTCATCTTGAGGCAATTCAGTCTTCTCTGATTCACGATGATGTTGTTGATCTAGTAAATGATGTTGAAATTCTTCAACAGGCTGGCATTGATACTCAAGTCTTAGATGTGGTTGTAGTTCCACCTAGGAGATCTGAAAGGATTCCTAGATCCACTAAATCTTCTAAATTTTGAGACTATTATATTTACTTGGAGGAGCAAGAATTCAATTTAGTTAAAGACTTAGATCCCTTTTTTTTTTCAGGATGTCATTTCTTGTCCTCGTAGTTCACAATGGTTGGCAGCCATAGAAGATGAGTTGGCTTCTATGAGTAGGAATGGCCTTTGGGATTTGGTAGAATTACCCAGTGGTTATAAAATTGTTGGGTGTAAATGGGTCTTTAAGGCTAAACGTGATGCTAGAGGTGAGATAAAAAGGTATAAAGCCATACTTGTTGCAAATGGGTATAACCAGAGGGAAGGCATAGACTATAATGAGACTTTTTCTCCAGTCTCTACTAAAGATTCATTGCATATTGTGATGACTTTGATTGTTCATTTTGATTTGGAGCTCCATCAAATGGATGTAAAAATTTCTTTCCTAAATGGTGATTTGTATAAAGATGTATTCATGAATTAGCCTGCTGGTTTTGTTGAGAAAGGTTAGGAACACATGGTATGCAAATTGAGAAAATCCATTTATGGGCTGAAACAAGCCTCTAGACAATGGTACTTGAAGTTT
>JAOSBN010000113.1:0-29278 GCA_027563595.1 Erythroxylum suave
AAAAGTGATTCAGAGCCTCAGGCTCAACATTTAATGAGCCCTTTATGGGACAGTTCAATGAGCCCTTTATGGGACAGCTCAATGAGTCCTTTATGGGACAGTTCAATGAGCCCTTTATGGGACAGTTTTCATTCATATGCAATACCTCAGGACGACATAGTAAGGTATTTCGAAAATTTGAAGGAACAGGATGCTCGTCGTATGTTTATTTTTTATTGTGGTAAGGAATGGGACATCCTCCCGGTACCTCTGTAGTGTTATGTGCCTGGCCTACTAGAAGAGCATGAAAGAGAATGACGCCTGGTGTGTGAAGCTAGGCATATATTGATCGGGACTTCCGATGTGTTGAAGGGAGGTGGTAAGCAGATGGGAGTTTGTTGTGAAATCTACATACCACAACTATGGTGTAGGCAGTTTGGTCTGACTCAGGGCTGTCCAGACAAAGTCCACTGTCTTTCCGGGCCTATCGACAGTAGGGTCTCTTTGTCAAAGGCCGAAATTAAGGAATTTATTGAAGGACGGCAGGAGAAGTTGTCAGATGCCCAAATCAAACCGATCATCAATGTTGAGGAAGACTCGAATTCTATGACCAGTTCTTTTGGTTCCTGGTAGAGGAATATGTCTCAAACCTTCATCTTTTCCACGTCTACTCAAGGTATGTCAGGTATATTTCCGACCCTTCTTTCTTACTTGTCCAAGACCATATGTTGATGCTTAACCTTCTCTTTTATTCTCAGGTACCCTCTCATCCTTAGCTTCCAAAGGAAAATTGCCAGCGGCCTCTATCAAAGGAAAGACTCGCAAGGCCGACCAAGGTAATAACCACTTCTCCTTATCTCCTTCTTTTCTTTATTACTTCCTCATTTTACCTTCTAGTTCCTAGGTTCTCCTAGTGAGAAGACACCCAAACAGCTCAAGGTCTCTTCTAGTGTTAGAACTAAGAAGACATTGGATAAAAAGAAAACTGCTTCTGCTAGCTCCCGCCGATCAGGGAGACTGGCTGATCAGCCAAGATTCACGGCAGTCACTGGTACTCTGGAAGTCACTAGTGATGAAGACTTAGAGGGGGCAGAAGAGGAGGAGGAGGTCTTGAGCCTTTACGAGGTCACCCGGAGTGAAGAGGCTACCGGTGACCAACAGGACACTGAACCTGTGGTCACCGAACATATCATGGACACTAGAATTCCTGGAGTCTCGGACACTAGAACAGCCAGTGACCAGCCTTCCTCTCCCAAAACAGTATGGACTTTATACTGTCAACTTCATTCTTCCTTTAGGCTAGCAACATCCTAACTGACTTATTTTTACTCTTTAGCAGGCCTTGGCTTCCATTAGCGCCGTGTTGGAGGAAGAGCTTTCTTGGGAGGAACCTTTAGCTGCCATGGACCTAAGCATTTTTTATCCTCCTTCTGTAACCCCTGTTGTAAATCACACGTTAGCATAGACTTTATGTGCAAGAAACTCGATACACAGAGGGGGGGTTAAATGGTGTACCCCCCTTTTATGAATACAAAATCTTGCTAAGAACTTCTTTTTCTTTGTTAAAAAGATATCACGAAAATTATTACGTAGTTAAATCGCAAATAACTTCTATATGATTGTTTAACAACAAAGTAAACTGAAGTAAAGGATATAAAGTACGTAAACACTGCGATTTTTATACTGATTCACCCTAAACGGTGGGCTACGTCCAGTCCTCAGAGTTCGTCTGGGTGTTCCACTATACTCCAAACAATTATAAGTATTCTTTTCTCCCTTCCAGAGCCGCTTCAGGTCTCTTACAAAGTATTCTTTCAGCTATCTTAGCCTTTCTAGGCTATCTGCCTTTTCTTTCTCTCACTACAAAAAGATATTGTGAGCTATTATTACAGTAGGTTTAGCTCTCTCAGTATCGTACTACAGAATTTCTCTTTTCTAAGTAAGTAGTCAAAGATCACTGATTTCTCAAAGTTGTAAAACTCGTAAAATTGATTATTCGCCTGAAAGCTTCGACTGAGACTAGTATTTATAGCCTAAGTCTCTAACTGATTCTTGATCTTTGATAACTGCTTCTTGATTCTTGAGTTGAGTTCTGTAACTAACTCCAACTATGTAACCGTCCAACTTGCTACTGTATCATCTGTGTTGACTTGCATTTGCGTCTTTGCGTCTATGTGTTTGCATCTGTCTTGACTTGCGTCTATGTTGCTTGCGTCTGTCTTTGCATCTATGTTGACTTGCGTCTCTATTGACTTGCTTCTATCTTTATCTTGCCTCTATGTCTTGCGTCTATGTTGATTTTGCGTCTACATTGACTTGCGTCTGTGTTCTATACTTTGTCTACACACTTAACATACTTGTCAAAACGTTTATTTGTTTCTATCATTATTATTATTTGATTGTCATCAAAATTGATCATCGTAAAGTCCTCTTGACTTAACAATCTCCCTCTTTTTGATGATAACAAATAATCATAATTTTAGAAAAATAAAAGTGAATAGATTTTTATTCAGTTGATGAAAATAACAAATGAATAAGAAAAGAACAAACAAAACAAAGAATAAAACAATAGAACAAAGAATAACCAAAAATACATATATGCATACTATCTTCTACTTTTCTTCTACATATATGTATACTATCTTCTACTTTTCTTCTTTCTTCTGTCTTTCTTCTCTTCTCTTCTTCTGTTTTTCTTTTCTTCTACTTTTCTTTTCTCCCTCTTTTTCATCTTTTCTCCCCCTATCTTCATCTTTTCTCCCCCTATTTGTTATCAATCAAAAATTTACCTCAGATGCTTCATCATCTTAGAAAACATTCGTTGCATATCAGTTCTGATCAACTTGAGGTCGTCTTCTATTGATACTCTTAGATAAGCTACTTCCTCATGTAGATCACCAACTGATTTAGTCAGAATATCAACCTTTTCATGAATTTCTTTAATTTCCTTCACTAAGGCCGCCTGACTCCACTTCTGTGAGTGTCTTACTTCTTCCATTCCAATAGTATTGGCTGTTGAGTTCCACTTGAAGGATAGAAGTTATTAGCAACACATGTTTCTGAGGGTATAACATCTAATTCGATGATTTTCAAACTAGGAGGTTTGAAGAATTGCTTGCCTTTAGGGAGATCGAGGTCATCAGGTCTAGGTAGTTTTGGGATAGTTTTTCCAAGAAGGTGAAGGACATTTTTAATTGAAGATATAGAATTTAAAGGTCTAAGGTACATAATCAGGTACACAAAAGTCTTTAAGTAGACAGAAATACCTTCCAGCTCGATAGTTCTGTACTGTCCTTTCGTCACTCTTCCAACTACCTGAGACATTGCATCTGTGGTGAAGCGTCCACAATTACATTCTGATGCCTTTGAAATGTGATGTGAAATATTGACCCCTTTTGATTGTACTGCATTGCCAGCCTCATCTATGTTTCTCACTGCTTCATGTATCTGATCTTCAGTCAGGTCACCTTCTTTTTCTTTAGGGTATATCTTCTGTTTCCCTTTATCCACATTGTGTACAATGTTTGAAGCTCTAGGTTGTATGTCAGGTACAATCTTGATCATTGTTCTACTCGTGACTGGGTAGATGGTGTACCAATCTTTGGTCATCTTCAGAGGATATGGTTCTGACTTCTCATCCCTCAGAATCCCATATAGTCTTCTTTCTTTATGATTTAGAAGATAAATAGACTGATTATTGATCAAAATTGGCTCAACTTGTACCTTGACTAACCTTTTCACAGTTTCTCTTATTATAATCGAGCTTCTGCTTCTCACAGGTACCTTTTCTTCTATCACCTTCATTTTTAAGTCCTCTTTTCTGATAGGAATAAGAGACACAACTCTGTTTTCAATTGATTTTTCTTTTCGTTAGCTTCCAGTTGAAATATTTTCTTTCTGACCGGTATTTAACTTTTTACTTTCTTCTACCAGTCTTGAAGGTGGTTGGGGTTGGGTTCTCTTCTTCTCAAACTCCAACTTTCTCTTAATTCCAGTCTCTTTAGTCAGCTTTGTCTGCTCTTGTTGCAAGATTGAGACTAGAGACTTTATAGCCTTTGGTGTCTTTTCTATCTTCTTCTTAGGTTCTTCACCAAGAGATAGTCCTTTTCCTCTCTTCTGCTCATCTTGTCGGAGAGTTAATATCCTTAGTGATCTTTTTGACTTTTTAATTAGTGATCTTTTTAACTTTTTAACCTGCTCAAAATCAAGTGTCTCTGCCTTCCTTTTCAATGACACTTGTTTATCAGATAGATTCACCCGGCTTTCTTCTCTTTGGAACCTCTTCTTCTTAGCTCCAACTGCTACTTCTGATGGTTTCTTCTTTTCTTCTACAACCATTCTTCCAGAAGATTGAGGTTTCTTCTTTTCTTTAGGAGTAACATTCTCACTCACGCTGCTTCTGATAGTGTGCTCCCCCTCAATCTTTGGTCTCGTCACAGAGGATGTACTCAATCCCATTCTCCCGATGGTTGCCGCATTAATAACGCTTTTAATGTTTATCTTCATTTTGTTTCCTTTGTTAAGAAGGATTCCAGAATCTCTGAAGATTCTTGTCAGCAACATGCCAAATGGAAAGGCATTAGAATCCCTCTTTGTCTTTAATATATATCTCAAAATCAGATATGGAAGATTTATAGCCTTATGGTTGAGTAAGTAGAACAGGCATTGCTCGTCTATTATTGTTACAGCATTCTTTAAGCCTATTCTTGGTAGAATGCAATGAAAAAGTATATTGTGTAGTACCCTAGCCTTCGGAACAAGGTTCGACGACTTCTTGTCCTGTGGGTCACTATTTCCATAGAGTTGTCAATTCACATATGCTTTCTCTAGACGGTTTTTAATCATCCATCTAGGGTTGTAAGACACCTCTTCTCCAACACATGGACATCTATTAACCTTCTCGATTAGCTCCAGTGTTACAATGATCGACAATCTATCTACCATTGATACAACAGTATCGTCTACTACATTTGCATTCTTCCAAAACTCATATACTTCATTCAAATAGACTATTTCACGGACCTGAAAGAAGTTTTTCTATCCGGCTGCTTCAACTTCTAGTTTAATATCCATCTAATTCTGCTTCAGGGATTCAAAATCAACATGCTTCATTGGTTGCTCCATTGTAATCTTTAGATAGTAGAAAACTTCTCCAAAGTACTGAGATTAGAACTTGAAGATGAAAGGGTAACCATAAGGTCTCGAGATGAATAGTTATTTTTTAGAGTACTGCAAGAGTCAATTTCAGAGGATTTCAAGAGTTTTCTAGAGTTGGTGAGTTCTGAACCGTCTGAGAAGATTTCCTTTATATTTCTCTCCAAAATTAATTACCGTCTATAACTTGCAGTTACTAGCTCTTGAAGACTTATAACTTTTTATCTTCCTTCAGTAAGAATCATCTAGGTCATGACGTGTCAGACGATTGGTCTCTCAACACTACCATATTCAAGTTTCGTCTGATTTCTTTGAATCTCTCTTCATTTAAAGGCTTAGTAAAGATATCTGCCCATTGATGACTTGTCTCAACAAACTAAAGACTGACGAATCCTCTCTGCACATAGTCTGGTAGAAAGTGATGTCTAACTTCTATATGCTTCACCTTTGAGTGTTGTATTGGATTCTTCGATAAGTTGATAGCACTTGTGTTGTCACAGAAGATTGGAACTTGTTCTTCTTTTATCGAATAATCTTCTAACTGATACTTAATCCATAAGGTCTGTGAACAACAGCTTGCAGCAGACATATATTCAGCTTCTGCAGTAGATAGTGCAATTGAGCTTTACCTCTTACTAGACCATGAGACTAGATTATGTCCAAGAAAGAGACACCCTCCACTTGTACTTTTCTTATCAATCATATCTCCAGCGTAATTAGCATCACAGTAGCCAATTAACCTGAAATCTTTACCTTTCTCAAACATTAAGCAAAGATCAGTAGAACCTGATAGATATCTCAAAATTCTTTTAACATCAATATAATGAGATTCTCTAGGATCTGCTTGAAATCTAGCACACAAACAGACACTAAACAAAATATCAGGTCTGCTTGTTGTAAGGTAAAGTAACAAACCAATAATTCCTCTAAAGAGAGTCTGATCAACCTTCTTACCTGCTTCATCCTTAGATAAAGGGTTTGAAGGATGCATAAGAGTTGACATTGGTTTCACTTTATCCATACCATATTTAATCAGCAGTTCTTTGATGTTCTTCTGTTGATGAATAAAAATCTTTCTTCGGATTGCATAACTTGTAATCCAAGAAAGAATTTTAATTCACCCATTATACTCATTTCAAATTCGCTTTTCATAAGTTTCTCAAAACTAGAACAAAGCTTTTTAGACGTTGTACCAAAAATAATATCATCAATATATATTTGTACTATGATGAAATCATTCTCGATACACTTTCTAAACAAAGTCTTGTCTACATGTCCTCTACTAAAACCATTTTCAATCAAAAAGGAACTTAGACGATCATACCAAGCTCGAGGAGCTTGTTTCAAGCCATATAAAGCTTTATGAAGTCTATAGACATAATCTGGTTTCTTAGGATCTTCGAAAACAAGAGGTTGCTTTACATATACCTCTTCATCTATAAAGCTATTCAAAAAGGAACTTTTCACATCCATTTGAAACAACTTTATGTCATGACAGACAACATATGCAAGCAAAATCCTAATAGCTTCTGGTCTAGCTACAGGAGCATATGTCTCATTATAGTCTATTCCTTCTTGTTGATTATATCCTTGAGCTACTAACATAGCTGTATTACGACTTACTCTCCCTGATTCATCTAATTTATTCTTAAAGACCCATCTGATTCCCATTATAGATTTCTTAGAGGGTCTAGGAACTAAAGACCAAACCTTGCATCTAGTAAATTGGTTCAACTATTCTTGCATGGCTAAAATCCAAGCTTCATCCTGAAGAGCTTCATCAATTTTCTTAGGCTCTATTTCATAAATAAAAGCTACATTTGCTTCTCTTCTGAATTTAGACCTAGTTCTCACACCGTCTGAAGTTTCTCCTATAATCAGATTTTCAGGGTGAGAAGACTTATATTTTTAATCCTTTTTCAGACTAGAATTTTCATGAACATCTTCTACTTTGTCTATAGGAACATCTAATGGTGACACATGTTCATTATCAACCAAAGGTTCTGCTAGGGTTTCATTATCAGTATCATTACTTCTACCTGGTTGAGAACTATCATCAAACTTGACATGAATAGATTCTTCAACAGATTTAGAATCAAGATTATAGACCCTATAAGCCTTAGAAGATAATGAATATCCTAGAAAAATTCCTGAATAGACTTTAGAATCAAATTTATCCAAACTTTCTTTTGTATTCAATATAGTACACTTGCAACCAAATGGATGAAAGTAAGATATATTAGGCTTCCTTCCATTCCATAGCTCATATGGAGTTTTATTCAACAATGGTCGTATAAGTATTCTATTTTGAATATAACAAGTTATATTTACAGCTTCTGCCCAGAAGTAATTAGGAAGATTCATTTCACATAGCATGATTCTTGCCATTTCCTGAATCGTCCTGTTCTTTCTTTCTATAACTCCATTTTTTTGTGGAGTGCTAGGAGCAGAGAAATTATGGAAAATTCCATTCTCTTCATAGTATATTCTGAATTTTTCATTCTCGAATTCACCACCGTGATCACTTCTAATTCCAGCAATGGAAAATCCTTTTTCATTTTGTAACCTTTTGGAAAGAGCTTTAAAACACTTAAAAGAATCATATGTGACAAAAATTATATCCAACAAAATCTAGTGAAGTCATCAACAATTACAAGATCATACTTCTTTCTACCAAGACTTAATGTCCTGGTTGGACCAAATAAATCTATATGTAACAACTCTAGAGGTCTAGACGAAGTTACAATATTTTTAGAAGAAAAAGATGTTTTAGCTTGTTTTCCTTTATGACAGTTTTCACAAAAGAAATTCATGTTAAAACTTATTTTTGGTAAACCTCTTACCAAATCATGTTTAATCAACTTGGAAATATGTTTAAAACTAACATGACCTAGCTTTTTATACCAAATCAGTTTCTTCATCTGTTGATAAAAAGCAAGAAATATTTTGAGTTTGCAAATCTTCTAAATTGATCTTATAAAGATTATTCTGTCTTTTGGCAGAAAAGAATATAGACCTATCCTTGTTTTTAACTACACAAGAATTTTGATTAAAGGATACTTCAAAACCAGAATCACATAATTGACATACACAAATCAAGTTATGTTTTAAACCTTCAACTAGCAAAACATTATCAATGCATGCAAAAGAATCTGTACCAATTTTACCGATTCCAGCAATTTTTCCCTGCTGGTTGTCTCCAAAAGTTAGTGATCCTCCCTTCTTATCTTGAAGATCTAGGAACATAGACCTTCTTCCCGTTATGTGTCGCGAGCATCTACTGTCCAAATACCACTGATACTGGCTGCATTTTCCAAGGAAGGAAATCTGCAACAGATATTATGTTCTTCTTAAGTACCCAGATTTTCTTGGATCCTTTAGGGTTAGTCTTATAAACATTCATGGAATGATAAAAAGATGACTAATGAAGTTTCTTCTTATGAGGAACAAACTTCTTTTTGTGACCAGTATTACTCTTATTAAACCCTAGACCACTCTTGTCATTGGGGTGTCGATAATTACTTATCATATCATTCATTCTCTTCGTACTTTCAATAAAAGCTGATAAATTTGATGAAAGAGAATTAATCCTAAGTTTCAACTGACTAATTTCCTCAGATCTATCAATAGAAACTTTTTTCATATCGTCTACTTGTTTCTTAAGGCAGACGTTTTCTTTATCTAACACTTCCGTGTTCCTCAAGTTTTCAACAAACTTTCTTTTTAGAGATCTATACTATTTCAGTATGATATGTGAATCTTCTAACATTTCTAAATATGCATCTTGAAGTTCATTAAAGCTAGAAGTTAACTCCTCGTCACCTTCCTTTTCAGCTACCAAGCATATATTTGCTTGTTCTGATGCTTCTGAGTCAGAATTAGATTTGGATGAATCTAAATCTTCCCAAGTTGCCATTATGCTCTTTTTATTTCCTTTATTCTTCTTTGATTCTCTTCTCAGCAACGAACATTTAGACTTGTAGTGTCTTGGTTTGTTGCACTCATAGCAAATGATAGAGGTCTTCTCATTCTTGACGTCTTATTTGCTATTTTTCTTAAAAGAAAAATTTTTGCTTCCTTTTGCTTTCTTTCTCCACATCCTTTTGATCTTCCTTGAGATGAAAGATAATTCATCATCATCTTCACTCGAATCATGATCAGATTTGTTGGTATCATCTTTCTTGGCTTCTTTGATCTTTAATGCTTTTAACGAAGAACTTCTATTTCTCTGAGTCTTGTGATTTTGTTGACCAGCCTTTAATGCTATAGATTTGTCTCTTTTCGGTTTATCTTTAGCATCCAACTCTACTTCATGTATCTTCAAAGAACCAACCAATTCGTCTAGCTTTAATTTGCTCAAGTCCTTGGCTTCTTGTATAGCAGTGACTTTGGGTCTCTATCTTTTCGGCAGACTTCTGAGAATATTCCTCACATGGTCTTGATTATCGTAGATTCTCCCAAGAGCTTTAAGTCCATTAATGATAGTTTGAAAACATCTGATCAACAAACTCATCTTCTTGCATTTTAAATAACTCATACTGATGTACAAGAATGCTTATCTTGGACTCTTTCACCTGGTTTGTGCCTTCATGTGCGATGGATAGAATGTCCCACATCTCCTTCGTAGTCTCGCATCTATTAACTTTTTCATATTCACTTCTGCTCAACGCACAACTCAAAAAGAACTTGGCCTTTGAATTTAGTTGAAATCTAGCTTTGTGATCAACTGATCATCTATTTCGAGGAATGGCATTTCCTTCATCATCTACTAGTTCGTATGGTCCATTCTCGATGATATCCCAAAGATAAATGTGTGCGGATTCTATGAAGAACCACATCCTGTCCTTCCAATAATGATAATCTTCACCATTGAACGCAAGAGGTCTTATGACGGAGGCACCTTCTGTTATAAAAACATGTGATTCTTCCATGGATCTTTGTCCTCACTTTGTAAAGATGGTTCTTGGAAATCGAGCTCAGATACCAATTGAAGTAAATCACACGTTAGTATAGACTTTACGTACAAGAAACTCGATACACAGAAGGGGGGGTTGAACTATGTATCCCGTTTTTGTGAATACAAAATCTTGCTAAGAACTTCTTTTTCTTTGTTAAAAAGATATCACGAAAATTATTACGTAGTTAAATCGCAAATAACTTCTATATGATTGTTTAACAACAAAGTAAACTGAAGTAAAAGATAGAAAGTAAACACTGTAATTTTTATACTGATTCACCTCAAACCATGGGCTACGTCCAGTCCTCAGAGTTCGTCTGAGTGTTCCACTGTACTCCAAATAATTATAAGTATTCTTTTCTCCCTTCCAGAGTCTCTTCAGGTCTCTTAAAAAGTATTCTTTTAGCTATTTTAGCCTCTCTAGGCTATCTGCCTTTTCTTTCTCTCACTACAAAAAGATATTGTGAGCTATTGTTACAGTAGGTTTAGCTCTCTCAGTATCGCACTACAGAATTTCTCTTTTCTAAGTAAGTATTCAAAGATCACTGATTTCTCAAAGTTGTAAAACTCATAAAATTGATTATTCGCCCGAAAGCTTCGACTAAGACTAGTGTTTATAGCCTAAGTCTCTAACTGCTTCTTGATCTTTGATAACCGTTTCTTGATTATTGATAACCGTCATTTAGTTAAGATCTGTAACTAACTCCAACTAAGTAACCGTCCAACGTGCTACTGTATCGTCTGTGTTGACTTGCATCTGCGTCTTTGTGTCTATGTCTTTGCGTCTATGTGTTTGCGTCTGTCTTGACTTGCGTCTATGTTGACTTGCATCTATCTTTGCGTCTATGTTGACTTGCTTCTCTATTGACTTGGGTCTATCTTTATCTTGCGTCTATTTTGTCTTGTGTCTATGTTGATTTTACGTCTGCATTGACTTGCGTCTGTGTTTTGTACTTTGTCTGCACACTTAACACACTTGTCAAAACGTTCATTTGTTTCTAACATTATTATTATTTGATTGTCATCAAAATTGATCATTGTGAAGTCCTCTTGACTTAACAGTGGTGTCCCCAGAGGAGACAGCTGCCACTAAAGAGAAGGTGAAGGTTTTCTTTTCTTCCGACTTTGATGCCCTGGATGAAGCCATTGTACAGGAATCACTCCAAGCCATGGAGATTTTGTTGTCCTTTGATCTTTTGGCCACCTAGAAGGTAGTGTTGAATTATCTGAAGAGCAGGATCAACAGCCTGAGGGCCCAATTCTTAAATTGCTCTAGCAAGAAGAAAGACGCCAACTAGCAAATGAGTCATTTCCAGACTTTGAATTCTTCTTATGGTCTCCAAAAGAAGGCAATGGAGACCCTTTCAGAGGAAGTCATGAAATCCAAGATGGAGGCTGATAATCAAATTACTCAGATAAAAGCCCGAGAGGATGAGATCAAGGTACTTCAGGAAAAGATTGCCGCTGCGCAACAAGAAATGTCTGGGCGTTGGATCTCCTTGGTGGGTCTGAGGGAAAACTTAAAGATGACAAAACAAGAGGTAACCGAAAGTGGAGAAGAATTGAAAAAGCTCTACCCCTCCATTGTGGCTTGTTCTTCCAGTCTGAGGGAAGCAGAGAGAACTATCCAAGACTGCCTACTCTAATGGGACAAAATCAGACATACCCAGTACTCATTTCTTGATATGTAGAACATTTGTTGACTGTTGTTTGTATAGCCTGCTTTGTAAGTGGCTTATTTGAACGGATTTTAACATTTAGCTTAGCATTGTTATAACTCATGTTTGCTATCACTGGATGACAAGCAGGAACTTTATTTTATTTGCTTAACATAAAGCCAACTAATTTTACATGATTTTGGGCAGCCTACTTTACAAATTTTTATCAGTGGTCGCCCAGACTACATTCATTTGAATTTATTTCTTTTGAATGTTCTCCCACATAGTGGGATAATATCTCTTTAAGTACTTGCCATTGATGTATTTATTGTGAGTTTCCCCAGATAGACTAGATAACCAATATGCATTCCTAGGTAGCACTTTGAAGACTTTGAATGGCCCTTCCTAGTTTGTCGACCATTTCCCATACACCCGATCCTTACTTCCAATAGGTAGCACCAATTTCTAGACCAAATCACCCTCTTCAAAACTCTTCTTTTTCACCTTTTTGTTGTAGGCTCTAGTAACCTTCTTTTTCTGCAGAATCATTATATTGAGAGCATCCATTCTCACCTGATCCAATTCCTCTAGTTCCATCATCATTGCTTGCGAATAGTCCTCTGGCGTTAAATTATTTTGCCACGCCATTCTTAAAGACGGCACCACCACCTCCATAGGCAGTATGACATCATGTCCAAAGGTCAGCAAAAATGGGCTTACTCCAGTTGCGCTTCGTTTTGATGTCCTGCATGCCACAGAGTTTCGGAAAGAAGATTGTGCCAGTCCCTAGAATTATCCTCCATCATCTTCTACAAAATATTGATTATGACTTTGTTTAAAGCCTCCACTTGTCCATTTGCCTGCGGATAATAAGGACTTGACCTTAGCAGTTTAATACCATAATCCTCCACGAATTCTCTGACCAATTCTCCAGTGAATGATGTTCCTTGGTTAGTAGTAATTGACTCGGGAATCCCAAACCTATGGATCAAATTTTCCTTGACAAACTGAATGATGTCCTTCTGCTCGACCTTCTTCATTGGTAAAGCCTCCACCCACTTGGTAAAGAAGTCTGTGGCTACCATTATGAAAGAATGACCTTTGGATGATGCAGGATAAATTTTTCTGATCAGGTTGATGGCCCACCATCAGAACAGCCATGGCTTGATTACACTTGTCAACTATGCAGCCAACATTCTTTGAATTTTCCCATGCTTTTGACATTGTTTACAGCCTTTAGCATATTTGAAACAATCGTCAAATATGCGAGGCCAGTAATAACCATGCCTATGAATCAACCAACGCATTTTTTCTCCGGGTTGATGAGCGCCACACACACCCTCATGAACTTGTTTTAACACTTCCATAGATTCCACAGGACCTAAGCGTCCTTGATGGTTCGAGCAATATGTAAGTTTTCACTTACAAATATTGAAATGATTGAATTATGAGATTTAAGTGTTCAAATGTCATTATATTATTTAATATGATATTTTCTTTTTTGTAGGCCTTAGAAAATTCAATAAAGAACAAGTTCATATGCGATCTGGCGAAGTAATCTTTGCGAATTGTTAAATCATATCTGGTGTATTTAGTTAATGGATACAAATATCATACAGAATATCATGGTCATAATATAGCAACAATAAATAGTAGAGTTTGCATACAGGGAGAATTGATGGATTACTATAGCAAAATTATATAAATACTTGAAATTGAGTATCCTGCATTGCCAATAAAGTGAAGTGTGATATTTAAGTATGACTGATTTGATCCAACTCCAAATGTTGATACAAAAGTGCACAATCGATACAATCTAGTTGAAATCAACAAGCGAAGAAGATTTTGGACATTTTGAACCTTTCGTGTTGGCAATGCAAGCGATCTAGGTGTATTATGTCCATTTTCCCAGCTTATGATAAGATAAATCAGATTGGTTGGCTATTTGCAAAGCTAAACCTAGAGGTGTTTTGAATCAAGTGGAAAAGGAAAACAAAGAATTGAAAGTGAAGCATTTCAGGAAGATGCTTATGAAATAAATGCATCTGTTGTATATAAGGATAATGAAACTTTGAACGATCCATGTAATGAATATATTGAAATTTTATCTAGAGAGGATAAGGAAGACCAAAGATTTAAAGAAGAGCTTGAGTTTGATTCAAATTCTTCAGAACAAGAAGATGATTTTGATTTACAATTAAGTGATGATAGCGATTAATTTGTGTTTGTAATTGAATATTATATTCAATAAATCAATTATTTCCTTTTCAATATATTGTATAAAATCTTGAAATGAAATTGTAATATTTCTACAAAATTCAATCAAATATTAATTTCAGGTTGAAATATGCCATCAAAGAGAAGACAAGATATGAAGCAACAAAGATTCAGACCACGATTTAGAGGTGTTTCCTGTACGGGTGAAGCATCTCACAGTGTAGCAGTTGGAGCCGAATCACCTCCTCCCCTCCACCTACTACACTTGCAGATGAGACTACACCATCCACTA
Organism: Erythroxylum suave; assembly: GCA_027563595.1. Taxonomy (NCBI): domain Eukaryota; kingdom Viridiplantae; phylum Streptophyta; class Magnoliopsida; order Malpighiales; family Erythroxylaceae; genus Erythroxylum; species Erythroxylum suave. Next base: position 14,258 of record JAOSBN010000113.1, read on the forward strand.
CCCCTACATCATTCACTATCCCTGTATCGATAGAAATATTAGGGGTAAACAATGCAAATAAAGGAGACGATCGCCAACCTAGAGTTGAGAGAACTGATGGAAGAACTTACATCACAATTGTTAATAAGATGTAAGCGAAAATATATGAAACATTATGTGTTTATAATTAAATTGTAAGTTTAAATTTTAAAAATAGTATAAATTTATTTGTTTTTATATTAGATTGATTCCATCTGAACCGTGCTCAAGAAATATGACTTCGAAATTCAAGAAAAAGATTGATCCTGAGGGTTATATATAGAAGAATATCTCTCAGGCGACAAAAGAATTTTACCATCATGAGTTTGAGGTACAACAAAAATTATTATTTTCTTTTTTATTAACAATTTTATACATTAATTAGATAAATATTATTACATCATAAGTATTTATTGAATGTTTTTCCCTTTGTTTCAGAAATAATTTTTTTGAGATTCTCAATTTGACGCGATCATCTATAGATTATGGAAGAGACAAGCGCGTACATGTTATCGCAACTTTGTTGCTGTGATACATAAGGTCAGTGTACGGCTGCCTTACATTTTTGAAAAAATATGGAGTCGTTAGCAGCAGTATTGGACATCACCTGAGGGGATGTCTGTTTCATAGCGTAATTCAACCAACAGATGTGAAGGACCAGAGAAAAAGAGTCTTCCCGTATATACGGGAGGATCTATTACCCATCAGAAGCATGCAGAGAGACTTGTAAGTATCTACACTTTACATTTATATTCTCATTTATTGACTTTGTTGTATTTCAATTAAATTTTATGTGTAGATTTTGGAATAAAAATATGTGTTTCTTATTGAGAATGATAATGTTATAAATGTTTGGTACCATATATGACTGTGTTTTTTAGTTTTTTTTTTGTTCAACAAATGGTAGATATCATAAAAATAGAAGAAACTCTGTCGAAATGTTTATAAATTCTGATTCACTTATAACATTTTATTCTTATGTAGGAAAAGTCTATGGGTATGAGGTCTACATCCCGTCAGCTATTTTTGTACAATCACACTAAAAAGCATAACGATGTGACATTTGTCAATAATCGTTGTAGATAATCCAATGTATGTGAAATTTATGGTTTAATATTAATAATGCTTAATAATTATCACTTACTAATATAAATATTGATTTCTGATATGATCAAATACAAGAAAACATTTAACAACAGTCTTAGTAGTTTGAAGATGTTGATGAGACTGAAACTTATCTTCATGCACTGGGTGGTAGGGACCATCATGGAAGGATATTCAACTTAGGTTCATTTGCGAACACATGTTATTCACAATCCTCCACGTCTGATACATCAACATCTAATAGATGGTTTACAATCAATAAAGTTGATATGTACTTAATTAATTGTTTAATTATTTTATAACACTTAGCAATTATTGATATTAAATTGCTTAAGATACTCACTTTAATTCATATATTGATTTAGGTACAATTTAGAGTTAAAGAAATTAAAATAAGTCAAAAATATTGTATTTTGGCCATGTTTCGAAGATCAATACTCACTTGTCATCATAGAGTGAAACAAAGAGAATTAAAAGACAATAAAAATGAAGACATGAAGAAAAGAATGCTAGCTGTATAGATTATGGTAAGGAGAAAAGTATGCAATAGATTGATAAATGTTGAACAAAACGGCAGCATATGTTGGATACGTAAGGAGTAAAACAACAGAGCAGCGTGAAGAAAAGCTAACAGCCCAAAACGACAGCCAATAGACGCGCAGCAGCTGTTTGCCTTCTATGCGTTGAACGCAGCGTTGCGTTTTAGTGCACAACAGCAGGAGACGCCGACGTTTTGGGGAACACAGAAGGGAGGGTGTGTGTACAGTGTAAGTGGACCAGAAATGTTTCACTTAAAATCGTCCCCGGTGCGGCTTGCAAGCGCCTGGGTGAGAAAAGGGCAATGAACAGTGTGTTTGGACCAGAAATCCATCTTGTTTAATTGTCAAATCGTGAACAGTAGATAGATAACAAGCTTGCGCAGTGAGGTAGAAAATAAGGGATTTTCGGTTGGGCTAATTTCTACGAGGTTGAAGCAATTTCTTGGAATAGACTCGTTGAAGACTAAGATTATGACATCGGTTCGGAGGTAATATTGATATCAATAGTTTGGGTTAAGTATTTTTTATTATTTTTATTATTTATTTCTCTTATTAAAAATTGATTATATTATTGTATGTTAATTAATTTAGATTTTGTGCATGAATAATCAAATTTTCGTTATTGTTCGATTATTTGTGTATAAACTCTTAGGGTATTATGAAAGAATGATTTTAATGTGTTCATTAAATCGTTTGATTGCATATCTATTGCTAAAAGTTTGATATAATCCGTAATTATTATGTTGAAATTTGTGTTTGGTGACTAATGATTCGTAATCATTAGGGATAACATGACCTAGGTTAAATGACGCATCGTATGTGGTTATTGCCTTGATTAATCGGTTTTCCTAATTCGGAATATTATTGCTTAATTAAATCTAGAAATCGTATCCCAGATTATTCGGCGGTTAGGTTTAATTAACGATCGTATCTTGATTAAACAAAACCTAAGGAAAAACTCGGATTAATTATTAACCCACGATTAATACTTGCTAGGAGAGATTTGAGAACAACAAATTGTTGAATTATACTTAATTAGAGTGTAGGCCAAGATTGAATCAAAAATCGGATCCCTACTGAATTCCCCAATTTTATAATTTTTCACACGTTTTCTTTAATTTGTTTTCATTAGGTTTATTTTATTGTTTATTAAATTCAACCTACCCCTCCTCTCACCTAAACATTAATTAATTTCATTTCATAGGTTAATCGAACACTCCCTATGGGATCGACTTAGACTCACCACTACTACAGTAGTAGTCTAGTTATTTTATTTTGACTAGCGTTACGAAGCGCAGGTCAAAAGTGCAGAGTTTCGAGCACAGTGTAAATATTGACGACTCAGTTACAACAGTCGATGGATCGGTTGCAAAAGTCGATGCAATACATAGCTCAGCTCCATAATGAGGAGGATAAGTTGAAGGGTAGGGGTAGCATCTCATCGCACCAATCAGAGCATCCGCCGTCTCTAAATCAATTTTGTATTTTTGGTCGTTTAATTTGTATTACAAATACTTATTATGTACAATGTAATGTTTTTATTATCAATTAAGATATTTTTAACTTTATATCATCAATCAAATTTCTATTTAAACAAATTAAATGTATACTATTAAATTCATAAATGTTTAAATTATGTATCAACCATAACATCATCAAATAAAAAATATTGACGTATATTTTTTTAAAAAAACTTCTGGTTGATTTACCAACAGAAGATCTTTGATACGTCGATAAATATAATTGTTTTTACCGACGGAAAATGACTTAACCGTCAGTAATTGCAGACGGAACAACAAGTTCCATCGCTAAATTTACCAACGGAAGAACAGAATACCGTCGGTAATATCACCAATAGAACCTAACCGTCGATAACGTTTTAGCAAACTTGCCGATGGAAATGAACAAACCAACAGTCACAATGAGAAACTATCGATAAATTTGCCAACAGAATGATATCATCTGTTAGTAAATTTAACGACAGTCAAACCAATTAATTGTCCGTCGGCAAATTTATCGACGAACAATGTTAATCCGTTGGCAATTATTAGCTACGGCCATTTCTACAACACTTTTGTCCGTTAGTAAAGTCCGTCGCTAAACTTACTTTCCAACAAAATGTTGATGTTTTTTAATTTCTGTCGCAAAACGACATTTTTCTTGTAGTAAAATATACCAATGATGCGCTCTAATGTTCCAACAAGGACCATTGAGTCCTCTAATGTTCCAAAATGCTATATTATTTATGAGCATCGATTCTCATGCCTCTACTATCTCTAAATGTATCTAACACCCTGTTACTTTAGTAGGAGTTACCTGTACTTTTTGAGGCACTCCTGTTAATAGTTTGCCATTCCTCCAAGGGTTATTATCCTTTTTTGTGCCTAAAATTCTCTTCAAAATGTAACTGAGTATTTTCATTTACCATTTGCTGTTGTGATTTACTCTCATGAACGGAGTTCTCAATCTGTTGGACAATGGGTATATTATGTTCTTCCAATTTTCCTCTAATTCGTTACTGACTTTAGGAACCATTTCATCTTTTTAACAGCTTTTCTGCATAATTCATGTATATGCCCAAAACCTTTGTACAGGCTTCCATTCGTACCTTATTTGCTGCTCCACTAAGATGCCTTTTTCATTTTCAGAAAGCACATCATCTGGCATATTCTTCTCATCAACCTCCACTAGGACTCTTGCAAAATTAATCCTATCCTTCTGTCAAGTTAATTGTTGACTATTATAGGAACTCAAACTAAGCTTGCGATTTTTCCTAATGCAGCTAGTCCCCAATACTTCAATTCTAGATTGACAAATTGAACCCGCTCAGGAACCTTTTCAACCTTCCCTTTCATTCCCTTTCATCATTTACAGGTGTTCAGACCACAATCAGTAGTGATGAAAAAGGCATTTGAAAGTGGGACTTTTGGCTTCTTTTTGATGAATGATGATATATAAAGGCAAAGTTTCAGCGAAAGTATGAATACTTCCTTCGATGATGAAGGAATGTAAATGAATTTATAATCCAAATAATAGATGGAATTAAAGTCTTACAAGATTTAAAAGTAAATGAAATTGTTTCTTTTTACCTTTTCATCATTAGTGTGAAGCAACAAATGTTCACCAAATGAAGTATTCATAAGTAGCTAGGGTTTTTGTGACACTTATTTACAGTGGTGACATGAATGGGATTGTCCATTTATTGTTCATTAACCTAATATGTTTTTGTTAGTTATTTGTAAGAGAAAAGGGAGATTATTTAGTCTTAACTTTAAAAACAAGTTGACAAGGTCAAATACCATAGAATAATTCTAATAAATTTATTATTCATAATTTATAGAAAAAAAATGTGAGATCCTCTTTTTAAAAATGGTTAAATAATTGTGCACATGTTCGATGATTTGACAAAAATTAATATAAATTAAGTTATTTAATACAATAAGAATGACAACATATTTATAAATATTTTATTGATATGTATAATTTGAAAAGGTTCATAAATACACGATCTTTATTCTAACTGATAGAAATACTATTTCTAAATTAAGTTATCTAGTAAAAATACCAGATGAAATTAAACTTTTTTTATTTTACTGTAAATAATGAAAGGCAACTCGAGCGTAGATAATTGAACTAAAAAACTGGATATAGATTCTCATAATTTTGTCTATTTGTCCCTTTTATATACTTGGTGGTAAATCCTAAATCGTTATTCCGTCTTGGCTTGAATTAAATTTGAAACCAAGTACTTAATCAAAGCTGTCATAAAGTCCACAGCAAATGGGTATTCGGCAAGAGCAAAAACATGACAAGAACATGAAAAGAAGAGAGAAATCTTTTGGTGCATACGGATTAACATGAATGAATCATACAATCAAAACCAAAGACGAAATTAAAGGCAGGGCGGACCTGGGTGTAAAGGCAGCCTAGACACTTATCGAGAGTCCATTTTTATAAACAATGAAATATGAAAATAAAATAAATTAAAATATATGGCCTATTTTTATTGTTATAAAAACAAAATCAAATAAAATATAGCTTACTTTTGATTTTATAAAAACTAATAAAAGAAATATTTTGTTTTTTTTATTTTTGTAAGAACTCAAAAATAATTAAAAATAGAAACTCATTTTTTTTTACTTTGACCACAACTAAAAAAATAAGAACACCCTTATCCAGGGCAAGGAGAAAGCGACTTTGTTTGAAGAGTAAAAGATAACTTTGAATACAACTACAAAAGTTCATTTCGCGTCTACCATTTCCAACGTAAAAAGACAAAGGGGAGCGGAGAAAGAAAAGAAAGGTAATGGACGTGGAACGGTTGATGCTGCACCATTGCACGTGGCAGATGTTAGAGGTTTTATCAAATTGTGGTAAAATAGCCTCCCATCAGAATCAGATCAGACCCTTCTTTGATATTCTAACAATTTATTTAATTAGTCAATATATAAAAACAATATCTACAACAAATATTTTTAAGGAAGTTAGTATTTCTCTCTCTAATAATTGGCTTTTCCTTGTCTTATATTCATACAATTCTAAGAGTGATTAATTTAATCTCACGAATAATTTTCTCATTTGATTAATGAAAACGACTCTTCTAATTTACATTAAGCCTTTTGACTAAAAACCTTCACTTGTGAAATTTGGAACTACTTTTCGTCGACAACTGCAACTCTTTAATTTGGTTTGAACATTAGAAATCATCGTGGTCAATCTTCTAGCTGCATGACCAGTGGTTAGCGAATTAGATGGTCAAGAGGACTACAGCACGCAGTTTTCATTGAAACTAATAATTATATCCAAGTGACTGGTGATATCAGTGAGTACAAGCAACTTGGTTTAAAGTAATACATTATTTTCAGCCTCCTCGTACTGATAGTTTCTTTCGACATTGTGCTACCTTCTGAACTAGAATTTTCAGCCTCCTCAACATACTGCTATAGTACCAACTTTGTACTAATACTACTCCCTGTTGAATATGACATGACCCTTCCATATGTTTTCTTAAACATAAATTGCTCCACAAACACTAGATCCTTAATTAATGATTACCCTGAACCTTTTACCAATGTCATGAAACTGATAAGTATATCATCTTGTGTTTATCATCTTTTAATAAACTCTCTTTACGAAGATCTGTCATTTCTTACTCATTAAGATGACTCCACCATATATGAAATACCGTAGTATTATCTTTCTTCCCTAAAGATTAAGATACAACTACTAATTTAACAATCGTCTTTCCCGTTGATAAATAGATGTCATGTTATAATTTATTTTTCATCACAATCAACACAGTTTTACTACCTTATTCATCCTCACCAAATAACTTATACCTGGACTATCAAGAGTACTCATGGAAATAAGATTCTTTAGATGTTCAAGAATATGTCAAGCATCCAATGTTTTGATAATTCTATCATGCATCATAATCTGCAATAAGTCACAGTCTTTGACAACACGCTCTCCATCATCTCCAAATATACCAGTATAATCCATTCTTTAAAAGAACAAAACCACTCTTTACTGAAAGTCATATGATAAGTGACACTAGTGTCTATCACACATCAATATGTAGAATTAAACTTGTGTATGGTTAAAATGTCATTATCTTTTTTATCCATTTTATTAAAAGTCTCCTAGACTACAACAACACCTTTTCTTTTATCTATTTCCTTTTTCTTGTTTCAACTCTTCCGTTATAATAATCCCTCTTACATTGTCTTTTAACTTTATAATTAAAGCATTGAATCTTATTTTCATAATCTCTTTCCTCATTCCTTCCGCTGCCGACAACCAAACTCAAATATGATACAAATTGATACGTACGAAAGACCTTTTTTTTCAATTTCTTGAACCGCATGACATCCTTCACGTTACTAACAAAATAATCTCTCTACTTTATAATATGTTATCAACAAATTCTCATATAAATTATGTAAGGAACACAAAAATTATTTCTTGATCCTCATCGTTATTTTAATCCCAGCATCTTATGGGTCCAAGATGATCTAATTAAAATTACCGATGCAATCTTTCGCTTATGCACTTTCTAGCATCCTCAAGGTATACAAATGTTGCTTTGATATAAATAATTAGTAAGTGACTTAAACAATGAAACTCTATTTTTATAAAATTTTAGCAACATTAAAACTCTATTTCACTAGAAGCATGAAGTTATTAAAACTGTGCTTTATTGTAATTTAATACATATCTCACAACAATATGATAAGAAGTGTACATCGACATTGTTGCAGCAACCAACGTCCTCATTTTCAGTTATAAGATTGAATTTTCAATTATAATATTGCAGTGAAAGTATTTTCCTACTCTTTAAAATATTTGAGCTTTTAAAAAAAGCACTTTAATAAACATAATCTTTGATCTTACTTTTGACATTTTCAATTATTTCCAAGTAATAAATCTAAATGCCAAGAGAAGAAAGCATAGCTATACCCTCTCGTTAAGCACTAGCTGGAAGTACTTAATTACTGACAACTAATTACAATAGATCAGAACTTCTCAGTTATAATCGTTGACTTAACTGAACGGCATTTTCGAGAAAAAAAAAAGGCTTCATTCAGAGCATTTTAGGAATAATATACGGGGCATGCTGCTATTCTTATTATATATTTAGTCAAACAATCTATATATGATCTAGTTGATTTGGGAAATAAGCAAGTGGACGGGCGGAGCTTCTGGTAAAGTAAACAATTAGTAAAATACTTGATTATAGAAAATTATTAACGCGTCTATCACTGACTTTGTTAAGACTAATTAAGATTGTTTGGTCGAAACCTTGGTCTTAGTTTGGTTGCCTGCTACTTCCTCGGTGGTTGGCATTTAGAGTAGGTGAGGCTCAGCATGATTTTGTGAATAAATGAAACTAACTTAATAAACGAAGCATATGCACATGTATATATCTTGAGGTTTTGGATATCTATCACTAGACCTGTTGCGTGAACGGCTAATGCTTCTAGAGCACTAGCAATTTAGATAAGAGACTTTACTAAGTATGGTATGGGAGTTTGAGATAATTATAAAGTTGCACAAAAACAAAAATGCCTTAATTAAAAATTAAACCAACAAGAATTTAAAATTAAAGAAAATAGCTTTTTAAGGTATAAAAAACTAATTTTCAACACGAAACATATAATACACATGGAAACATACACATTTCAGATTTCCATACATATTAATGCACCAGCCACGTACCTTATTGAACTCCAACAGTTATGAACAAAAATCTTCCCTCATATGTACGTACTTTATTGGAGCCAGCTGTTGAAAATGAATCGGGAACTAGAAAGCAATTAAACCCCGGTTACTTGTTGGAAGAATATAATTGCAATTGACAACACTAGGTTTAGCTACTGCCTTTACAATATGATAGATGTTATTGTTTGGCACCAAGCATCGTCTTTTTACTTCCCAATGTTGTAATATAATGTAACGATCCGAAACTTGGATATCAAACATGCAAAATGTGTTCAGGTTTGGCCTCTCATGGATGTCTCCTTCGATCAGTCTTCATCGTAGAACTTCAGAACTGGTGTATGATGTTACAGTATCTTCTCTTCCACTGCAAATTCAAGTCGTATGATGAGTAACCACAATTATAATAGACAGTTTTTAGGTTTGCCATGACAAAAACTGAACGACAAAAGTAATAATTGGTTAAGCCAGACTCGCTTGACCCAACTCACGGAAGGGCACACTTCACAAGTTGCCCACACTTCACTCATTTAATGAGTGATGTCCCAAAACAGTCGGACCATCCCATATCATAAAATATTCTTCCAGGTAATAAAAAGTAGATAGTTGGTGCTTAAGAGTCCTACTGTGAATTTAGCCTCTTAACAACCTGTAAGACTTTGTGAATTTAGCCTCTTAACAACCTATAAGACTTTGAGATTTCAGTGAACAACTTCCGTTGGTCACAGTATTCAGTTTCAGAGGAAGAAACAACTCGGAGGAGATGGCGATCGGCAGTTTTGCTACCGATGGCAGGCCTGCAAGTGAGTTCAACGGAAAGATAACAGCTTCAGTGGTGATTACTTGCATCGTTGCAGCATCTAGCGGCCTCATTTTTGGGTATGACATTGGAATTTCGGGTACGTTTACACTTCCCCAGTCTCGTTCACCTTATTCCAGTAACATTTTGTACTGGGTTTACCTCCTTTTTCTGTTAGTAAGGTTGAAATAGACTCTTGTGAAACCGATATCTGATCTTGATGTAGTAGCATCATAATTTCACTGATTACACAACAAAGACGACATCTTAATAGAAGTTCCGTAAGCTTACCCTTAATTAATAGAGAGCAAACATAAACAGAAGCATCGCATGGCTGTAGCTACTTCATTTAACATAAACTGATAGATCTTACTGGTAAGCAACTCGGAGGTCACAGCTTTAATGTGTTTAAATGAATTCGTTGCTTCTTGATACGGGATTTGTTTAGGATTTCTCGAAACATAAAACAATAAGGGTTATTCAGAAGGTTTGAACCATTCTTACAGAATATTCAGTTCTTTAATGGATGATCCAGTTGATTTTAGAGACCGGTAGGAAGGGGCGGTAATAAGATGCTTCATATCCCTAATCTTCTACAACTAGTGGTTGACTTTGTTAGACACTAACAAAGATTGTTTGGTTCCATCATTTTTGTCTTAATCTGGCAGCGAGCTTATCTGCTTCCCTTGGTGGAGGACATTTTAGGTAGTTGAGGTTTACCCTGCCTTTGTATGGAACTTTTTCTTCCCTAAGTAAAAAATTGTAAAGAGTTAAGAACCACTTAGAAACAGAACTTCTCAAGTTGGAACGAAATAATAAGAAGTAATATATAATTTGGATTGTCAATTAGGTGGACGAATTTGGCTCGGATTTATCGGATTACGAGCTAAAATAGTATGCCCTGATCAAAGTCAGGCTGAGCATAAGTTAAAGTTAGACTAACGTAGCCTGATCAAAATAACAAAAACGATGCTTTATAAATTCTTTTAAAAAAATTAAGAATGACCTTCGTCAGGTCACAGGCAGGCTATGAACCATTTAATCAAAGATCAGAGTCAGTTCTACCTGTTAACATCCCTAAGCCAGACGACATAAACTAAAACTTGAAAATTAGAGAACCTTTTATCTCCATAATTCTGCTTTTTAATAGACTAGAAAAGTGTAGGAATCTTGTACCTATAATCCTATTCTAACCTTATTATACATAATATGACATCATTTTATAATCCGTACATAATATGACAAGACGTTGTTTTAACTTCAAAATGAAATCACATTAGACACAAAATATGGTTGACACATAGTAATAACAACATAGGATCTGAACCCAAATTATTATACCACCACAGATTTTGGTACTCCTTCCTATGTTTCTTTGCCATTTGTCAATAACGGTACAGTCATTAAGATATTTACATGCAGTGCTGCGCCGTGCCCCACTAAAATGTCCACAATTCACCAATACTAGGACGAAAGTTTTTGTCGCGGAATGTCTTGATTCGGTTTGGTAATGGAGGTGTCATCATCGCCAAGTTGTCCTGTAGCTCCTTAAAGCAGGGGTAAACAGAATTTTCACTGTTTTCTGATGGGCAAAAAAGAAAACAATTACGCTTGGAGGATCTACAACTTATCGATTTAGACCTAAGGATGGTAAATTAATCGAAATTAGATTTTATAAATTTTTAGTGTGATTAATTATGAAATTTTTTTAAAATTTAGATCATTTAGATTGGAAATTAATAGATTTAAATAAAAAATTAAATTTTAATTAAAAACTGAGAAGTTTGATTGGGCCTAATCACACACCTATAACCATTGAAGAGGCCTTTGGACTTAGGCATGATTGGCCCAACCCAAAACTCTACTAATGTAATCACATGGAACTTCCTGTTGACTCGTAGCATGAAAGTTCATGGTGGAGGACACCAAAAAACTCTATTTTCGACGTAGTTGAACATCGGCGATATGATTTTAACATTTACACTACAGGCGGGGTTACGACCATGGTACCATTCCTCAAGAAGTTCTTCCCATCAATACTGAAGAAAGCAGCGGAGGCCAAAACAAACATGTATTGCGTATTTGATAGTCAAGTTTTGACATCCTTCACATCATCACTTTATATAGCAGGGTTAGCTGCATCACTTGTAGCTAGTCGTTTAACCGCAGCAGTAGGCAGGAAAAACACCATGGTGCTCGGTGGCTGCACCTTCCTCGCCGGAGCTGCCATCAACGGCGGGGCTGTCAATATTGCCATGCTCATTCTAGGCCGTATCTTGCTTGGTTTCGGGGTTGGTTTCACTAACCAGGTCAGTGCTGCTTTCTCTTACTATATAAATGAAACGAAAATGCTGCTGAATAGTCCTGATGACAGTATTATAGCGTACGTAATAGGATTTTCCCTACCATTTTGCTTTCCAGTTATGCTATGTACAAAATTGCGATGCAGGCAACACCAGTTTACCTTTCAGAGCTAGCACCACCCAAGTGGCGTGGAGCATTTAGTACAGGCTTCCAATTTTTCATTGGCATTGGGGTGGTTGCAAGCAATTGCATAAATTTTGGAACTTCTAAGCACAGCTGGGGTTGGCGTGTATCCCTTGGACTAGCTGTGGTACCAGCGGCTATAATGACAACAGGTGCGTTTCTCATATCAGACACGCCTAGTAGTTTGGTCGAACGAGGCAAGACTGAGCAAGCCCGACAAGCCTTGATCAAAGTGAGGGGAACCAACGAAAATGCCGACGCCGAACTTGCTGATCTTATCAAATGTAGTCAAGTGGCCAAAGCTGCTCAGCAAGAACCTTTTGTTACCATATTCAAGAGGCAGCATAGGCCACACCTAGTTCTTTCAATCGCTATACCTTTCTTCCAGCAAGTAACTGGGATCAACATAATTGCTTTCTATGCTCCAGTTCTTTTTCAATCAGTTGGCTTTGGAAATGATTCAGCTTTGATAGCATCTATTATATTAGGACTAGTTAACCTTTTCTCCATTCTTTGCTCCACCGGAATGGTTGACCGGTATGGCCGAAGATTTCTGTTCATAACTGGAGGAACTCTAATGTTCTTGTGTCAGGTATGAACCTAGCCAAACCTAGATCGTTGTATATATACTGAAGTTAATTGTACTGTATGTCAATTCTTTTAGGAAAATATCAAACGTTTTACGAGATAGATAATTTAACTCGTTTACTTTGCAATGTGTTCTGTTCTGTTCTGTTAAAGGTTGCGGTAGCGATTGTCCTAGCGGCGACAACAGGTACTTCAGGCGAAAAGCACATCTCCAAGGGTTACGCAATACTGGTCCTCGTATTGATGTGCTTCTATGCAGCTGGTTTTGGTTGGTCATGGGGTCCTCTAAGCTGGCTCATCCCAAGTGAAATCTTCCCTATGAAAATTCGACCTACGGGCCAAAGCATAAGCGTGGCTGTGAATTTTGCTACCACATTTGTTCTGTCGCAAACGTTCTTGACCATGCTATGCCACTTCAAATTTGGCACATTTCTATTCTATGCCGGTTGGATTGCTGCGATGACTATTTTTGTAGTGATTTTCCTGCCGGAGACGAAAGGAATTCCCTTGGACTCCATGTATAAAGTATGGGAGGAGCATTGGTATTGGCGACGATTCGTTCAAAAACAGCCTCAGTCAACTTTTGACTGAACATTCTGTGTCCTCAAGACATTATTCTGGTTATTTATAAGTAGATGTTCTTCTAACCAGCTTTTCCACTGTAACAGAATTGGAAGTTCAGTCAAATGATTATCTTATCGAAACCATTAATGTAAATTACATTTCCAGTGTTCATTTTCATTAGTTGATAAATATGTTCATTTGGCATGTTAGAGTTAAGGTAAAGATCTTTCATAAAAAGATCCTATTAGTTCTCTTGTATCTTTTAACTTTTAGTTACCATATGTGGCAAGTACTTATTATTATTATTGTTGTTATTGGTATAATAATTATTATTAGGATTTTTTTTTGAAAGCAAACGCTGAAATTTTATTGATAGAAGTTGCTTAAACTGCGAGGGATATCATCCCAAACAGTAAAACCACCATGATAAATGGAAGCTCGGGTTAGAGTATGAGCGCCTAGAGTAGTTGGCCACCTAACCCACCCAACCGAAATATCAACTCTGGAGTCAAGTAAAAGCTTTCAATCTTGTACAATCAAACCTAGTTCTGAAAGGTCTAAGGAAGAATTGTTAATAGATTGAACAACCTGTAGTGAATCAATAATTATGCAACCATTGAAGGGTAGAAACTCCACTGCGAATTGCAAACACTGTCGAAGAGCCAAAGCTTCAACTATAACCGCTAAACCACCCTCTTCCGAGAAACCTAAGACCACCCTTTGAAACATGCCCTCAGGGTCCTCAACAACAAACCCGAAACCAACAAAATCCAGAGCTTGAAAAACTGCTCTACCCACTTGACATAACCAGGAAAAGTCATCTTCCATAACACTTGCAACAGAAGCGTGATGTCCAATAGTTAGAGCACTAGACACATCAGTATTGTTAGTAACACTTGGAGAAACCTCTAAAGCCAATCCATGAGTAACATGAGCCAAGGAATAATCACTATCATTCCAGGCTGAAGTAGTGTCATGATGGTGATTACCATTGGCATTAGTAGCAGAAACACAAGTTTTCCGTGATCTATAAATATTGCTATAATTGCGGTGAACAGGTACATTCCCACGAGTATTAACTCTTTGAGTATCCTCCCAATCTTGCAAAAATTTACGCGCCACCTCCACTATTTGTGCGGCAGATTTGAGGTTAAATTCTTCAATTGGGATAAAATAATTTTTTGATCCGTAAAATGAGAGAGAATTGAGAGGAGTGGGCGGACGAAGGACACCCCGCTAACAAATTTGGTGGGGTGGGACGACGTGGATACCACCCCGCCATTGTGAATGGCGGGGTGACTACCCCACCATTGTCAATGGTGGGGTGGTCCTAGGTGGTCACCCCGCCATTTGTAATGGCGGGGCGACCTATCCACCTCGCCATTTCTAATGGCAGGGTTGCCAGGACACCCCACCGCGAGCCAACACAGAGCCAGCTGTGAGCTGGCTCTGGTACCACCCCGCCATTATGAATGGCGGGGTGGTCCTTTACTCTGCCCTATATAACCAGCACCGAAGAGTTTCTTTGGTGCTTCTTCGTCTCTGCTTATGCTTCTTCATTTTTGTTCTCTTCGGTGCTTCTTCATCTCTGCTTGTGCTTCTTCATTTTTATTATCTTCGGTGCTTGTTCATCGTCTTCGGTGCTGTTGAAATCTTCAACTTTTTTGCAATTCTTTAATTTCACAACAATGGCTTCTTCTTCAC
>JAOSBN010000113.1:49282-70636 GCA_027563595.1 Erythroxylum suave
TATAACATTGATAAAAATGACTTTTAGCATAAGAAGATCAAGTGCAACTGCCCATGAGGCTGTAAAATTTCCTCCGGGCCTAATTTGCCATGGTATATGACATGGAGAAGCATTCCTGTAATCCGAAATCTGTAATGCTAATAATTGAAAAAACTCAAGCCAGCAAACGGCAACTAATGTCTTAGAATCGTTATTGAATATATGAACCTAATTACCGATCTATGACTAAAACTAGAAGACACAGATTCGTGAGGAGAAGCATTGATTTAATGATCCACATTTGAAATTGGTTAAATTTATGTTTAAGTCATTAATTTAAGGAAATGGAAACCACAGTGAACTCTATAAATACGCTCAGCTTGAAATGGGTCTGGATTTGAAATCTAAGTGTGTGCATTATAAATAATTATAAAAAATGTTAATTATTCGAATTTTAAAAATATTAAAATCCTCAAATTTTTAATTTTTTGCAAAAATAATATGATGTTGGACTTTCTGTACTATCGTAACAAACTAATTCAATTGTTATAAATTTCACATAAATACCAAGTGCATATTTTTCTACGTTAGATATAATTTATTTAACATGAAAGAGAAAATAAAAACATAACCTAAACTAATCTTTCTCTTTCCCCAGTGTCCTCAAATTTTCTCATCTGTATTTTATTTATTACTCTTAAGTCCCCTCTAATCCATGCAAGGGGAAGGACTAGATACTTGCTCTGGTGTCCTAAAAGTTTATTTGATTTAATCTTGTCAACCAGGTTTGAAATATCATCCCAACTTGTAAGAAGCACAAGAATTAGTCCAGCAGCTTCATGCCGGCATATGTACTCAATTATTGCCTCCATCAGTCCCAAGTCAATTTGTGACGTATCCAAGCTTAAAAGAGAAAGTCGTTTAGAAGCCCTATAGTTTTTGTATTGAGAATCAATGTTAGTGTCCTCAAATAATCAGTTATAGGATCTTCTTCAAATCCTACTCTCTTCTGGATCCTGTACTAGCTGCCATAATAATATATCCGTTGTGCAAAATAGGAGCTTGGTGTGAGCAGATTGCTTTGATTTAAGTGTATTTGGTAATGATAAAATCGTAGGGGGTGTAGTAGTTTGGCAAACTCTTTGATTTGCGGTAGTCGTTTTTAGTATAATCAAAAACCAAAAAAATTAAATGTAACAAAATAAATGGACACTAATATTTGTTATCACAATTTGGCACATCTTGCTTACGTCTGCGGGACTCTCATCCAGCTTAATTCTTTCACTAACGATAATAGTTTTATACAAAGCTTTACTGAGCCAACACCACTCAACCCTTGACACTATCCCTTGTCCTTACTACCCGTGAAAGAATTTCACACCTAATAGTATGACTGGCTTTTACTAACCTCAACAGAGAATTTTTCTCAATAATCTTTTGAAATAAGAACAGTGAATAAATCACTCGAGGGATTAAACAAACAACTCAACACTCAAGAAGACACTTGACAAAAAGACAAGGAATAATTTCTTGCACAATCACGAAATCATGAGCAGCTGAATAACCATGCAGATAACATCACTAGATTTCCAATTCACACATACTATTCTTTAGCCCACAATAATGCCTTTCAAACACAAAGGTTTAAGCACGCAACAATATATCTCCAACTATGCCCTAATTTTTTGAACAATAAAAGCCATATGATCTGCCCATTCGCCAATAAAAAAATGCACCAAGACACAGATCAAGAACGACTCACAAGCCAAGTAACTTACGTGTATATTTAGCAGAAACAAGATCACACACAATACACAAAATAAATGCTTAGCAGGAACTTCACCGAGTCAACCACGATTCAAGTGCAGGAGCTGGGCCATGTATGCATCAACTCACCTTCAGCTGTCTCCAATTTTTTTCATACTTGGTAATGTTACACACAAGCCTCCCTCAAAGCAGTAAAAGTATTAAGATCAAACAACACACTTTTTGCTCTTCCATTCACCGTGAATACTCACCAAATCACACAAGTATGTTCTACAAAAAGAGACAACACCCAATAACCCATGCGACCAAGTCAAAAAGCTGGAAAAACTCACTTCTCTTATGCTAAGAACAGAGTCATATAGTAGTGAATCAAAGTCCTCGAAACTTTCATACCCACTTCACACGCAAGCCTCCTAGAAAAAAGTCTCACGAAATCATTACCATGTATATTGCAAAAAGGAGAAAAATCCAGTGATCACCGTGGTCAAACCAAGACTTGGAAAAATTCACGCAACATCTACCACGTCATCTTGCCTTATCTATTTCTCCAAAATAAACGTACACTAATCTTAATTCAAGATAGAGTTCTATTTGTGCAACAACTCTATCTAAAAATCCGATTCAAGTATGGCTTCTTGATTTATATTTTTAATTATTATCTCGAATATTCAATAATAAAAAATGTCAAAATTAAATAATAAGACATATCCTAATAATCTCCCTCTTTTTGGCATTTTTATCACAAATAAGAAACTTCCCTTGAATCACATAATCGAATGTATATAAGTATTCAAGTCACAATACTCCCCCTCAATCCAACATCAAGTTCCAAAGAACATCCATTAAATTCTTCAAGTTCAAGAAATATCCAAAGAAATAATAATGAACAATTATCCAATCATCTAAATTTCTCCCCCTTGGAACAAAAAAAAGCCAAAAAAAGATACCTTAAAATATCTCCCTGAATTGAACAGTCACTAAAAATAATATGATGTCTCCCCCTTGAGATAAAACAATGTCAAAATGAAGAATGCATTCAATGCGATCAATCTCAATAAATAAAGAAGCATAAAAATTAGTAGTAGGTATAGCGGAAGAATCATAAGCATGTAATGCAGCAATAGTAAGCCAAGATGACAATTTACTATCAATTAATACATACGCCAACATATCGTTGCTCACTTCGATTCCATCTTCATTAGACTGATCAGATTCATAAACCCCATCATCAAGCATAACCTCATATACACATCAATCAACTGAATCTTAGAAACCATAAATAAAAACTCAGAAAGCCTACAATAACTCCTTTGAATCTCTTTTTTTGTTTTTTTTAAATAAATAACATCAAACTATACTTCAAAAATGTAAAGCACATAGTCCCTGTGCCTCTCGAAGAAATTTAAACATGGGCATATTCCTCGTCACATTATCTCGATCATCAATTATCTAGTTGATTTCTTCATCTAAACAACTGGCTTACCCTTAGTCCGAACAGTTTCTTCAAAAGCAGTAACTAACTGTAAACCTGGACAATTTCTTGTTTTTCCTTCACTACATCTTTGTGTACTTGACCCTCTCTAACCTAAGAGTACTTTGGTAAACATGGGTTATTGCTGGAATTTAATGGAGAGTGTTTAGATTTTCAGTTTTGACCCATTTGAAACATCATTTGTAATAACTTGTAACTTTTTAGTCTTATGTGCCTGATTACTCCACAAAAGTGACATGTAGGTATGAACCTTTGATTTTTCTTTGAGATTTCTCCTTGAACAGATCTGGTCGCACTAATTTTCTTATTATTCAACTTAGAACATTCACCACTATAGCCAATGCCTTGAAGGAAGGTCTCCTTTAATCTTACCAATTTCTAACAACTTTTTTAGTTTTTCGGTACCTCCTTTTAACATTCTTATTCCCTTTTCTGTACTAACTAGCTTCAACTTTGTTTCATTAAGCTCATCTATTATAGATAACAACTTCTTCTCAAGGTCTTGAATGATGTTCTTCATGGTAGAGTTTTCTTCCTTTAACTTCTTATTTTTCTTACACATTTGGACCTACCCATTTAGCATACAATAACTTATAGGCTTCATAAATGCCTTCCTTTTTATTATTTGAAGTACTGTCATAATCTGAGATTGAGTTTTGAGCATATTCATCTACGTTTTTCCCAAAATTTTTTGATTTACTCATCGGTTACTATTTCTTGGTTGTTATAAAGCAAGTAACTGGACTTTTGTTGTATAAAGCAACAAACGCAGCACTATCTACAACTGCTTCTTCACTACCATATTCACTTCCGGATTCATTCTCACTCCATGTATATGTATAGGACTTCCCTTTTCTCTTTTTCAAGATATTAGCACATTCTACTTGCACATGTTTGAAGCCTTAACACTCATGACATTGAATTTTCTTCACTTTTCTTTCACTCTTATGAGTTTTCCTTTGTTGCTTGAAATTTTTATTTAGTGAGCTCCCACCGTTTTGCCTAAAACCTGATAGAGACCACTTACTAAAATTTCTTGTTAATAAGTCCATATTCTCATTCCCATCAGATTCATCTTCAAAGTCATTCACGACTTTACCAATCTCGTCTTGCAATGTCAATCCTTTATTCTTCTCTTGGTTATCCCTCAATAGATTCATCTCAAAGTTGGTGAATCCCAATTACCTTATCCAAGGACAATTCAGTGATATCATAGACTTCTTCGATGGTCACAATTTTTGGTATGAACCTTGGAGGTAACAATCTTAATTTCTTCTTAACCAGTTTCAGGTTAAAGTACTTCTTCCCGAGTTGATGTGTTTGTTTGCTATGTCATGCAGTCTCTCATGGAAGTCTCCAATGGTTTCACTCTCATCCGTTTTCATCTCTTCAAATCTCACAATCAACATCTGAAGTTTTGAGGCTATCACAAATTTCGATCCTTTATGTATAGTTTGCAAAGTGTCATATGCTTTTTTTGCCGATTCACAGGCTAATATCATAGTAAAATGACTTTCATCAACTGCACTGAAGATGGCGTGTGGGGCTTGAGAATTTCCAAGCACTCTCTCTTTTTCAGCCCTTGTCCACTCAAATGCATCTTTAAACATTGCTTCTCCCTTTTCATCCTTCGTCACTGGATGTGTCCATCCATTTAAAACCGAGTTCTATACTCTTGTTTCTTATGCCTAAATGAATACTTTCATACGTGATTTCTACGCAAGATAAGTTGAACCATCTAACAACGGTGGCCTGATGATTAATGCCCCTTCTCTTATAGTTATAATTGTGAAACAAGGATTTGCACCGACATGATGTACCAAGTTCTGATTCAGTAACCCTCTCTGATACTAATTGATAAAATCATAGGGGTGTAGTAAGTTAACAAATTCTTCAATTTACGATAGTTGTTTCTTGTATGATAAAAAACTAGAAAAATTAAATGCAACAAAATAAATCAACACCAATATTTGTTAACCCAGTTCGGCACACTTTGCTTACATCTGTGGGGCCCTCACCAAGCTTAATTCTTTCACTAATGACAATAGTTTTATACAAGGTTTTCCTAAGTCGACACCACTCAACCCTAGACATTATCCCTCGTCTTTACTACCAGTGAAAGAATTTCACACCCAATAATACGATCACGTCATACTAACCTTAACAGAGGTTTTTTCTCAACAATCTTTTGAAACAAGAACAATGAATAAATCACTCAAATGATTAAACAAACAACTAAATACTTAAGAAAACACTTGACAAAAAGACAAGGAATAGTTTCTTGCACAATCATGAAACCATAAGCAGATGAATAATCACACAGGTAACATCACTAGACTTCTAGCTCACGCAAACTATTCTTCAACCCATAATAATTCCTTTCAAACACGATGGATCAAGCACACAACAATATATCTCTAGCTATGCCCCAATTTTCTGAACAATAAAAGCCATGTGATTTGCCTATTCACCATCAATAAAATGCACCAAGAAACAGATCAAGAACGACTCACAAGTCAAGTGACTCACGTGTATATTTAGCAGAAACAAGATCACACACGACACACCAAATAAATACCCGACAGGAACTTC
The DNA here is from genome assembly GCA_027563595.1 of Erythroxylum suave. Taxonomy (NCBI): domain Eukaryota; kingdom Viridiplantae; phylum Streptophyta; class Magnoliopsida; order Malpighiales; family Erythroxylaceae; genus Erythroxylum; species Erythroxylum suave. The sequence continues at coordinate 55,113 of JAOSBN010000113.1, forward strand.
ACTAAGTCAAACACGATTCTAATGCAGGAGCTGGGTCACGCATACATCAACGCACCTTCAGTTGTCTCCAATTTTTTTCACACTTGGTAACGTTATACACAAGCCTCCCTCAAAGCAGTAAAAGTATTAAGATCAAACAACACACTTTTTGTTCTTCCATTCACCGTGAATACTCACTAGAAAAACCTCACCAAATCACACGAGCATTTTCTACAAACAGAAACAACACTCAGTAACTCACGCAACAAGTCAAAAGTTGGAAAAACTCGCTTATCTTGTGCTAAGAACAGACTCACATAGAAGAGAATCAAAGACCTGGAAACCTTCTTACTCACTTCACACGCAAGCCTCCCATAAAAAAGTCTCACGAAGTTATTACCATTTGTATTGCAAAAAGGAGAAAAAAAAACCAGTGATCACCGTGGTTAAACCAAGACCTGAAAAAATTCACGCAACATTTACTCACACCATCTTGCCTTATCCATATCTCCAAAATAAACGTACACTAATCTTCATTCAAAATACAATTCTATTTGCGCAACAATTCTCTATTTAAGAATCCAATTCAAGTAAGACTTCTTAATTTATATTTTTAATCATTATCTTGAATATCTAATAATCACAAGTGTTAAAATTAAATAATAAGACATATCCTAACAGGTAACAAAGGATTTCACAAAGAACTCTCTCTCTTTTCAAATAATATTCGAGCTGCTACAAATATGGCAGATGTCCTGCTAGGTTGATGCATATTATGTTACACTTTACTATTCCTTCTTCATTCCCTTCATCTTATTCCACCATTCATCCTCATCAAGGACATTCATCTCAGTTTGTTTCTGTCTCAAGCGCTCAGCTGACGGCACTGGATCCCATCAGCGCTAGTCAACGTAGCCTCCTCTCCTCCGTTTCGATCGCCTCCACCAGCACGGTTGTTGAGGAGCTGCCTCTACCACCACCACTATGGCGGTTTCCTTGGAAGTTGGGACGGCATGACATGGTGAGAGTTAAGATCCATTAACTAAACGAAAGATCGGTGTGAGCGTGAGTGTTGCTTATACATATTTGGGAAACAAAGTAAGAGTTTTGATGGCAGGGTTAAGCGATGCCCATTTGATGTCGGCTTTAACAAGCTTATGTTGTTGGTTTGATGTGTTTGTGTTTTAATTAACTGATCTTAAGGATTAGAGATTGCAAAGTATATATCAGACAAAATTTTCAGATATGTTGGAGAAGAAAATGGAGGATTCCATTTTTTTAACATTAAATAAATTAATATTTGACATGAAAAATTAATTAGACTTAACAACCACTAAAATTTATAATAGTTTTAGTCATGTTAGCGCAGTTAATAAAAAATTTAAATCAGATTGTTTTTTTTTAAATTAAAAATCAGAATTTTTTATTGTAATTTTTTGAAGTTTGAGTTATACTTGTAAATTTTAATTTTTTATAACTAACTCTTACAAGAATACAAATTTCGAACTAACATCATTTATTTTCTGAACTACGTTTTGAATGCTCTCTTTTAATCAGAAAATAGGACACCAATTTTGGTGGCATTGTTATAAATGTGTGCGACGACAAAAATAGTTAGTGTTGTTATTTTTGCCATTTGGAAAAAGCATTTAATTATGTGATTATGAATACACCTAGTTTCGTCAAGTGTTGAGAGACGGGGACAACTTTGGACATGACATTTTTTCTTTTCGTGTATCAGTAAGAACAAGAACTCAATTGTCGGCCAACCATTCAGTAATTCCATCTACTGGTGATTTAATTTTGCTGTTAACAATAGGACACTCTTAATTAAACCAGGAGGAAGTGGAAGTGGAAGTGACCGTGACTGGATTTTGCACTCTGAACCATATTTTAGACATCATTTTATTAGTTGACGAGTGAGGGTAGGCTATAGCTCTGACAGTTATTCTTATATGGTATGGAAGTGAAATGAATCTTTCAAGCAATAAGAAACAGAGAGACAGAGAGAGATAGGCACGCACAAACATAAATGAAGAGAAGGAGAGGTGGGTTGAGGGCATTTACAAAGGAGAGTGACGAAGAAAAGATGTTCAAGAAAGCGAGGTGTTGGTGTTTCAATTCAATGGTCGTCCATGAATTCTGCATTTAAGTGAATTCAAGATGAGTTAATGAAGGCAGGTAGCGGTACTTGACCCTCTTTTCTCTATCAAAGCCATTAATACCTTTGGTCCCTTTTTTTAACTATTTTTTTGTGAATATTTGTAGTTATTTTTCTCTTGTATAGAATTCTGGAAATTCAAACGTTCTAATAAGGTGGGTACCTAAAGAAATAACCTTGGTTTGGAAAGAAACATCTTATACGTGCCCTACTCTATTGACTACTAGCAATGAAATTGGATAGAATTTATGTGATTTTGTTGTGTAGTCTATTTTAGGGGTCCCTCACCAATTTACATTTGGTTGGTGAAATTCCGCCAAGGACACAACCTTCCATAACATGCATCAGATTTTTTTTTCTCGAACTAAGTAAGTTACCCGAATAAGTGTTCTATGACTTAGCTTTATTTTAGCTCCTCATGTGTGGAATAGTCCTCCCCCTCTATCACGGGTGAGTCTAAAAGTTTTAACCATGAAGGAAGTAACAATAGCAAGAAGTTAAAGGGGAGTTTGCTTCTCGATTTGACCTTCACAATCCAAAATAAATATAGGGTCAGTCAGAAGTCAAAAGTTTAAAACTTTTATGATTTTATCTAGAAATATGTACTGACATATGTATATATGATACCTTATAACATCAAAGTTAGAAGTACAAGCACACAACTAGATATTATCGGTCGATTGTACAAAGAAGGAGAGGTATATGAATTTTGAAAAAAAAATTTGCAATGTTATGGGTTCTCAACTTTCGGTTAATTTCCTTTTCAAAAAAAATATTCTTTAAAAAAAACTTTCGTTTAATTTCGTTGTGCCCTTGAACAAAACACCTAAGGTGAGGTTTTATAATTCCAATGCCATGGACACACGCTTGGCTCGGAATATTATGTTGGCACTCTAAACATACTTTTTTACTTGACACCTGAAGCTACAATATCACTCCATTTTTTCGTATTTAAGTATTATAATGACTGTAAATTTTGTGATTTCCAGTTCTACGGGTCCAATAGTTGAACTTCTTTGATTAATTTTCATAGTTTCCAATTATATTAAGATAATTTCAATTTTTACATTTAAAATAAATAATAATATTTATTAGTATTGATAACTTACTTCAACGGTAAGAGAGTCTTTAATACAACAATAACAACGCTCAGTAAACATTTTTCTAATTTGTAGATTCTAAGAAGATCCAGTAATACGCAGCTTTATCTTTAAATAATAAAGGAATTATTTCTAGAAGAAAATATAATCTTTAATAATTGGAGGTAAGACTAAGTACTACTAGACTTCTTTAAAATTTTTATTTTAGTTTGTTGATTAATTACTTGATAAGTTTTGAATATATTTTTTTTAGTATAAATAAAAGACTGTGCCAACTCAATATAATGCGAGACCTAGCCAATTCCTAGGACAGCGTTCAGTGCCATCTAATTCTTCCCCTGGATGGCTCACCTGAAGACCTAATAAGAAAAACTATAGTGACGCAAGAAGTCAACATAGCTAGTCTTGTATTTGCGTTCAAATATTATATTTACGGGATTGGAACAACGAAGTATATGGAGGATCTAATGGCTGTAGACTTGTATTGGTAGTTGATGTCCACAAAAATTGTTAACTGAAGATTGGGTTTCTTTCTGTTTGTTGATCTTCCATGTTTTGGATTGTATATAAACGTTATTTTTTAGCTTTATAATCAAAGTTTAAAATTTCAAAAAAAACATCTTGATTACAATCCTATGTTATTTATTTTTGTTCATATATTTATATGATCTATATAAATATGTAGGTAAAATTTGATAAAATAAAATAAGAATTGAACGATACTTAATAAAATATTATAGGAACTGATTAACTGAAGTAGCGTATGAACCCTATTTATGGTGGTAGTTGTCATAACCTAAACCTACGTACTATCATACTAGCGATTTTAACGTGCTCGTTAGTAGGTTCATACGGTTAAATAAGCTTGTGACGGTAACCAGTAAGCAAATCGTTAATAAATTTTCATTATTTTATATTTAATTTCTTGCTAATCTATTTCCAACAATCAATCATAATTTACCCATAATTCCAATATTTACTATAACTCACCATTCGAAAAATCGAATATATATAACAATAACTAAAGTACGATTCATTTTGCTTTAAGAAATAAGGATTAATTCGTGATGGCTCAAGTAATCACGAGTAGTGTGTTTTCTCTTATGCAATCTTTGGCTAGTGTGGAAGTAACTAGCCTATGTTGACTAGCATTAGAAAGTGAGTTATTGCAAATACAAACAAATTCAAAGTGAGTTAATTGAAGTAAATACAAGCAAATTCAGACGATAACCATAAGTCCACTACCACCCACCATCTAATATATACCTCAAACTCATTTATTTTGTATGTATGTTAAACTGATTAATCTCGTACACTCTATACATAAATGCTCATTAAAGGATTCGTGGTTCCTTGGATAGATAATATCTCGAAAGAAAAACAAAAAAACTTGAGGCAGTTTGGTAGCCAAGAAGATAAAAGGGTGCTCGATCTTTGGAGTCTCAGGCTCTCAGCAGCGACTAAATAGATAGGCAGAGAAAATACGAAATTAAAATTAATTTGAAGCTGGAGACATGGATATATTGTTTAATGGCAGGGGATGGTTTTAAGGCTAGAGAAAGGGGTGTTGAGAGCTATAAAAGCATATAGGTCTGGGAGAGGAGAGAAGTAGTAATTAATGGATATAGTTCATGGGATGTGGTATTTGTTTTAATAGCTGATGAGAGGAGGGGTGTTGAGAGCTTTAAAAGTTTTAGTTCTTTTGAGTGACCCAATTGTGGAAGTTGGAGTTATGATATCTCTTTAAAGTTCCATAAAGCATTCAAGACCTTCTTCAACTGTATCCAGACTCTCCACATTTAATGACTTCCCCCCTCCTTCCCACACCTCCTCCTCTTCCTTACTCTCACCGCCCTCTAATTTAATGGTTTCAAATAGAAGCCACTTTGCCCTTTTGGCTTCTGGCTTTATTGGCTGGCTTAATCTTCATGACATCCATGGCTAGCTGTAGTTAGTTCCAAATCCTTTTCTTTACATTATAAGAACGTTTATGAATTAATACCCGCCGAAATTGAATCTTGATTGATGATTAGTTTTCAGTCCTTAGAAATTATGATACATCCTCATATTTTCGAGACACAAGTATACACGTATAGTAGTTATATAAGTGGACCTGTTAGATAGTTTGCTCCACCGATTATGAGGTACTCGACATATAATTGAGCTAAAATGGGATCCGTAATTAGGATCTTTTCAATCTCCAGAGTTGGCCTTTAGGATTAGCTTGGCGTTGTTCTAGAAACGGTTGAAGAGCCAACTTGGATGGCACGTCATGCATTGGGTAGGCCCTTTTGCCTTCAAAGTTGCCCCGTTAGATTCTCCCTTGCAGTTATATGTGCCTAACCTTACAGCCCCAAACTGAGCCTATATAACTGACCAAAACACTTCACCATATTGATCACTTCACTCGACTGCAAGAGTACTGAAGAGCGAGAGAGAGAATACTTATTTCTTTTTTCTTTTATAGAAGTTCTGAGTTCATCACTTCAAGATATCTATGGTTTCATTTCAAGCATCTCACTCTCCAAATGGTAGAAAGGCAATTCCAGAAATTGACAATTCATCAAAGAAGAGGAAGTGGGAAGAGCCACAAACAGAAGGGTTTCTGGAGAAAAGGTGGAGAACTTCAGAAACCACGAAGTGCAGTTTCGACATTGAGCTACACCTTGACACTCCTTTGCCTTCGGAGTGGCAACGTTGCCTCGATATTCAGGTATTTAATCTGTCGTCTAGATTATATTGTTGGTTCAAAGTACAACTCATCACAATCGCACAATAATTCAAAGTTCCAAATAAGCTCAGAAAATGACTTGTAACTGTTGTTGTGCTTCTCCTTTTGCGACAGTCCGGTCAGATACACTTCTATAACACAAGGACTCAGAAGAGAACATCAAAGGATCCAAGGGAAAGTCCAGAGCCACCAAGTAGTCCTTGTGATATGAGCTTAGATCTTGAGCTAAACCTACCATGTGATTCACAAAGGAAACACCAGGCGAATGACCACACTAGGAAGCGTAATTCCGCTATTAGCACAAAGGGTTTTGATGATAGATTTCTTTATTCGAGCAGAGATGGAAACGAGAATTCAGGAGGGCTAAAGCCATGTCCTTCATGGTTGACAGTTCAAGGGGATGATCAACAGCAAGAAATGGTAGCTACTGTGTGCACAAACTGTCATATGCTGGTGATGCTCTGCCGCTCTACACCCGCTTGCCCTAACTGCAAATTCATGCACCCACCAGAACAGAGCCTTCCTCGACTGTTTAAGCCAAGGCTTAGCCTCTTGTGCTAATTATGATCGATGTTAAAAGGATCAAAGCAGTTGGTTGCAAGTTATAGGATGAGAAACAAAAAAACTCTCATCTTTATCCAGTAGTAAATCGTCACGTTATGAAGTTTGTTCCCTGGTGTAAATGCTAGGGAGTGATCTAGTAGTAGTCCTTAGTTAAAGCACCATCTATTTCTGTTGATAAATGACTGCTGAAGGAGATGGCTAACTAGCTAGAATTCTGTACAAATTTTTTTTCTGAAAAATAAAAGGAAAATACATATCTAAACCAACATTAAAATGAGTTCAAGACTATACACAAAAATCGAAAGTAAATCTAACACAACTTATTTACATAACCAAGCTAAAGATGCTAACTATACTTCATGTTATCAGATAAAGTAGTGTGCAGACTTTTTGCTATTAAAGAAGATCGAATCTAATTAATTATGTTCTCTGCAATCCAATAGGCTCCAGTTTCCTTCTGAGCAAATAATTACATGTTATACTCCTTCCAAAGGCTGTAGATGGTAGAAAGAAAGGCACCTTGATAGATGATAGCATTAGAATAACCCTTCCTAGAGTATCTAATAGCCCAAGTAAAAACATGGTCCCAAAAGGAGGGAGAGCCTATTTCCGATGACAAATGTAAGATCCTACTCTAGACCACTTTTAAGTATGAGCATAAGAAAAAGAGGTGATCACAATCTTCAGCTACCAATTTACACCGAGAGCAAGTAATGTCGACATTTCCATGCAAACAATGTTTAGTTTTGAGTCTATTAAGGATAACAAGCCACAATATGAAGGACGCCTTATGAGTGCTATAAAAGAGAAGACCAAGGTACCTTAGTTAATCCTCGAGTATGTACTTGATGACAAGACTTGTTTGTGAACCACCCACTAGTTTCCAACTTTCACAAGGTGGCATCATCCCATAGCACATTAGGAATAGAAGGTAAAATGGGAACCGGAGTATTAAAACCTTTGAAAGTACCCTGCCATTGGCCATTACAAAGAAGGGAAGAGACCCTCAAGTTTAGAGGAATTCTATTACTCAAATGCCGAATACGAGGATGCAAATAAGTGGACTGTAATCTACCTAGTTGTCAAACTAAAACCAAGTCTGACTTCCATTACCGACGTGGTGCTTAATGCAAGGATAAATTATGTTACACATACGTAGCATTTGGATCAGAATCTAAGAAAATTCCTTCCTAATGCCAACTTGCCAGAAGTTACCATTGTGAAAGTGGTGCTCATGAAGCCATTTAGCCCATAACACATTATAATCAGTATACAACCTCCCAAGTCTCTTACACATTAAGACATTTTAAGTGGAGTCAATAGACTTAATACCCAAACCTCCAAACACCTTAGGGGTTATCACTTACCACCTCACTCCATTTAACTTTAGCATTTGTAGCTTTGTCAAAATCCCCAGAAAAAAGAAAGGCCTTTAAGACTCCCCTGGGCAAAGCTATATGGGCTACCTAATATAAATGTAAGCTACTGAAGACAGAAATAATCAGAGTAAGTTTAGAAACATAACGTAGGAACCTATTTTGCCAAGCTTGCACCCTTTTTGTAACTTTTTCCAGCAAAGGTAGACACTCTAACCGAGATGGTATAGAAGAGGAGATAGGAACACCCAAATAATAGTATGTGCCAGGGTGAGAATTCAACCTCGTAATCTGACAAATAAGGTCCGGATTATGCATAACAACTGAGATATGTATACTACTTTTTTTCTGAGTTAAGGTGAAGCCTAGACCAATCTACAAATAACGTCAAGGCATGCTTCATCATAGAAAGAGAGTGAGTATCAGGGCTACTGAGAAGCAAGAGATCATCAACATAGATAAGATAAGTAAGCTTAAGGGTGTCACATTTGAAGTAATATCGGAATCTATTGTTGCCTTTAGCTAACTTAGTGATTAACCTGGAGAACCCTTCTATGACTAGAGAGAAAAGATAAGGTGATAGAGGATCCCCTTGTTGGATACCCTTAGCTATTTGGTTCAGTTTAGATGGGATCCAATTGACAAAAATAATCAAAAAAGCTCGGATACAAGCCATAATCCAATCAATGAACTAAGGCGGTAGCTTAATAACTTCAAGGCATAAGTGAATGAATTGCCAACTAACCGTATCAAAAGCCTTGAAGAAGTTGACCTTAATTAAATAACATCGGAGATTTTTGCCTGAGTTGTACTCATTTAATAGCTCCTGGAAGAGGAGGATGTTATCCCCAATGCCCCTCCTCGGGATGAAAGCTCCTTGTGTTGGATTGATGATGTTGGTGATGGCCACTTCTAGCCTCTTTGTTAAGATCTTAGAAATGATTTTATATATGATATTACAACAAGAAATTGGTCTGAAATTAGACATATTTTGAGGGTGTTGCTTTTTAGAGAAAATATATGTATGGATTAACTCCTTAAGCATCTTCTCAGATTCAAAGAATTCCAACATCACAGAAGAAACCAGCTCACCTGTGATATCCCAAGCCCTTTGGAAGAATAAAGCAGTAAAACCGTCAGGACCAAGTACTAAAAAGGGCTTGTTTGACATCCTCAAGAGTAATAGGCCGCATCAGCTGTTCCAAGATGTTAGGTTCAACCGAAGCCTCCATTAAAGTGATCATATTAAGACTTGGCAAGAAAGAGGAATCTTCACCCATGAGCTAACTCCTGCAATTGGGGTAGAGAAGAGTAAGTGTGGCCTCTATTATCCCTAAGGATTGATATTGTATTGGTATTCCCACGAGCCAGTAAGGAAGCATGAAAAAGTTTAGAATTGGTATCCCTTTCCTTGAGTCAGTTAAATCGGGCCTTTTGGTGAAGAATGGATTTTTGAAGCTATAGGGCTTTCATATAATTACGAAGACAGTAGCTTTCTGTAGTATGGAGGAAAACATTATGGGGATCGCGATAGCACGCATCTTGAGCTATCAAAAGCCTCTCCCTTACGTTAGTTATATCTAGATACTACCGAGATAGGAAACTTTTCAGTTCAAGCTTCACCTTCTTCAATTTCTGCATTAATTGAAAGTATTTGTAATCAACCACATCAATTGACCAACACCTATCGACCAAATCACTAAATCCCTCCATCTCAATGAGCTCATTAAAGAACCAAAATGGGGTAGCAGGTCTTAGGCTCTCTTCCAAATCTCTGGATCAACATGAAGGAGTGATTAGAGAGGAGATTGTCCCTATAATACACATTTGAGTGGGAGAAATGAGCAAACCAAGCCAAATTAACAAGAGCTCGATCCAGCTTTTTCTGAATGAGAAAATCCCCCTATTGGTTATTCAACCAAGTTAGTTTCTGACCTAAGGCCTTCAAATCCAGCAAATCCATCGTGGAAAGGAAAGAGGAGAGTTCCTTCGTTAACCCATTATTAAATAATCTACCCCTTTCAACTTCAATTGAAGAGAGAGAATAGTTAAAGTCTTCGACAACCAACCAAGGTTTATCCATAATATGCGGTATCCGACTAAGGTTTGACCATAGTTTCTATCGTTGAAACCTAAAATTAGATGCATAAATGATAATAAGAAAGAATCTTTTATTTAAACCCCTTAAATGACAGTAAAGATGTATAAGTTGGTCAGAAGAGTCCAAAAGTTAAACTGCCAGAAGAACACAATTATATAAACAGATTATTCGACTATTATAATGAGAAGAGTGGTTGGAGATGATCTCCCAGTTAGCTCCTAAAAATTCCCCCCCGAACAAGGAGGAGGGGTCTTTTATTTTGGTTTCCAATATCCCTATCAACCACAATTTGTGTTCCTGTATCATTTCCTGGACCAAAATTTTTTTTGCAGGATCATTTAACGCATGAATATTCCACATAAGAACAATCATGAATAGGGAGAGGAACCCCTATATTTTCTCTTTTTCTTACACCTTCTGCTTGACCATCGTTGTGGAGGTTGCATACTAAAATCCCCCAGGATAGCTAGGTAATTATTCTCCTCTGTCAATGAATTACATTTGAACTCAAGAGACATATGAGGACCTTCAATTGGAAACAAACCAGCTTCAAGTACCAAACAAGGAGCTAAAGGAATAGAGGTCATGCCATAAATGTGTGGGGTAACAGAGGAGGCAACAATTTGGGTTTCAACACATAAAAGATGAGAAGGATTAGCTGGTGGTAATGCAATGCCCTGTAAATCAAACCTCCCATCATCGCCTACGACGTTGCCAAGAACATCCATCATACAATCACAAACCTCCAAGTCAATTATGGAGTCAAGAAGAGGGGTTGAAGCCTCAATATCCCCAGTGATTGCCTTAGGAACCTCGAGCTTCTCCACCTATGTAGCAAGGCTCTCCATAAGGTCAACACCAACCACATACAATTAAGGACTACATACAGTCTGGCCTCCCAACTCAACATCATCCCCATCCTTACCATGCAGGGCACCAGTATTTGACACATATTTAACCTCAGAGCTAGGATAAAAATGCCGACCAGATAATAACATACGACTAGTAGGAACCTATTGCCTAGTTGTAACATTGGGCTTCTAAGGGTAGCTGAAGGGGATAACCATTTTTTCCACTCCACCTTTATCATCCAACCGAAGGATAGGAAGACTGTCAGGTAATGTAGTTGTTTTAGGGATTTCGATACACTTTTTTTCTTATCCAATACTCTCCATTAAAGCTGTCTGAGTGTCTACACATATAGGGTATCCAAGAGTACTTCCCACATAACTCAAGCCAGAAATGGTCCAATATTCCAATGGTAGGTTGTGGAATAGAAACCAAATGGGAATAACATCTGTAAGACTTTGATCCAAGTATAATCTCGGTCTCCATTGCTCAAGAAGCAACGGTTGATCACCAAAATGCCAGGGACCACTTAGACCAGAAAATATTGCAATTAGTAGAATTTCAGACATATTAGAATCACCAACAATTTCAGACATATTAGAATCAGCAGCAAATTTGAACAAGAGGGTACCATCCTCACAGAGCTTGACTTTCTGAAGTCCTTTCTTGGTCCATCTCACCTTTGCTCAGGCATTAACTGTCAGAAATGCTGGCCACTTAGACCAAAAGAAGCCTACGAGTGCTGATGACCAAGCACCCTCCCTGGCTTTCAACACATCAATGGGAGGAGAGAGAACCCCCTGTTTTAACACATCTTGAAAATGTTGTAAGTCACCTTTATTATGTTGATTGTGGAGAGCTTTTCCCCAAAGACTAACAGAGGAAAAAGGAGCAGGAGGAGCCCTTCTTTAGTGACCGGAGTTGTTGACGACAAACCGCTCAAAGACCCACAAAGGACGTCATGGGAGAGGATGGGGGCAGGGGGAACTCCCTGCCAGAGGAGTGGCTGAAGTCACCATGGAGTCAAATCTAGGGTTCCAACTAGTGATAGGGTAGTCTAGTGTCGCCAAAAAAAGGGAGGGGGAGAAGGAGTCACGGTATTATATGATAAATACAAGTTCTCTAATTAAATAATTACGTCATTCGATACTTTAATGCAAGGAATATTAAATGAACATAGAGGTGACTGTTAATTTGATTAAAGTTAACATAAATAATATTGTTGGAGTTATCTAGTTGATTAGCTTTGGCTTAGTCAAATGTCCTATTTTGTAGGATTTGTTTATTAGTTTTGGAGTTTGTTAGTCTTTTACCAAGTCTTTAGCTTATTAACTTTATCCCTTCTTTTATGCATATAGACATTAGTAACGAGCTTTATAAACAGAGTAGTTGATTGCAACTTCAAAATGCAGTAAAAATAAACAGCTCATCTTCATTTACTTTTCAACACTTGCTTCATTTATTCTCAACCAACATTGGCATCAAATTGAACCAACTCTAGCACGTTCTTTGCTCTCCATGACTTTCCTTGTGGAAATGGGTTGAAGTGTTGCTTGCTAACAACACATTCTTCATAAATTTCATATTAAGGTAAAATTTAAGGAAAACCAGTTACCATATTTTTTGTTGCAATGTCTATAATCCACCGAAATTCAAGTGACCATAACGGAAGTGCCATAACTAATTTGCATCTTTCAAGGTTGCTGATAAACATGAACGAGTAGTGTTGTTGAGGTATAGTGGAAATAATCGGTTTGCTAACATGTTAACTTATGCAATTAAGCCCAATTTTGCATTTTGACTACGACAAACTCTATCTTTAATAGTAATCTCATGGCCCTTCTCTTGAACTTGACCAACACTCAATAAGTTTGTCTTCAAATTTGGAACAAACAACAAATTTGAGATAGTTTGAAAGGAGTTTACTTTACTTTGAATTGTTACCTTTCTTTTTCCCATCACAGAAATTTTGGAATTATTTCCAAGTTTTACGTCATCTCTGAATGTATCGTCTATTTCAAAAAATGTAGATTTGTATCCACAAATATGGTTACTGTAGCCCATGTCTAAATACCACAATTCTTGTTCATCACTTGTTTTCCATGACTAACCATCAACAATGATATCTCTTCTTCTTCTTTAACTTCTACAAAATTTGATTTTTCCATGGCTCTGTGGATATATCGGTTTAGCATTTGGATTTATAGTGGCCATTTGTAACATTTAACATTTGATTTATCTACTGACCTAGTTATATAAGTAGTTAAGTGATTGCTTTCTCGACCTTGTCCGTGTCCTCTACCTCTTCCTTTATTGGATGGAAAGGACCTCCATTCAGTTGAAACTTTTAACGCTTGTTCTTCCTTTTCTTGGAAGTTTATTTTATGCTCATGTACTATCAATGAACCTTGTAATTCATCAATATTTTTAGATTCTTCAATTGAACATACGACAAAGTTAAATTTTTAGACTGAAGAATCTTCTCAATGATTGCAGCATCATCAATCTTGTCACCATAGATCCTCATTTTGTTGAAAATTGTCATTGTCCTTGAAAAATAATCTATAACAGACTCTCCTTGTTTCATTCAAAGTAATTCGTACTCCAAACGAAGCACTTGAAGCTACTGCCTTCTCGCTCTCGTTGATCCTTGATATTTTCCCTTCATTGAGTCCTAAATTTCTTTGGAAGTATCTTTGCACAAAATTGTCTCCAAGATCGAACAATCAATAGCGTGGAAGAGATAATTTTTAACCCTGAGGTCTTTCAATTTTAGAAATTCCAAATCTATTTTTTGCGTTTGAGTCAATGAGACCCCTGCTTTTGGTTCTGTTATACTAGATTCTACAACACCCTAGTACTTTTTTATTCTTAAAAAAATTTCATAAGCACGTTCTAATGACCGTAGTGACCATCAAAGCACGGGATAGCTGGTTGCACAAAGTTTTCTACTGAAGCCATATACTAGCACAGTATATTAAAGGTTGCTGCTACAAATTGGGGGCTCTCTATCACTATCACAATCTCGTGTTTCACTCACTCTTACACTCACAGGTGTTTCACTCACTTTCACTCACAGGGGTGGTTCCGATACAAATGTTGGATAAGAATAAATAGAGCAAGTGTTGAAAGTAAATGAAGATGAGCTGTTTATTTTCAATGCATTCTGAAGTTACAATTAGCTGCTCTATTTATAGAGCTAATTGCTAACATCTATATGCATAAAAAAGGCCCTCTGCAATCAAGCTTATTAAACTAAACATTTGCAACATCAGTTTAAGGGAGGCATTGTTAGAGTTATCTAGTTAATTAGCTTTGGCTTAATCAAAATGCCCTATTTTGTAGGATTTGTTTGTTAATTCTAGAGTTTGTTAGTCTTTTACCAAGTCTTTAGCTTATTTACTTTATCCCATTTTTTATGCATATAGACATAGACTTTAGTAATTAGCTTTATAAATAGAGCAGCTAATTGTAACTTCAGAGTGCAGTGAAAATAAACAGCTCATTTGCATTTACTTTTCAACACTTGCTCCATTTATAGCCAACAAACATATGATATAACAAGGATTGTACTGATAAGATGATATCATAATCGAAGCTATACTTGTAACTTTACAATGTTTTGGAAGGGGAGGTTGATGTTTTGTACCTACCAGAAACATTCAAATCCATATGACTATGCATTGAGCACGCTTCAGTAAATCATGTATATAGATGGTATTGCAATGACACATCGAGCCTTAAGCGATAAGCGGCTTGTTTTTAAAGGCCTTATGGCCAACTAAATTCGTCCAGTAAGTTGAATTCCCATTAGGGAAATATATGCATATGTCCTACGCAAGACACCGTATGAAAAGTAAGATCCATGATATATGTAGACAATTGCATCACCTTCACTTATTACTGATCTCCAGCAATCCAACTACCCCGCTCCAATAGCCCTTTCAAGTTCAATCCCAGACCTAGTGTGTAGGCGTATGCATATTAGATATGTAGCTTCTCGTGAATTATGAACCATATAGCTAACATATTTCTAGATACTGTAAAGAGATGGTTCGATCAACAATCACTTAATTAATGTCAGTACCAACTCGTACAATAAGATTACACATCCATCCATTATATGAATACTGGGCTGACTCCTCCCAGGATATCATAAACGTTTAATTAACAGGTATATATTCTCGCACGAAGACCAATCTATCATATATACAGAGAAAGAGTTCACTTATTAAAAACTAGCATAGGTCCTGAATAGGCACGACCTGAATAAACTGTTTCAGAAGCTAAATCTAGTGACGATAATATATCGATTGACACCAAAATAGGAAAAAAGAAAAAAAAACTTCTAAAAGTCCAGCAAGAACTCGAGCTTTTGGGCATTCAAAAGGCACGGATGTTACTATTTTGTGTTGACTTTGCCTGAAATCCAGTTGATAGCAATTGTTAATTGAAGGACTGTACGTGGCCCAATGAAATCTCGTCTCCATTACAAGGTAAGTCCATCAATAAACCCAACCAAGAAACCATAATAGTAAATGATTAAGCATATAAATGATTAAATATTTCATAACCAAGTTGGATAAAATTTTGTTAAGTATTAATTTTAATTAATAATTTTGAAAATTGATTTAAAATTTGTTTTAATTTGGTCTTTGTTTAA
>JAOSBN010000113.1:76447-101951 GCA_027563595.1 Erythroxylum suave
GTACACACGGGAGGATCTATTACTCACCATGAGCATGCACAAAGACTTGTAAGTATCTATAATTAACAGTTATATTCCCATCTCATTTCTTTGCTGTATTTTAATTGAATTTGCTTTATAAAATCTATTTTAGTTATACTTAACATTTTATTCCTATGCAGGAGAAGTCTTTGGGCGTGACACCTACACCCTGTCAACTATTTCTCCACACTCATACAAAGAAGCATGACGGGGTGACATTCGTCAACAAACGCTGTAGAGAAGTAAATGTAAGTGAAATTTATGATTTAATATTAATATTATGCATCATAATTATTACTTACTAATATATAAACATTGCTTTCTGATAGGACCAAATACAATAAACTATTGAGCGGCGGTCTCAGCAATCCGAAAATATTGATGAGACTGATACTTACTTCAAAGCAGTTGGTGGTAGGAATCGTCGTGGGAGGATCTTCGAATTAGGATCATTTGCGAATACTTGTTATTCGCAATCCTCTACGTTAAGTACAGCAGCATCTGCTAGACGGTCTAACAACTCTCAAGTGGAGGCGCTTTAGAACACAGTGCAGACATTGTTGGAACAGATGCAGTAGATGCAACAGACGATAGCTGCGCAACAACAGTCATTGGACCAGATGGCTCAGCTCCGTCAGGAGATGGATGAGTTGAAGGCTAGGGGCACGTCACTGAACCAACCAGACGATCCACCAGCTCCTGATCAATAGTGTATAGGTCATTTACTTTGTATTACATATATTATTATTTACAATGTAACATTTTTATTACAAATTAAGATATTTTTATTTTTAATTATTATTGAAATTTTCAATTTAACCAAATTAAATATATATTATAAATTAATTTCTATTATAAATTAAATGTGTATATTTAATCATTAACAAATTAAATGTAATGTTTCATCATTAAATATAATGAAAATATATCATTAAAAAAATTTAATCAAAAACTTTACTAACGGAAGTAACAAAATTCCGTCGGTAACTTGTTCTAATACATACCGACGGACAGAATAATTCGTTGGTAATGTTTAAGTACATTTATCGACGGTAAACACATTACCTTCGGTAAAGTTGCCAACAGAACGCAACCTTTCTGATGCTAAATTTACATATGGTTAACCATCTTCGGTCGGCAATTTTAGCGTTGGAAAGCTCTATTCCGTCGGAAATTTACGGACGGAAAAAATGTGACGATCGGTAAGTTTTTGTTATATTTACCGACGGTAATTGACTTTCTGATGCTAAATTTACCGATGGAAATTTAATGTTCGTCAGTAAAGTTAGCTACGACCGAATCAACGGCGTTTTCCCTATTGGTATATTCCGTCGGTAATCTTATATACCGACAGAATATTTACCTATTCTGTCGGTATTTTCCGTCGCTAAATGACTATTTTCTTGTAGTGTAAGAAATAAACTCATGTTTTTCCTACTAAAGTCATCGATGAAACTGAGAAAGTACCTTTTTTGGACATTAGAGATAGGTTTAATTGGTCCACAGATATCTGCATGCACTAACTACAAAATTTCGAAGCTCTCTACGCGCCTTTTTTTGGGAAGTGAGTCCCTCTTTTGCTTTCCGAACAAACAATCCCTACACACCTTCAAAGGAGAATTAAGTTGTGGCAAATCAATCACCAATTTTTTGTTGAAGGATCTTGAGACCCTCAAATCTTACATGTCCATATCTGTAATGCCAAAGTTGCACCTTGTCTTCTAGGAATGTATTGAAACAGGTTGATACTATAGGCAGAGATACAACTTGCAATATGTACATTCTATTAGACAACTTTTTTGTTTACATGATCAAACCTCTCTCAGGATGATACACCTTGCATGCTTCATGTTGAAATAGAATTGCAAGCCCTTTTTTCTTGAAGTTGGTTGATGCTTAACAAGTTGTTCTATAAATATGGCACATAGAATACTTTTATAATGATCTCTACTGCTCCATTGACTTGCACTCTTACATTTTTCTTTTCCTTGCGCAACCATTCTTGAATTGTCACCCAACTTCATAAAATCTGTGTAATTTTCAAAATCTGAAAACATTCTTTTTTCTACACATATGATTGCTACACCCCGAATCAAGAAACCATTTTTCTTCTTTAGTAGCCTCCTTCGTAGTCACATATGCCATTAATAACATCTCCTCTTGACCTTCTGCATAATTTGCTTCCTCCTTCCTACTTCGACATTACCATTGAAAATTTCCTAATTTGTGACAATTGTAGCATTCCATTGTGGCTTTGTTAAAGCTTTATTTGCCTCTTCCCTTACCTCTTTCTCGTAAATTTCCACGACCTCGAGCTCTTCCTCCAGTTTTATCTCCATGAGTTATCTTCAAAGCCTGTTCTTCTTCATTGTGAAAACCCATACGTTGTTCTTACACAAAGAGACTACTCTGCAACTCATCAATGGTTAGAGTGCTTGTATCCTTTGACTCCTCAACGGAACATACAACCTAATTGAACTTAGGAGTCATAGATCACAAAATCTTCTCAACAATAGCTTGATCTCCTTTGTACTCACCATTTGCTTTCATCTTGTTAGCTATAACAAGGGTTCGAGCAAAATATTCATTCACGAATATTCCAATCTTTATGTGGAGAATTTCAAACCCCCTTCGGAGGGCCTGTAATTGTGCCCACTTGACCTGAGTTGTACCTTGACATTTCTACTTCATTAAATCCCATATCCTCTTTATTGTATCCTTGTTGAGAATTGTCTCCAAGATTGTATAATCCAATGCCTGGAACAGATAGTTCTTTGCTTTCATGTCTTTCAACTTTTGATCTGCAATGTTCTTCTTCTGTTGCTATATAGGAATCCCATTCTCCGCCAATTCGCAGTATTCTTTTGACCTCAAGAAGTTTTCCAAAAGCATTGCCGAGTAATCATAATGCCCATCAAAACTTTGGAACTCCTGGTTGCACAAAAGAGCTCTCTGTCACCATTCTTCTATTTCTTCTCATGTAGAAGACTTCAACTTATATTGATGTAGCCTCGTGAGGAGGCTTTGATATCAAATGGTATCTGTAAAAAGTTTATTAATAGAAAAAATATAGAAGAATGATATTGTACCACTCAATTAGCAAAGTGGGTTATTAAATAGCCCTACAGACATAACTGAATAACAAAAAATCAGTAAATAATCTCAATAACATCTACACTAATTAGAAGATCTATTTAAACAGTAAAAAATCTCTTAAAAACAAAAATTTTATTAATAGCTCCAACATAAAAGGACAAAATAAAAACTAACAAAGATAAGGTTATTATCTGTTAAGGTTTAAACTCTATTATAAAAGCCTGTATAAAAGAGTTAGTTTCAAAATAAAAAATAGCAGTAAAGATTAGCAATTTGTGTCAAACAATTGTTATTCTTTCCGCCCCTCTTTTTAAACAAATAAATTATATAAAATTTCATTAAATTGAAGTCGGGTCTCTCATAAGTAAGCCACCCTTGTGAGTTGTTAAGATTACCACTGATACATTTGCCGTTGCATAAATCCACCGAAATTTCGTATTTACGAGACTTACGTATATCCTATATAAGGTGACGCGTAGCCACTTCTGAAACCGACAGCACATTAGACCAAGTCCGAGGTTCACGTTGTAGAGTTGCCGACAAAAATAATATAGTAAAGTGCGTCGCACAAAAACTTCCCGCCGATCGAGCAAAAGCATATATTAGCTCCTTCGCCGTCGCAGAACTGGTAAAAAACGTCTCTAGTTAATTAGACACAAATGATTGTGACCATCACCTTAACTCCAGATGAAAAAGAAATTTAATATTATTTTATCTCATGCATATATGCATGTGACATGATATGAAATTCAAACAAATTCTTCGAACTGTTCAATTACCAGTAATATCAGCTTTAATATATATTTGTTGAAAAAAATGCATGTAGAGAAGATGCACTTATGACCTATCACCTATCAGCGATGACAATTCAAACATATTGGTGAAAGTAAATCCACTTTCATGATAATAGACATATTGCAGGTCGTTATCAGTTATAGTTGGTCGATGCAAGGATTAAAGATGTTTGGTAGTTGGTAACAAGCGCAAGTACCTGTTGATAATGTTTCATCCATCCTCTACTTTTTCGATACACCTCTGTCTTATTAGTACGTCCTCCATGCTACACAAGTAGTTACAACAGCTTAATTCCTTGGATTTCTATGGAAACGGGAATTCTAATTTAATCAAAAGTGATAAATACTTTAGACTCGTTTAATGTAACTATTTTCACTCTGTTTCTTAAATTTTAAAAATATTAAATGCTAATTTCAAGAAATTTCTAACGTTAATTTTTTTTACATAAGCCATAGAGACAAAATTATGTTTAAGTTCAGTGAGCACATAAGACAACTTATGGTACTCGAAAAGTTCTACATAAGAAAGATGCAATAATTAAACAAAGAGGAGTGAATATTTCATTATTAAATAAGGAATAAAGAAATAAATATCAATGTCAACATATTCAATAAATAAGGCCCTCCAATTTGTGGGGTCAGAGAAGGGTCGAAATGTATTTAGCCTTCCTTTTATATTTTTACAAAGAAACTGTTTTCATAATTTGAACCTATACCAGGCTATTTTATGAATATAAACAAAATGTCCATCTAATAAAATAAAGGGAATTATCAAGATTATAAATTTTTCGTATAATTTTTTAATAATGAGTCAAACTATAAGAAAAATGTGTCTATTATCCTAAAATTTAATTCATACTTTAATTAATATATAAAAATAATGATTATGAGGTTTTTTTTTAAATGATAACATCTTATGTCCAACTATTAATAGTGTTTAACAACTAACATTTAATGATTTTAGTCAATTACAAGGGAGTATCTGATAGTTTTTAATTGTCCTAGTGCACACACAGGGTCTCACCAGCTACAAAAAAATGTTTAAGCTTGAGAAGATGGCCTATGCCCACATTTTATCTTTTTTGTCTTTTTGCTAGTGATCATTGATGTGAATACCGTTCCGTACTAGTTGGACGGTACCGTACCGTCTAAAAAATGGAACGGTACTGATATTTTTAATACCGGATTTAATTATTGACCAATACCGGCCAGTACTAATAATACCGGCCTAATACTGATTAATACCGGAAAGTTTGAAAAATATAGGAGCTTTTTGGCAAAATTTTCAAACTTTTTAAACTTCCACTCTCTCTCCTATCTCTCCCCCTCCCCCCTTTTTTTTTAAATTTTTATAATTAATTATTTACTTAAACTTTTATTGCAATTTCTTAGTTTTAAATTTTTTAATAAAATAAATATTTTTATTACTAATAATAATTGCGCATTAAATTAAACTTAAAAATATATTATTTTATTTAAACTATTTTATTTTAATCTTTTATATAATATTTATTAATAAAGTATTAATAAAAATATTTTGCTTTTAAAATAAATAATTTAAAATTTACTTTTATAAACTAATATTTATTATATATATTTTTAATTATTAAATCAATTTATTTGAAATTTATATATTTACAAACATTTTTAAATTTAATTATATTTATTAATAATTATTAAATTAAATTAAGATATTTATAATTTTAGTAATAATTAATTTTAATTAAATAAATATGTTTCAATTCTACTTAGTTGTTTCCTTATTACGAACTCTTATTGTAAATTGTAATAATTTGAGAGTTAAGAATGTTTATTTTTTTATTGGGTGTTTTGACATAATTATTATTTATTATATAATGAAAATTAAAATTGTAATTTTTAAATACTTTGTATTGTTTTTAATTTTATATTTGTATGATGATGATGATTATCTTTTTATAAAAATTTTAGTTATTATTTATATGTGAAATATCTAAAAATTATTGTTATTTCATATCAATTGTGATTATTATTTATTATTATGATTTTTGGATATAAAGTTAAAAATATATAGTATAATTATACAATATGGCAATAGACCATTTTGTAATTTAAAAAAAATTTAGAGATTATTTTATAAATTTAAAAATTACCCGAAATGATACCCGGTATTAACCAATACCAATACCATATTATATCAGAATCTGATCTGATACTAAATCTGATACGATATTTGTAACTTTAGTAACGATTGCAGCGGTCAGGATTTGGGAAAATTTTATTGGAAATCCGTTCAGTCTGAACGGACCTGAGAATATAAACCCGAGCCCAAACTCCTTAAAGTTTGCCAGCCTAATGTTTGGTCGCTGTTAATTGCGTATGTATGTCGACTTTGTCGGAGAACTTCTGAAAAGCTCGAAATGTGATGCGAGGGCATTATTTAATTTTAACGAAATGAAAAGAAGAGAAAATAAAGAAGACCTAAAAGGAAACTAAATATCTAAGAAATGGGAAAATATGACAAACGAATCTTCTTCCAAGTTTCCCTCTGTAATTGTCCTATGGAAGTAAAGCTCGCACCGAACCAGAATCCCCCATTTTCTTATGAATCCCACAATTCTCTCTCAAACTTCCTATCATTCAAGTTCCAAATCTAAGAGTGCTGGTTGCTCCAGTTCCCACGCGCTTACAATGCCAGGATCCGAGTTTTGGTCCAGAAATTCAGCTTCAGAGCTCCAACCCCATTTTCCATTTTCATTCGATTCGAGTTCATTCACTTGCGGTGGCATATTTCTGGAGCCCATTGTCTCATATTCCTTTATGAGGCACGTTTCTTCTAGAGGTTGTTCAGTCAGTGATTCAAGTTCGGTTTCTTCCCGTAAACCCCCAGTTTTAAGGGTCAGAGGGAGGAATGGTGTTAATGTGATTTTTCTGTCGATGAGTTTGACAAGCGACGGAATTGAACGAGAACAGAGAGCTTGTGTGGCACAGAACGGAGTTGTTAGTAGCTCCATGGTGGAAGAAGGTAATTCCGTTACGAAGGAGAGAGAGAAAAGGAGGGATAGGGTGCGAGGTCGCAGCGGTGCTATGAACACTACAAAACATCTGTGGGCTGGAGCTATTGCTGCCATGGTGTCAAGGTATCGGATTTTTCTGAAGATTTTAAAGTCACTTGCTTTTGATGATAGTAAGAGTGGTTTGGCGTCCATTGCTAAATGAGTTCCAAAGTTCTTGTAGTCAATAAATATAACTTCTTGATTCTTTGATATAACAATCATGTGTGGTAGGATCATGGACATGTTTTTGTGCTTGACTGAACAAATTTATTTGCGGCAGAACTTTTGTTGCTCCTCTTGAGAGATTAAAGCTGGAATATATAGTTCGTGGAGAACAAAGGAATATATTCGAGCTCGTTAAGAGGATTGCAACTACCCAAGGCGTGAAAGGCTTTTGGAAGGGGAACTTTGTCAACATTCTCCGCACTGCTCCATTTAAAGCAGTTAATTTTTGTGCATACGATACATATAGGAAGCAATTGCTAAGATTCTCTGGAAATGAAGAAACCACCAATTTTGAGCGGTTTATTGCTGGTGCAGCAGCTGGCATTACAGCTACGGTTCTATGTTTACCACTAGACACGGTATGTTGAAACTTCACCTATGTTCCTTTATATATCTATACCTGATAAAAGCAATGCGTGACAAAACCTGATTGTATATACTCGTTCTGTATTGAGTATACAGTGCTTCAATTCTACACTTGCCATACCCGAATGGGCTTTCTTTCTTGTATCGGGTTGTCCAATTCTTGCTTCCAATATAATGCATGGTTTTTTGCAGCATGAGACCTTAGCAATTATGTTTCGTAGGTTTTCTTATAATCTTCCCTATGGTTATTAGTACATAAGATAAGAGTTTTTATCAGGGTATCCTTGTAATAGTGAAAGATATCTGGTTGAATCTAAGACAATCTCTGGGAAAATGGGGAGTCAGGTCTCTCGGATGTGCAAAGTTTCTTATTTGGAGGGCTTATTGAACCTTTTCCTCCTTGGAAATAAAAAACATGTACTATGCATTCTGCTCACCTTGAAGACTTTTAACCAATTTTTTAGCCTTTTAGGTATTGAGATCTTCCTTAGTGTATTTCTGAAAGGATAAAATATATTAACTTTATTTCAGATCAGAACAAAGATGGTGGCTCTTGGGGGGGAAGCTTTGGGTGGTGTTATTGGTGCTTTCCGTCATATGATTCAAACTGAAGGATTCTTTTCCCTTTACAAGGGTTTGGTACCTTCTCTTATTAGTATGGCACCTTCAGGAGCAGTTTTCTATGGTGTATATGATATCCTAAAAACCGCATATCTACATTCACGCGAAGGCAGGAAAAGAATTCAAAATATGAACCAATATGGGCATGAGTTGAATGCTTTTGACCAGCTAGAGCTGGGACCGGTTAGGACATTGCTTTATGGTGCTGTTGCTGGTGCTTGTGCTGAAGCTGCTACATACCCATTTGAAGTTGTGAGAAGGCAGCTTCAATTGCAAGTGCAGGCCACTAAAATGAGTGCATTTGCTACCTTTATCAAGATTGTTGAGCAGGGTGGAATTCCAGCCCTTTATGCAGGATTAATTCCCAGCTTACTGCAGGTATGTAGATGAAAAGCATGTTTGTTGTGGACTAACGTATGAAATCTGACATGGAGCATGTCACTACATATTTGATCAGGATTATGATCATGATTTACATACTTTGATTGTATTCACCCGATCCATTATAGATCAGTATCTTGTGAACCTGCTGAGACACATATGCTTATTAACAGCTTGGTTTTTGTACTGCATTCTCAAATTACTGCTGTGCCATATCACGTGGGGTATTATGTACTACGTGATTTCTAAGACTTTCTGCTTCCCTTCCAGAATTGTAACGACGATCTATTTCCCCTCTGATATCACCTTTTGTATGTATTCAGGTACTTCCTTCGGCTTCAATAAGTTTCTTTGTTTACGAATTTATGAAGATTGTTCTTAAAGTGGCATGAACAGAGACAACCAAGTCTTCTGCAGAATTGCAGTAGGAGTTTTGAACAGTGACTCAAACGCCAGGGAGGATAGAAATCAGAATGGTAAAGGTAGTCATTTACGCTTGATACCTGCACTTTTGCACGGAGAAAAGGAAGAGTGAACTAAAAATCTCTGTTTCCTTCGTGGTTGGTTGGTCCAATTCCGTTTGACCTGTAGCTTATTCCTTTACTAGGGTACTCTTCGTTGTCCAATCTTTCCTTCCATTCTACTGGTTATTACTGGCCAAAAAGAAAGGAAGAGTCGTGCAGTGGGTTATGTTGGCCGCTTTTCATTTTCCGGCAGACAACAGCAATGCTAATAAGCTTTTTTTTTGGGTTAACCTCTGAGGTGATCTAGGTGGGCCGAATTGTTGGTGGCACTTTTAAATCATTACTACGTCCAGGTTATTCCCCGCTCATGCCATGTGAGATTTCGAGGGGCGGCTTAACAGGTACTTAATACTGCTGCATACACAAGCGAGTCAACCCCAACCTTACTTAAGTGATCACCAACTCCTTACCACTCGACTTCTCGGTGGTCGAATACGCATATTTATGTTAACGGAACCAAAATAGATCGGAGCTGGTTGGTCCATCCTGTTGCTAATGTGGGTACAAATATGCCTTCAGTGAGAAAAAAGGAAAAGAAAAGTTGGCTTTTCCTTTTTCTGTTTTATTTCTATTTTCAATTTACATACCCTTCCCAAAAGTAATCAATTCTACATAACTTTGCCAAAGCAATCAATATTACGTACCCTAGCTAATGAAGATGATTTATATATGCCATTGAGAATGAAGTTGAATTAAAATGGAAGTCATTCAATTAGATAAATTAGTAACGGAATGTGATCGTTGACATTATATTGGTAAGTCTTTGAATACGTAAGAACCCATTACTCCTGTAAAAAGTTTATGCTTATTTTGACGGAGATACCCCATTTCAAATAGGGAAGATTCGTGGATCCAGTCTTTTTTCTTTTTTACACAAGTGAAATTACTAATAGATAGAAAGTTAAATATCATAAGAATAATTATTAATTTTTAATTCAATCTTCTTTTTTTTGGAAATTTTAAAAGGAAATATATTATCAAAGCTGAAAACTATATACAATCCTCATTACAAGGAGAAAAACCGACAAAACAACAATAGAAGCTATATGACTATGAAGCTTTACTTTTACTCAAAAACACAGGACACCAACTACATTAGCCAAATCTCACGAAGAGTGTCAATTTTGCCTTTGGCTATGAATAATTATCAGACCAGAGAAAAAATGGTAGCGGTAAAATAATTCAATCTTCTTTCACATACAAATCAATTGGATCATTCTGGATTGATTTTTAATATCCCCTTGTATTTTAAATAGTATCATAAAAAAACATGTATTATATTACATTTATCTTAAATTTTGAATTTAGTAAATTATCTTACTTAACATATACAAGTCCCAAACTACAAGAATAGGTATCCGAATATTCTAAACCCATCTAGATACTCTTCAAATCTTCTGTCCCAATAATTACAGCCTAATTCCATCTTAATCATCCATTTGCGTGCCTTGTAATAACTACAAACAAATACAACACGAGCGCAAGATAACTTGAAAGGCTCTACTTAACTGTCCATTCTAAACTCTAAATCTATCGAAAGAGCACAAGCAATCAAAGGCAAGACAAAAAAGCTGTTAGGCCTGCCTGGCAGAATATAGGCAGGACTAGGACTAGGACTAAGAATAGGCGGTGCCATTTAAATTACAGTTTTCCGTGCTTGTTTATTACTGGACACTGGAATGGACAACATCAAAATTTGGAAACATTCGTAAATAACCAAAATACCTTCGTCGTCCTTCTTATTCTTTAAATTAAATTTAACTCTCAAAGTAACAACCCCCCACGTGTTCCTACTCCACTGGCCCTTCGATAACTGCGAAGCAAAACGCCGACAGTCTTTCAAATGCCATTCCCATTCCCACCACCTCTCATTCACCTTTTCTCTGTACACTTGGCTTCCGCCCCGCACTAACCCTTTACGCAACCATGCCTCCGCCTGTCGTCGGAGCCGCCTCTGTACCCAATGGTGGGACACGCGTTTCCGACGTGAGTGGTGGCCACGATAACAGATCCCTCAGCGTTACGCATTGCTCCAACTCCGATTCATCACCGTGCCCGTCGGCTTCTTCTTATTGTTCTCTATTAGGAGTTGATCTTCATTCGCTTCCGTTGAACGACTCCGACAAGCTTCGGAGAATTATTACTGCGTCTGTGAAAGGGTTCTCAATTGGTGCTGGTCTTAAAGGTGGCCTCGCGCTGTTTTCAATTCTCGCCAGGCTGCGTCGCTCCAGATCATCCTCATCGCGGTGAGTCTTGTTTTGGTCTTCATGTATTTGTCCCTTTATATGGTTTGATTGGTTAAAGTTGGGTTGAATTGATTTTGGTGGCTGCTATTAGGAAAGTTGAAGTCTTTACAAATAGTGAAGCTATCGCTTTAGCCGTGAAAGAGACTCTAAGATACGGGTTCTTCCTTGGGACTTTCGCCGGCACATTTGTTTCTGTCGACGAAATTATAGCTTCCTTTGGAGGCCACCGCAGGTAATTTAGCGAAATTCCCAAGTTGTTATATCATGAAAGTTCCCGTTACTTTTAGTATTGTTCTTATGATGTATTGTGTAAAAATAATCTTGAGTTTAGTCGGCTGTGATTGCGGTTTCAGGACTGCAAGATGGAGAGCTTTATTGGCAGGGTTAATTGCCGGGCCGTCTATGCTTCTTACTGGCCCTAACACTCAACATACAACCTTGGCCATATATATACTTATGCGAGCTACCGTTTTAGCATCTCGATGTGGAATTAAAAGCAAACGGTTTGGTAACATTTGCAAACCTCTTACTTGGAAGCATGGAGACATATTTCTCATGTGTCTCTCCTCTTCTCAAATCTTGTGAGTATCTCCTTCTGTCAGGCAAGTCCGGGGGTGGGGTTGACGTTTGTTTCATCAGCTTGTTTTAGGATGTTGATGATATTAGTATTCTCATTATCTTGAGCATTTGGATAACTGTCTGTTTTGATGACTAATAGCTAATACTGATGGTAGGGTTCGGGTTTCTACTATTTAGGTTATAGGCATGACTGCATGAGTGATTTGATTGAAGCTGAACGATTTTAATTTTATGATGCTTGGTGATTGAAATGTTGACTTCCGTCAATTCACAAAAATTGGCTAGTATCTGACTATAATTGGCGAAGCAATCTTTGAGAAGCTTAGTTATGCTAAATTTTTATCTAATTCTGAAGGCTTGCCTTGTTCCTTTTGTTTTTTTTTCTTTTAAGGTTAGAACTTCTTCTGCACTTGCAGTGTCTAGTTGCTTTTACTTACGGATTATGATGCTCAAATCTGAAATATACTGTCTGCAGCTGCATAAAAATTTGTTTTAAAGAGGAGTTTAATTTTGTTCCTTTTGTTCATTTTTTCACGGCTTAAGATTGATATGTACTAGAATGTCTTGTTTTGTGTTTAAATTAAGGAACTAATGACTTTAGTCCTGGCTGATATAGTTGTTAAATCTCACCTGATGGTTTAATACTTACATAGACAGAGTTCAATTAAAGCATGCTCTTCTCAGGTCTGCTTACGTATTGAGACAAGAGAGCTTGCCGCCATCATACAAGTCCTTTCTGAATAAACATGGTGGAAAGGACCTTTCCATACTTCAAGGTGTGAAAGAGCTTGCAAGTGGCTTGCCATTTACAAGTTTAAAGGCGATAGAGAAATACTACAAATCCACAGGTGTTGATATTAAACTCAATCCAGAAATGAAAATCCCCTGCCCGGTATAGTTTCTTTTCCCTTCAAAGTTTCCTTTAGATATTGATCACATATCTACTACATAAATGGTTCTTTATGTATATTCTTTCATTTTCAGCTTCCATTGCGGATACCCTATGTTAATATGGCTCAAACTTTGCTAAGCCTTTTTTTGGTGATATATATGTGCATAAATGAAAAGATGCTAAGGTTGATTTTTTTCTGATCATTCTACCGAAAAGTTACAGACATTCTGCTTCTTTGCATGTGTGGATAAGCCTTTCATGAGGTTGAATGTGAAATTTCTCCAAGTTCCATCCTTAGTTTCTGGATTGTGATTTTTCTGTCAACAACTTGTGTATGGATATTGGAAAGAAAAATCAACTTGACTTTTATTTAGAAACTACTTTATGCAAAGGTCCTTTCATTCTTGTTTCCAAGATTAATACAAGTTTTGTATTCTTCCCCTGGATGAAAATGGTTCATGCAAGCGGAAGAACGATTGAGAGAACGCACATCATGAGAGAGTTATCATGTGGTTAAAGTGTATCGTCCTTAAAATATATTCTTAAGCTTTTCCCAAAATTTCTGAATATGCTCTAGAAACTTGCTTAAGCCATTCCAAAACTTCGTATCGGTTGAACATTGATGAGGTTATTGCGATAGCTTTGATTTTTTTTCCTGGTAGTCTAAATCTACTATTCCTTGTCAAAATAAATGTAATTATAACTTTTCCTTGTCAAAATAAATGTAATTATAACTTTTATGTCCTTGCTAGTGATAAATGCTTGATATATTTATAACCTTTATGAGCCTTTCTTTCGAACTGATCTTTGTTTTGTTTTCAAAAGTGTCAGAATTGGTCAAATCCAATGGTTCAAGATGACCTTTTTTTTCTCGGTCCTTTATGATAGTTACCATTTCCCGAAGATTGCAAGGATTTATCTATCATTTTGGTCCTCGGAGTTGTAAATATTACATGTCTTAATTTTTCTTAGATTTGGCAATATGTTTCAGTGCTTATCCGTGGCTTCATTACTTATCTAGATATTGAATTGATATTTATCTAGATAGTGAATTGATATACTGTTCTGTGATTTCAACAAAATTTGCAAACTTCTTATTATTTGTGCAGATCTTACATGGGAAACAGCCATGCAGTACCCATGTATTATCCTTTTTTGTTGAAGCATATAAAAGAGCATTGCCAGTATATCTGCCTGTATATTTGATCCCTGCATTGATAGTTCATCGTCAGGGCCTCTTGAAAAGGTACTATCCTCATTCATATAACTACGTAAATTCTCCCGTTCGACAATCCCAAAGTAGACATGTTTGGTGGTATGCATTTCGGATTATGTAAGGTTCATCGATCACAAATGAATTTGTTGGTCTTCAATGAAGTTTCCGAAATAGCCTCTCAATATTTACCCCCAAATTGATGCTCCCTGCCTCTATATTCTTTGTAGGCCTTACTCGATATTGGCAAAAGGGCTTCTTGGTACTGCAAGATCAAGTTTGTTTCTATCTGTATATTGCTCATCTGCTTGGTTAGTTACCTCCGTCTTATTCTGTGTGGTTGACACGACGAAGTCCTTGTCACGTTAATATGTTCCTGTTTCTTACCACTAATATAAATGTTCATAAAGAAAAAGGAACCTCTTCACTGAAGACGCTTTCAAATGCTTGGCAGGATGTGGACATGTCTCCTCTTCAGACTTGTTAATAGGTGCAGTATTCCTTTGTTGGCAATGGGAACGGTATCTTCTTTGAACCATTTATTTAATTATAGAGAAATATAGCTTTGTGTTGTTTATGAAACAAATAATACTTTGACCTTTGCAGTTTCCAACTGGGCTAGCCTTGGCTATAGAGAAGAAGAGCAGGCGGATTGAGATTTCATTGTATTGCCTTGCACGGGCAATTGAGAGTTTTTTTACGTGCATGGCTGAGAGCGGATATTTACCGCAGCCCAAGAAATTTAAGAGAGCAGATGTGGTGATTTTCAGTTTCTCAACAGCTATAATTATGCATTGCTATGCTCAGGAGAGGGAAGTGTTCAGGTCCAAATATCGCAACGTTTTGGACTGGGTTTTTGGTGTCCCTCCTCCTCCCGATGAAACCCCGCGAAAGAAAAGATAGTTTCATCCCCATTCACCTGATGAAGCCTCAGGAATGAAAGTATCATAGACACTAGTTAATTGTTGTGTCAAAGTAGCTCAATTATTTCGACTCACCTTCCTGCTGGTAAATGGAGAGATTGTTTGTACCATATAAATTTAGTTAGTTCTTCAAGATCTTGGCAGGAATGAAATGATACAGGTGAACTGTTTAGTATACCCTAACAGGAGATTTTCTAAGTACGATGGTTCAAATGTAATTCTCTGTTTTGTTCCTTTTACCCAATACTAAAATTTACAGCAATGATACAATTAATAAAAGATGTCGCAGGCCATGATTTTAGCTTACGAATTAGTATAATCACGGCAAAAGCAGAAAAGGTAAGCAACAAGGTACCGTAACATTGTGTTATTCCACACCACAGCCTTTAGAAGAGGCATCACTGCAAAAAGTGATCCACGAATTCAATCTAAAGGCGCGAGGAACAATCCTAAAAAGTCTTCAAACGATTTCCAGACCCTAATACATCAAGTTTCTACAATTACGCAACAAAGATGCGCTGCACCTCAAGAATGACAAGGATGTACGCTAAACCTCGTCTTCGTGAAGGAGCATATTGGGAATGCCTTTATTAACAGGAAACTTGCGACCAGTCTCAGGGCAAACCAAAGCTCCTTCCTCGAGATGAAGTTCCAACAGCGCGTGGTGAAATTTACTGAGGAACTCACTAGAGTCGAGCATTAACAAATCAGCCTCTTCCGGAAGTTCCGCAAATCCCATAGTTCGAGCTGCTTCGACGAGGCCTTTCCAATCCACCTTTGAAAAAATGTTCTTCAGAAAGTCCGGGCTGAGCTCCACTTGCTTTTCGATCACTTTCTCTACCTCTATACGCAGAGGGAAGCCATTGGACACCCCCTTTATGTTTGACGATAGCATGTTGTGGGTTAGCAGCCTCATCTTCTTCTCTTCAACCCCAAGAAAAATACAAATTCAAAATCAACGATAAGTAATAAACGTTTTTATAGTCTAATAATATAGTTTGCAAACCGAAAAGGCAAACGGAGAAGTACATGGTAAAAATGGCAGAGGAGACTCATGAAGAACAAGAAAGGAAAAGGACGATCGTAGTTACCTTTTCGTTGGATATCGTTATGATTGCCACTTTCGTCTCCTGTTGTTATTTAGGGTTTTAGGTGAGAAAATTTTCTGCATACGCTGAAAGAGTAAGGAAACGAAACTGATTGCCGACTACTGAGGGAAGAGGAGAGAGAGGTCGCAACCTAACCTCCGCGAGGCCTATTATACGACGCGTCGCAACCTAACCTACGCGAGGCCTATTAAACGATGCGTCGTGAAGTTTGGTCAAGTCAAGGAATTAAATAAAAAATATATAGATATCGAAATAAGTTGACTATTTTTATGCTTGGAAATAGGAATAAGTGTGTACTCTTTTTTATTTGTTTTTGATAACTCAGGTGCTTCGCTTAGATGATCCGGGATTTACGAAACACTTACTCTAAGACTCATAGAAAGGTAAATTTAGATCTGATCTTAGACAATATTAGAAATACCTACTCCGAAAAATGAGCTATCATAAGAGGATTATATTATCTTAAATAAAGGCTACTCTTCTCAAAATTTAAACCCTACACCTTCTTACAATCCTCTCCCCCTTTCTATCGCTAGGTTACCCCGTGAGAGGCGGAATAAGTATGTACTCATTTCCTAGAAGGAAAAGTATTAAGTACACTTGATCATTAACTATAACACATCTTTTGATTACTTTATTTTACATATACATAAGTTGTTCAATTTTTTGCACTTTCAGGATCATCAAGATAATTAATACTGAAAAAGTAATAGCTTCTTCACTACCACCATCCTCATATACCAACCAAAAGAACATGAGAAAATTCCAAGCCAATTCCTTTGAAGCTCACTTGCAGCCTTAACACTCCTTTGCTTCATGAGGTTATGAAAAGCCACCACTTGTACAGAGCATAACTGTAAATAGTGGTGTAAACGACCACTCTAAGAGGAGAAATTCTATTCCTGCACAGATAGATTGCATTGAGGCATTAATTAGGAAACCCCCGCATACTGAGTCTTGAAGGCACAAATTCAGACAAAACTATACTGATAGGATCAAAGTGAAGCTCTTGATAACTCAAAATTAAGCAACTCTGTGTAATCAGAAGATTTCAAAGTTCATTTGCAGCAAGTTAGTTCAGTGCAAAAGACTTCGAAAAGGAATGGACTTAGTTTCCCGTTGGAAGGGAAACTATGTAGGTGAAAAGCTTCTCAAAATTAGGTCTGGACTGAACTAAGCTTAAAAAACAAATTGCCACCTAGATTGAGTAATTAGCATATCCCATCGTTTTATAGTAAAATCAACTAACAAATTTCCAGACCAAACTTATGGGAGCGCCGTCTCATTTCATTTCCTTTCTACAAAGCCGCACAGATCCGAGAAACAAAACGAAATAAAAACCACAACCCAGAATTCAAATCAAACCCACGATATATAAAACCCCAAAAGACGAGAAAATTAAGAAAGCGAGAGGAGAAACAAACCTAAACCCCGATCTCTGAGCGAGAGCGAGCTTTTCTTCTTCGGTAACGGGATACAACCAGCGAGAGTAATCTCTATCGAAAAAGTCCCAATCAGGCAGGAGAATCCCAGCAATACCGAGCACACCTAGAATGTAAGTAACAACCATTTTCTTGAAAGAATGGGTGCAAATGAAAACAGTGAAGACAACAGCGGCCAACCAGACGAGAGAGTTCCTGAGAGCAGAGTCATTGGCCATAGATATAGGGAAGATAAGGAGCGGTTTAAATTTTTAATAACAACAAGAGATATTGATGTAGGGAGTAATTGAATGTGGGAGAGATGTTACTGTTGAAGTGAAGTATCTAGATATGGTAGTGTTGGTAACAATCACTGAAACAGAGGAGGATCGGGGTTTGCGGGAAAAATTACAGGAGAGGGACAAGAAGTAGTTGGACAACACGTGTCTCATTTAATACCCTGATTAATTGTTTTTGCCACATCATCTTTTCTATACGACAAATCACAAAAATTAGTTATCAATAGTATACCAATTAGATGTGCTTATAATTTGTAAGCTAATATTAAATATTAATAGCTTTAGTAAAGCAGTTTTTATTTAGATACATTTTAATCATTAATATTTTTTGTGAGAGTTTATTTATATTATTAAAAATTTAGTATTATTCTTAAATTTTGATATATTAGAAATTAACTTATTAATGTCTAATTATAATAATCAATATTTAAATTGAAAATATTATAATTTATCCTGACCTAGTTACCTTTTAGCTCATGGGTTTTGAAAAAGGTTCGAGTTTGAGGTGTGATTCAGAGTTAAAAGGGCTATTTCTTATTCTCACCAGACATTGGAAGAGCAAGCCCATGGTGTTGACTCGGTTGATATTCATTTCCAATTTTTCGTGGTGGGCGTCCCAGCCTGCACTTTTTGATGCTCAAATTTCTATATCAAAAGGCCCAAAGTTTTCTTTCTCGTTGAACTGTTTCTATTTTTCTTTCAGGCCCTGTTCAGAATAGTTTGTTTTTCTTTTCCTTTTTCAGAATATAGATGGAATAGTAAAAACAGAGTTAGTCCAATATACTTCTTGAATAAGACAAATTCAAATTGTTCATAGTCACCTCCGTGGGTCATCTCTAATTCATGATTAAAAAATTTAACCGGTTTAACAAGTTCATTCGTAAATTTTCAAACTGACAAATTTTTCGATTTAGTTTTTAATTTTCTAGTTTAATTTACTTTAATCACTATTATTGTTAAAAATTGATCAATTTATTAATTAATATATCAATTTTCATTAATTAATAAATTCTTATAAACTAAATTAGTT
The DNA here is from genome assembly GCA_027563595.1 of Erythroxylum suave. Taxonomy (NCBI): domain Eukaryota; kingdom Viridiplantae; phylum Streptophyta; class Magnoliopsida; order Malpighiales; family Erythroxylaceae; genus Erythroxylum; species Erythroxylum suave. The sequence continues at coordinate 95,223 of JAOSBN010000113.1, forward strand.
TTTATTTAACAATATAATTTTTCAATTCAATTTTAAATTCTTCAATATGTAAGAATAATTTCTTTCAATTATAATTCAAATTCTTTAACTTTATTCAATCTTTAATAGTTTTATGACAATTTAATATATCTTAAATATCTTGTCTTACCGGTTTAACTTCCAGTCCGGTTTTTAAAACATTGTCTATAATTGATAAAAAAAGTTTGTAACATTTGATGAATATTATGTGAATCTTAATCATATATATTACCAAATGTTAAATTAATATATTTAAAAGGTAAAACGCTCCATTTCTAAACAAGCATAGTATTCAATATCTACTGAAATTCTATTGGAACTTATTACATATATCTGAAGTGCATATCATGATTGAAGTATATGATATAATATAATTGGGTCCAAACTACCATATATATATCAATACTTATGATTTGTTATTTCTCAACTGAATTTTGTTAGACATACTAAAAAATGGTATGCCATAATAAAAATCACAGCAAGGTGTAATTGTTAGCGATCTTTCTCGTAAATTTAAAATTTAATGGAAAATATGTAAAGTCAGTTCAGATAAACCGCAGATGAGGAGATGCCCCTTTATACACACAGTCGAGAGTCTGAATCAGCTCAGACTACCTATGGCAACGGACTAAATGGTTAACAAATACTTGCATCTGTTAAAAAAAAGAATCATCAGTCCCATTAAACGTGGATTCTGCCTCACAGAGATGCTGATTATAATACAAGTAGCAGTTAAACTGGCAACTTGGTTTGGCCAAAAGAATTGTCTCATTATTTAAACAAGTGGCACATTTATTATCTGTTAACACATATTTTACGAACTATTTTAGTTTTCTCAATTATTAATTTAAGACGTTGCAAAAACATGATGAATTATTAAGGAAGACTAGCTTCTTGGCATATGATTAATAAATATCCACATATAACTACTCCGGTGAGGATGTGGTATTTATATCCCTCGTGAAGGATATGATTTGACTTCTTTTATTTATTTATTTTAGTAAGAAGACATAGGCATTGCTAACGTTTTTGGATATGTACTGTCCGAATAAAAAGAACATGAATGTTACTTGCTCCGGATAGAAGGGAAATGTTTAATATTCAATTTCGATGCTCACATGCAAATGAATGTGTTTTGTGTGATCGGAAGGCAAGAACTCTTTATTCCTGTTATCTTACTTAATATACAAAGCCAACACTAGCTGAATTATGTCTATCCTTGGGAAACTAGAATACACAAATGATAAAGAAAATCCAAGTAGCTAGCAAGTAGCAACGTATTTGGCATACAAGATCCGTGATTACATACGACAAATCTAGAATCATTTGCATTATCTCACCTCATTTTACGTAGAGTTGCGCTGAACGCTTCGGCACTCCGCATTTTCATATCCTATATATTTCAAAACCATCAACTTCATGTGAACAATTTCCTCTTTCTTAATTGTTTTTAATAACAACATATTTTTCTCCGATAATTTTATAAATTTCAATAAAATTTTCGATTATATGCCTACAAATGACCCTTCCTATTTTCTTTTAAAGATGCTCTACATTACACTTTTTAACTATTTTGAAATACATAATGCCAGTTTGGAACACATAACAGGTTAAGAGTAGATTATTCGACAAAATTAATGATTAAGTGCAAATGATGTACAATACGTATGCATGATATCCGTATATACATGCAAGATTTCTTGACTTTTATATACATACATCCAAAAGAAGTCTGACATTAGTTAATTGGTTGGGTGCATACCGTAACCAAAATCTCTGAAAAGTTAATCAGATCACCAAATCTTTGTTCTGCTCATATTGGTTTGAAAAAACTGCATACAAGTGCTTGACTTTTGTCAAGAATAGATTGTTTAGATTTCATGGCTCATTAAACAAGTGAATATAAGTTTAGTTTCTTTAGGGAGTTATTAATAATTTAATGATGAACAACAGATAATAATAAAGATGCAAGGCTAATTTTTACACGAACAAAATTTAGAAAATGTAAAATATGAGTGCACAAGCACTAACTCCTTAAATATGCATCGAGAAAAAAACCAAAAAGAAGGACAAATTAGAAAATACAAATGAAGATTACCGGAAAAAATGCAAATTTGAATTTCACCAAACCAATTTGATTCCACATGTATACCATTGAATGTCAGTTTCACATGTTTTGCCTGGACTTTGTTGATCCTCATTTGAATATTGACTCTATCCCGTCTTTATACCATTACTTGTGAATACGGTATATACTTTAGTTCTTGACCTGATCTTCTACGCACCGGAGGAAAGGACTATGAGGTCAAAAATATGTATTTGTTCAACATTAACATTGATCATATACTTGCAAAGATGATCGATCTTTCGAAGTTGGTCTTAGCGAGATTCTGCCTACGAGCCTACTTAAAGATCAAACTGGGTTGATTGGGTAGTATAGAACAAGCTAGTTGCATCACGCTCTTAATTAAAGTCAACGTAGATTTCTTGCAATTTCTTTAAGATTTCGTAGTCCCCATTAGGTGATCCGCGAGACTTGATCAATACAAGTTACTCTTGGAACAGGTAGTACAGGTCCCCACTTCCATTTTCTTTCTCATTATGGTCACAAGCCTGACTGTTAATGAAACCAGAAATGAGAGTTAAAAGGAAAAAGCACAACAAACAAGGAATGATTTCTTGTTCTTTCTGATCAGATAGCGGTTGCTCCTCTCCCCATTTCGCATCTACACAGAATAATCAAATTTAGCGTATGAGATGTATGTTTAAGTGCTTTGCGTGATCGAAACAGAGATATGTACAAGACAATATATTGAGACCAAAAACAGATCGCGGAGGAATCTGGATTGCGGATGTGTCAGTTGGAAACCCACTGGAACAAGTAAAACTGGTTGGTTTAGCCGACTCTTGAAATCGAACCCAAGAGATTGTGATGACACACTCTTTTGATCATATTGTGCACGGTCCACCCGACAAGTATCCTTGGTTAAAGGACCAAAGTTTGAGTTTATGTATGAGTAAGCCAATGTTTGTTAACCGTTTACTAACTAAATGTGAGGTGAGAAATGGCGTTTGACAGCTTATGGGTGATGAGAATAAGAGAGAGGTTACATGATTTGTTTGTTGGAGAAAATGGTCTGTTTCACTTCGGCTATTGGCATTTGACGTTGACACTTAATTAATTTAAGTTGGCACGTTAATTGAGGGGTTTAGGTAAGAAAAAAAGCTTACTTACTGAATAAGAGAAGCTGCCACAAATAATTATTTGCTCACACAAATAGGAGTATGATTCGAGTAAATCTTATTATTAAATCGAACACAATTCTCAAATCTAAAATTAAGTTTAATGAAATTGAAGAATCATGATCATATGCAAATTGCCACCGTAGTACAAAAGCTCAGTACCTCTCTTAGAGTTGCAATGATGGGCTTTCACTTCCTCACAATTACAAATTGCGATAAAGCAATATTACCGATTCTTTCGACCATGTACAGGTGGCAAAGACATCCAAATACCATATTATATAAAGTAACTAGATTATTAGTTAATGGTTCATGCAGACGACCGAGAATGAATATCTTGTATTAGTAGGTAACCTCCCATTTTGTTAAATTTATTAGCTATATGTACATAATTAACTAAGATTCCATAACAAAGAATACTGCAATAGATCCAGGAGAATGACGACAAGCCATCGGAAAAGGCCATTAAAACATTACCAAGCGTGTGGATGAATACTAGAATGTATCAAGTGTCACTTGATGTAGATAAATTTTGGGGCATTTGCTGCACCAAACTTTTTCATTGATAATAACATTCACCTTCTTGGTCAACTATGCGTCACATCCTCTTCAGTTTTTCTTTTTTTTGAACAAAGAAAATAATTATAGGTGCGATCATCGAATGTCTTGTTAGAGAAGTATAGTTTAAATTTGATTTTAACCACTTCTCTGTATAGATATTTCAGTTTGCGGGTTTTCCCAATTAATGTGGTCATAGGCATTTACTGCCTGAGGGTTTAGATTAAGAGAGACAAAAACGAATGTGCAGCCATAAATGTGTTCGTGATTTGGTTTATTGTATATTTGAATCCTTTTCATGTATCAATTAGGCATAATTTCTGACCAAAAATCAACAAAGGTAGTCTTATATGGATCGGTGAAAAGAAAGAGTAACGAGAAGTTAAACCCTTTGCTCCAGTGATTAAAATTTCTTTAACACCTTCTGATACGAAAAGTCGATTATATATAGTAACACGACTCATAGTTGATCCACGTACTACTATATGGCTGCAGATGCAGGGCGATGCTCTTTTTTACCGGAGCAAATGTTAATTTTCATGACACGTAACGCAAAGTAATTACTTCACCACTGTCATCATGATATAAATTGATGTACCCCAAGGTATAAAATACAAGACTCTTGTGAAATGAAATCCAAAGTAAGTATAGACGCAAGTTATTTTTGAAGCCAAGCAAGCAATGACGAAATATTTCGCTTTGCGTGCATGGAATGGTTTCCTTTGCCGGCCCCTACAGCGACCTACAATGCAATTATACCATAATCATGTATTCATAAAATATCACAAAATAACAACCAATACCGGATTTCTGTTTCAATTAGTGTGTCATTTTAGTTTGACCCTCTATGTTAAAACTTGGCTCTAATCTTTAGTTCAGGAGTCCAAGCATGTTTTAAATCTTGTAGGTATAAAGTATAAGCTAATCAAATTGTCAGTCCTGCCAACATAACCACTCCCTTTCTTTCTCTTCACATGTATGTGACCTCAGCTAAACAATTGAGAAAATTAAGTGGAGAAAAGTGTCTTAATCTTAGTCAACGAACAAAAGTAGTGCATGTTTTTATCGTTAGCGATCAATTAGAATTGGATGGCAAGCAAGGACTCAGGATCGTGTATAAATAGATGGGTTGTAGTTTTGGTGGGAGCAGGAGGAAGCAACAATACATAGGGGAAACTTGGTAGAGCAAAAATAAAATGGGGAGGTCTCCTTGCTGTGATGAGAATGGTCTTAAAAAGGGACCTTGGACTCCTGAAGAAGACCAAAAGCTTGTCGACTATATCCAGAAACATGGCCATGGAAGTTGGAGAGCTCTCCCACAGCTTGCAGGTTCGCACGTCCAACTATATGATATTGCTACTCTCTCTATTCCCAGTAGACGCACATAATTGTAATCCTTCACTGTATACGCAATTAATGTTTTGCAGGTCTCAATAGATGCGGCAAGAGCTGTAGATTAAGGTGGACAAATTACCTGAGGCCTGATATTAAGCGAGGGAAGTTTTCTCAGGAAGAAGAGCAAACAATCTTGAATCTGCATTCCATTCTTGGAAACAAGTAGCTATCTCTGCAACTCTTTTTAATCCATAGAGACATCTTCTTTTGTTCACTTTTCTTGGTTAGTTAACCGTATTTCTACGATTTTGCTTGACAGATGGTCAGCTATTGCCTCTCATCTACCAGGCAGGACAGATAATGAGATAAAAAATTTTTGGAACACCCACTTGAAGAAGAAGTTAATTCAGATGGGATTTGATCCAATGACTCACCAACCAAGAACTGATCTATTTGCCAGTTTGCCTCATCTTATAGCCCTAGCCAACCTAAGAGACCTAATAGAGAATCATCCTTTAGATGAACAAGCGGTCAGGTTACAAGAAGAAGCTATACAGTTAGCTAAACTCCAATACTTACAGTGTCTTCTCCAATCAACAGCTTCAATCAACACTAATAACCCATCTGTAGGCCAAAATGGTATGACAGAAATCGAAGTTCTCAATATGTTGAACTCGATTGCTCGTACGAATGATAGCCCAGTTTTAAATTCACACGTAGAAAATCAGGGCTCATATTCCTTTGCAAATGCTACCTCTCAGCCCCACCATAGTTTGCTGTCTCAGTTTTCTGACCCACAGATTATTTTCAACCATCAACCATCTTTGAAGAGTGATGATGTGGGTCTAGCTTCAAGCTTAACTACAATGGTCAGACAAGGATATATTGATCATGATTCTCCGTGTCTTTTTGTGTCTCCAACTCCTTATGTTCCTCCAGCTATTACAGAGACCTCTATAAGCAATCGAGGAGATGCCAGCAGCTCCATTTCAAGCCATGATGGAGTAAATTCTTCTTCGTATTGGCCTGAACTTTTCTTTGAAGATTCTTTCATGCATGAATCCTAGTGTTTCCTTTCTATGAGAATTGAATTTCATCACTTTGTGTTAATTTAATACCAACAAACATACTTAATTACAATGTGAAATTACACGTACACATACTCCCATCTGCTCTTTTATTTATGTAAAATGAGATTTATGTCTAAGCTATGTAAAAAAATCCGTGAGCGAAGGAGTTGCGAATTTTGTTTTACAGGATTGTAATGCTTTCACAATTGTTTTTCAAAATAAAAAAACCTTTATTTTAATTTGCTTTTTGGCTCGGCATTGCCACTACTGTACAACAAGCTAAGACTGAATACAATGGAAATATGAAATCGCAGCGTTCAGTAAAAGTTCTTGATAACTCACAGCTTGTTCTAGATAATTTGGATTTCTTTTCCACGTACTTGATGCCGATAAAGGCTCTTGACTGAGATCACATACAAATTCTTATAGCCAAGTTCTCCAGCAGGATATGTATGTATGTATACCAACAGTCTTGTAGTAACTCTGCCTACTCAGCATTGAGAGT
>JAOSBN010000113.1:102051-125668 GCA_027563595.1 Erythroxylum suave
AAACAAAATCCTATAATAATCTTTTACTACAATTTTCAAATTTTGTAACTAATAGTTTTTAGCAATATTTTTATGAACAAAATTTGTAACGATTTTCAAATTTTGTAACTAATAATTTTTAGCAACATTTTAGCAATGTTTTCAGTATGAATAAATTTCTGTAGCAAAAACTTTTTAGCAATGAAATATTTTTCGTAGTTAAAGTTAAAATCTATTCTAGTTATCAATTATGTGTTCTAAAATTCGAGGGAAGGAGTTTTAGGTAAAGAAATATTTTCGCAGCTAAAACTCAAATCTGTTTTAGTTATTAACTACATATTTTTATTTTTTAAGAAAAAACTTATATGTTTGTAGTCAAAAAAAGAAGAATAAAAAATAGAGTAAACGATGTCGTTTTCTTCACTTAACGGATGTTGTTTTTCTGAGACTTACAATCTATACACGGGTCTCTCCTCTTTGATCTTCGGTTTCTTCTTCTATCTTCTATCTTCTATTAATTCCAACAAATTAGTCTTTTGTCTTTATCATTTTTCTCCATCGTTTTGCTTTTCTGGCTACTTGCTTCTGTCTACGTCTCCCTCCTCTTTGTGAAAGATTTCTTTTTTGGTAAATATCTTAGTGTTTGTGAAAGATTTTGAGGTGGATGATAATGAACTTCTGTAATCCAAAAGGCCAAGAGTCTCAACGCCATTAGAACAGCTTTGGAGAATCTTGAGGACCTGTTAGAGTTTTTCCGCGTAAGTGATCTTTTTCTCTGTTTTTTATTTTCTTCGTTGAATTGAGTTTTGCAGTTTTTATTTTCTTCTGTATTCTCAGATATCTATGTTGAAATTTTAAATTAACAATATTTTTCTATGATTTAATTTTATAACAATTAACAAAAAATTCAAAATAAAAATATATCGATATATTATATACAAAACATACTGTTCAATATCATAACTAAAAAAGTAACAAATACGATGTTGCGAAATTATTAAAAATCTAGTAAATTAATAACATTTAGCTGGCTATGTTATGAAAAATGTAACAAATAACATTTGATTATATTTTGAAAAATGCTGCTAATAGTTACAAAGAGATAAATGTAGCTAAAAGTTATTGGTTAAGTTTAATTTTAGTTGTCAATCATTTGACGCTAATTTTTCCAACCAACATTTGATTTTTCTACTATGTTTTTGTTATGTTTTGGCTACAAAAACTTTTGGTAGCTAATTTTTTTGTCTACGATATTTGGAGAAATCTCCTATAGTTACGGAGAATTGGTAATGTTTTATGTGTCGAAACAGAAACATCACAAATAATTATAGGTAACTTTTTAAAAATAATTAGCTAGGTTTTTTTTCTGGTCAATTTTCTAATTTGTTGTAGTGGAGTAAAAAAAAATCCAATTTGAAACAAAATTCAACCTAAAATTAGAGAAAATGCTATGTGGCTTTTAGGGGGGACAAGATATTTCTAGCATAAATATACAAAATTTAAAGTTTCCGTATATAATAAGTGAAACACAGCACTGTTTTACCAAAAATAAAAAATAAAAATCTTGTAGTCTAGTAACTCGTTTATAAAAACATGAAAGGACAAGCTTATATTAATGGTAGAAAAACACAATTGGATATGAGTCATCAACTAGGGCCTGATTAATATTCCTCACAAAACCGAAAGTTATAGCTAAACATTAATTGCGACCACAGCATAAAATTAATAACAATGTAAAAGATATAGACTTGGACAAAAGATAGGTGAGGTAGATTTGAATGTTCATTGTCTTGATGAACGAAATTGAGATGGACTAGGTATTAATTTTCTTGATGAGTAGTTGGACCTGATTACTTTTCCTTTAAGGGACTGGCTGCAATAACGTTAGGTTAATTAAAGCGTCCACTAGTTTCTTCTATTTAATTATTTTGTTGTGTAATTAATATCATTTTATGTGAGTAATCGTATTTGACAAAATGAAGTTGATCATATATGTCAAAGGAGCATAGAAAAACTCTAATCTAAGGATCTCCTCTCCTCCTCCTCAAAGTGCAAGTTCTAATGGAAATGAAAATTTTGAGTTACCTAACCCAGTAGTTGGACTTGGACACCACCAAATGTTTCTTATGTCATGGCAGCTAAGTTAAAAAAATAATTAGCTGTTGGAAATAAAGTGGATACCAACTAGCAGATCATGTGATATGTATGCATCTGTATAATAGATGGAAGACGGAAATAACAGCCACGAGTGGCAACATCAAGAAAGGGATGTTCTGTTTTCTGCCAAAGATTCTGTAAGCATTTAATGCGTAATTAAGATGTATGTGCTTCACAAACAATTTGGACCTCCACTAGCTACAACTATATCCAAGGAAAATTGGTTTCACCAAATAATTCTTTGGATCTTATGAAAATTTTAGCAATTTGATTTTTTTTATTTAAGTTTTGATTAGATCTAGATAATGTGGAAAATTTTCAAGTCTAATTCAATCCTATTTACTACTTTGATTATTTTTTCCTTCTAGATTGATATATGCGTTTTTAATCTATTCTTATGTAGAATTCTCTCTTAAATTTCTTTGTTAAATTTTAAGGTCTGATTATTTCTATTTCTATTTATATTTGTTGGTTTTATTTGAATTTTTGGTTTTTATTTTTAATTTTGGTTTCTTCTAGTTTGTATAACTTAAGAAAACCACAAAAGTTGTTTTTTTTATTTCTATTGTTATTTTTTATAATTTGATTCACTATCAATTAAATATATATTATTTATTATTTAATATACTAATTAACAACAATATCACAATAGAAGGGTTTGGAGAAGTCTAGAAGTACACAACCTTACCCCTAACTGGTAGAGAGACTGTTTCTGATAGACTCACATGAATAAGAAAAAATATGTATGAATATATAGATATATACACTAAATAAATAAACAACTAATATATAAATATAAAAAATAAAAGAAAAAAATAAAAGATATATATTAAAAATAAAAATAAATATAAATAGGTATAAAGATAGTACTTATAAATAAAATGTTAAAAAACGTAATTATGGTGATTTTGGTTACATCTTAAATTTAGTTTTTGATTAAGAAAAATACTATGACCTCTTCCACCTTTACTTTTCTCCCTACTCCTTCTTTGTTTTCGTTAACATCACCAACCTTCCTCGACTGATTATCAGTGATAGCAGCCTCAGCCTCTATGGCAGACCTCCTATGTGGAGCAAGGTGAACCTTCGTTCACCAAAGAGGACTTCCTTACCATGGAGTCTCTCAAGGTGAAAGCAACAAAAATTGCAGAGATATTGACCCTAACTAGAGAAGGTGAGACAAACCCATGATCGAGAGGAGGTTGGTGACAACTTTTCCTGAGATACACCAGAAGGTGCATTAAAACACTACCAAACCGTGTTTCAAGATGACATCATTATACCTCCGATAGAGCTCCTCCAAGCAAGCGTGAGGGGTTGGTCCTCCTTGTTAATGGGTGATCTAAAAGACTTGCATTTCTAGTTGTTAATGCATGGGCAAAAACATGATGGAGTAAAAAAGGACTGGAACAGGTAATGTTAATGGAGGATGACGTTTTTTTAATCAAATTCTCTAAAGCCTCCAACTTAGATGAATCAGTTAAAATGGGACCTTGGCATATCGGGGATTAGTTGATGTTCATGTAAAAGTGGAGGCCAGTTATGGAAATCAATTGGGGTACTATCGAAGTGTTTCCAATTTGGGTGTAATTCCACAAGCTCACGTTGGAATTTTGGACAATAGAAGGGCTAAGCTTTCTCGCTATCTCCCTGGGAAAGCCTCTCTGCATGGATTCCCAAACAAAACGTATGGAGAGGATAGACTATGCTAAGGTATGTATCGAAATAACATCACCATTGTCTGATCAATTACCTCTTATGGATATCAATGATACTGGTGAATTTAAGCAAACATTTGTGTGTATTCTGCTATCCTTGGCAATCGAGTACTACCTCGAAGAAGTGGATCCCATTGGTTGGACTTTCTAATCAGCTTGGCATAATGAATTAATGGCCGATGCTACTGGAATAGTTCCTTGTGAGCAAGTAGTTAATGAAGTTACTGTTGTTTGTGGTGAAGAGCGTATAATGCCTGTTAGTTTGCATAAATAGCAGAATCTAGTTAGGGTGATAAACTCTCCACATTTAGTTATTAGGAAGGAAGGAAAGGATGATGAGGCTACTGATATTTCTATTCCCTTTGAGAACATGACAATGCAAGTAATAGAGATTATTAACTCCCCTGAGCATAGAAAAATGGTGACAGAAGGTGGTAGAATAATGATGGTAGTTAGTGGTAGCACAGAATAGGCAGATGCAGATATTGGCAAAACTGTGCAGCAACAACCTAATGGTATTCAATTAGTTGGTTTAAGGACTGAACAAGTTGTCACATATATTTCTTAAGGAAAGACAACTTTTGATAACTCCAATATAGACAATGTAAAATAAAAGATAAAATATGTGTATAGATATATAAATAAGCAAGAAGATGAATGAATAAAAACAAACAATTATTACAAGAAAATGTTTAGGTTAAGTAAGAAATACTTAGGCTAAATAACAAAAAGGAAAGTAATACATATTAAATGTTTAGGCTAAATACAAGACCTAAGACTCGAAAGAAAATGTTTAGAAGACTTATGAGAAAGAGAAGGACATCTCTATATGAGATCCTTTACCCATATCTTAGTACGTCCAAGTTTTTTACTAAAGGTCACATCCTCAGTAAGTTCCAACAAAGTCATATCATTTTTTATCACTTCCCCCAACTTTTTTTAGGCCTTCCTTTTCTGTTCTTACAGTTCCTAAAGTACAATCATCTCACATCATCTCATTGAAGCGTCAGAATATCTCCTCTTAACATATTTGAACCACCTAAATATTATCTATCTTAATTTTCCATTAATATTTGTCACCTTTAATTTGCCTTTTATCATTAGATGTCTGACCTTATCTATTTTAATAAGGTTGAACATCTAGCAAAGCACCCTCATCTCTGCCACTATTAACTTATAACTATGCACTTGTTTGATGTGCCAATATTCTGACCTATATAACATAGCCGATCTAATCTCTAAACGATAAAATTATCTTTGAACTTGGGTGATATTTTATTGTCACATAAAAACTCATAATGAACTTCTCCATTTAATTCACTCTGATTTGATATGGTAAACAATATCTTTATTAATCTTTTTATTGCTTTGAATAATAGATCCTAGATACTTAAAAGTCTCTTTTTGTCTTATAACTTTTGAAATAATCTTTACCTCCACATCATAAGCCTCCCTATGGCCTAAAAAGTTACACTCTAAGTACTCAGTCTTAGTCCTGCTTAATTTAAAACCTTTATGCTTTAATGTTCTAGCTTGTTTTTTGTCATTAACTAAAATAATATCATCAGCAAACAACATATACTAAGACACTTCCCTTGGATATTCTTGGTGAGCTCAACCATTTTTACTGTAAACAAAGAGGAGCTTAATAAAGAGCTTTGGTGTATCCCAATACTAAAAGAAAATGCTATGTATCTACTCATATCATCCTTATTTTAGTCTTTACGCCTTCATACATGTAACATCTCATCCCCATATTAAGGATTAGAACCCAGATTTTAATAATGGAGAGAATAACAATGTGAGAGTTAGAGAAATTTGCATTTCATGCCCAGCAGCATGTCAGCATACATACATGTGAATTTGATTCTTTGCACATACAAAAATAAATGTACATGCATTCATTGATAACTTCCGGATATGATTGTTTTAAATGTGATTATTGTTATTGGAAATGAGAAGTAGAGGGAGTAGAAAGAGTGATCTTGGTATGAGTTGTGATATAGAAAGTTTTGGAAACAAAAGTGGTGTGCACTAAGTATGCTTTGGTCTATTAGCCATAACTTTTTTTCTAGTTACCCAAATGAGACGATTCTTTATTTGGATGAAACTAGAAACATATGGATACATTTCTTATGAAGACATCGAATTTATATTCTGTCTTGAAGAATTTCAAAATATGTCATGAAATTGAGAACTGGGTGCAGTACATTGGGGGATGAACATAAAAATTTGTGTTCTGTATTCGAGGGAAAATCTGAATTAATTTAGGCTTATTTGGGCAATTGAGGTCTCCATGAAAGTTGTAGATCTTGAAGTCCTATTTTGAAATATATAAAGAAAACCTTAATATGATATCTTTAGGGAAAGTTATAGCAATTTTCCTAATGTGTCTGTCTTTTTCTATTTTGTGTCTGCTTTTCATTTGGCTTCGTCTGTATCTATAATATATCCATTTAGAAGATAAAATATATCTTTGAAGTGTTATGAAAGTTGTAGATCTTGAAGTCCTCTTTCGAACCATATTAAGAATACCTTAATCTGATATCTGTAGGGAAAGTTATAGCAATTTTCCGAATGCGTTTGTCTTTTTTCGTTTTGCGTCTGCTTTTCATTTGGCTTCGTATGTATCTATTGTCTGTCCCATTTTCGACCCTTTAGAAGATAAAATCTGTCTTTTAGGTCTTCATGAAAGTTGTAGATCTTGAAGTCCTATTTCTAACCATATAAAGAACACCTCAATCTAATATGTTTAAGGAAAGTTATAGCAATTTTCCCAATGCATCTGTCTTTTTTCCATTTTGCATCTGCTTTTCATTTGGCTTTGTCTGTATCTATCGTATGTCCCATTTTCGACCCTTCAGAAGATAAAATATGTCTTTTAGGTCTTCATAAAAGTTTTATATCTTGAATTCATATTTCTAACAATATAAATAACACCTTAATATGATATCTGTAGTGAAAGTTATAGCAATTTTTCCAATGCGTCTGTCTTTTTCCATTTTGCGTCTACTTTTCATTTGGCTTCGTTTGTATCTATCGTCTGTCCTATTTTCTACCCGTAAGACGATAAAATATATCTTTGAGCTCTTAATAAAAGTTGTAGATCTTGAAGTCCTCTTTCAAATCATATAAATAAAACCTTAATCTGATATCTTTAGGGAAAGTTATAGCAATTTTCCCAATGCGTTTGTCTTTTTTCCATTTTGCATCTGCTTTTCATTTGGCTTCGTCTGTATCTATCGTCTGTCCCATTTTCACCCTCAGATGATAAAATATGTCTTTTAGGTCTTCATAAAAGTTGTATATCTTGAAGTCTTCTTTCGAAACATATAAAGACCACCTCAATCAAATAGTTCTCGAGAAAGTTATGGCTGTTTCCCTGAAATAGGTTTGGTATGATTGAGGACAAAAACATATTTGATTCTTTTGGCCATAACTTCTTGTCTAGACACTCAAATGACTTGATTCTTGAACCATTGGACTCGTAAGAAAATAGAGAAGATTTTTATTGAATAAAGTGTTATTTCAGAATATTCAAGGGTATTTTTGGTAAGACACTTAAGTATAAAAGACATAAGGCATAAAGGGAAGGGCAAATGGGACAATTTTCAATCATTAAGGGCATAATTGGAAGAAGAAGTGTTATGTTGCTTATAAATGAAGAAGAAAAACGTGAATGAAAGGAGAAGATATAGAGAATAACGAAAATAAGAGAGAAAGAGAAAGAGAGTTTGATGGTTTGAGAGAAAAGAAGAGATTGAGTTAGGGTTTAATTTTTTTAGTCTTCAAGAAAGATTTTAAAGCTGTCCAAGAAGAGAAAAAGGAAGAGGAAGAAAAGAGCTTCCATTTAAGCTAACGATCCCTTCATTTGGTGAAGAATGAAAGTCAAGTGTCCACATTCAGGCGTTCCCAGAATTTGGAAGTAAATGATAATCTGGAGCGTACTGTGAGTAGGTCTAGATGGTCTCATTTCATTATTTGTTTTGTTTGGTAAGATTTTTGTATTAATTGACTACTGAATGTTGATATGAATACGTCTTGATTGTTGATTCCGGAAAGAAGGTACGATGATTGTGATGTTTGATTGAGATATTGAAGTGCTACTTATATGTGAATGAGATGGAATAGGTGTGCATAATTTGACTGTCAAATGCCAGACCACGGTCTGATGATAAATGTGTTTAAATGTGCATTTGCATATGAATGAAAGTGTTTCCTCAACTTTAATGTTGAATGCCGGACTAAGGTCCGATGATATGTGAATGTAATTGAATGAGAATATGCAAATGTGATTGATACATTCCATTTCATGAATGCATGAAACATAATGGAGTTGTGACAAGAGTAGTCACCGATCAGAGCTTAAAGCTCAACGTGTGAAAAAAAAGCCACAAGCTCAGAAAGCGATTAAGAGCCTAAGGCTCACTATGTAAAATGAGCCCTGTATCCCCCAAGCGGATAAAGGACAGTTATCAATGAGCCCTATATGGGACAGTTTAGGCACTCGGTCACAACAAAGTAACAAAGGGAAAGTGAGTTTCATACACACTGCATATGCATAATATGAATGATTAAATTGTAATTCATTGTGAAATGTGAATTGTTGTGAATGTGATTGTGTGTTATGTGAATGGGTGAACCATCGATGATGGTCACTCATTGAGTTCGCAAAACTCACCCAAAATTTGCAAATATTTTTCAGGATCAGAAGAATACCCCGTTAGGCAAATGGGAGTATCCCTACAGCATAAGTGAAGGATAGAGGTCGGGATCAGTTCGCATCTGCATTGTATTTCTTTCTTTTTATATGGAATTGTATATTCCGCAACTTTTGTATTGAATTATGTACTTTGAAAGTTTTGTAAAAAGGTGTACATGACCTATGTTCTAATGTAAAGACTTTATGATTGAAAATGTTCTGAATGAAAGTGGGCCCGAATTGGTTATTATTTCCACATATTATGTTTGTGATAAAAAAAAGTTATACCGATTTCTGAATGATTGAGTGCTTTAGCACGCTAACCTCTTGGGACATGGACTCGGTTATCACCCACGATGTCAGGTTCGGGTCCTTACGGGAGTGGAGTGTTACAATATATTCCTAGTAATCCGTGTATAGGTCATAAGGATTCCCTTAACTTCTAAACACCTCCACATGATTTCCTTAGGTGTCACATCATATGCCTTTTTTAAGTCAATAAAAACTATGTGTAAGAAACATTGTTTTTCTTTGCAATATTCCATTAATCTTCTAAGGACATGTAAAGATTATGTCATAGACCTTCTTGGTATGAAATTAAACTGGTTCTCTAAGATAAGAGCATTTTTTTCTCACTCTCTTCTTAATCACCCTCTCCTATATTGCATGGTATGACTAAGTAGTTTGATTGCCTACAGTTGTTACAACTTTTGATGTCCCTTTTGTTTTGTATAGACGAATTAGCATACTAAGTCTCCACTCATCTAACATTTTGATAGAGCTCCACTCATCTAACATTTTGACAGACTTAAGGATCACATTAAAAAACTAGACTAGCAAAGTAAGACTCTCTTTGCCTAGGGCTTTCCACACTTCTATGGGTACCTTATTAGGCCCTACTGCCCTTTCGCTCTTCATCTCCCTCAAAGCTCTTTTAATTTCTTCCTTTGTGTTCTGCTAGTATCAAGTAAAGTTACAATACCTTAAGGACGTGCTAAAATTACCTAAAGTGATGTTGTCCTCTATGTCTTCATTAAAAAGGCTATATAAGTGTCTCTGTCATCTTCTCTTAATTTCATTTTCAGTCACGAGCACTTGTCCTACTTCATTTTTTATACATTAAACTTGATCTAAGTTTCTCTCTTTTTGTTTCCAACTTAAATATATTTTGTTCTTCATCTTTAGTTGTCAATCGTTGGCATAATTTCTCATAAGCTCTACTTTTAGTTTCTAAGACTACCTTCTTTGCCTCTTTCATTGCTAGTTTGTAACTTTCTTTATTAACTACCCTTTCTACCTCTGAGGTTCCATTCAATATAGCTTTATAGGCAGCCTTCTTGATCTTAACGTTTTTCTTGTACATTTTCATTCCATCACTAAGACTTCATCTTATAAATAATATAATATAATATATATAATTAATTTAAATATTAATTTTAAAAATAAAATAATTTCAATTTAATAATTATTAATAGATATAATTCAAATATAAAATATCTTCAAAATATATAAAATTAAAATATAATTTTCTTTAATAATTAAAAAATATATTAAAATATTAATTTATAAATAAATATTAATTTTAATAAAATATAATAAATTTTATAATCAATAAATATTGTACTAGAGATTAAAATAATTTAAGCTAACTAATTTAATTAAAAATAATTTATTTTAAATTTAATCTAATAAATAATTATTACTAATCATAAAAATATAACTACGATGTTATGAATAACAAAATAAGTTTTTATTTTTATTAAAAATAGAAATTAGAAGGTGAGAAAATTAAAAATTAAAGATAAAAAATAGAAGTAAAATCAATCAACCACTTAGTTTTTACATAATTGTCTAGGTAGGCTAACTTGATCCTAGCCCAAGTCGTTTTATAGAGTAAGTCCGTCTCCAACTATTTTATACTATGTTAACATGCATGGCAATTTTTAAATCTAATTCTTAGGTTTTCATTGTCTACCATGAAATATATTTCACGCTAGAACTATCATAACACAAATTTAGTTTTTTTAATTGATAATATGAATTTCATGCTACCACATGTATGTTAATTGATACAATTAGGCTTGGCATGATTAACAAAGTTTCAAACGACAACATTTATAAAAAATATTTTGGGCTTCTTTCTTTAGTGTATTTTAACAATATAGTTTGACACTATGTATTCAAACAAATGGAGCAAGGAGATGGAAATTTGTTAAAGGTATTAAACAACATAGACAAAACTCCAAATTTCTGCTCTTCCTTCTCCGACAAACCTCCACAATTCCACTCCGTAAAGATAATTAGGATAGAACATCATCACATAGATCATGTTATTCAGGATCTTTTCATATGCATACAAAAACAAAAATCACGTACTTGGATTCTTATTGTAGTTCCACCGGTTAAAGAATTTTTTTGCAGATCTTTTTATTCTTATTTTTTGTGTAAACAACAATGGTAAAAGAGAAACACAAAGTATATATGATTCATTAACTCCCACTCACATATGATGGGTTTTAATCTAATTAAAAAACTCTATAATGCTCTTACTCTTTTTTTTGAAAGTTAAAAGGAATTTGTATTACCAAAAGTAAGCTATGTACATAGTCCTCGTCGAGGATCTCACGACCACATATTATAATAACCTACACAAAAATTACAACCAAAACATCAAATTTTTAAATAAATCATCGTGATCTAATCTCATAGCTGAAATTATTCTATCTTTTGTGAGCTAAGAGTGTCTTCCTAATCAAATTGACAATTACCATTGTGAGTTCAAATTGGTGTTGTTCCTCATGAAGATAAATTCTCCTGTTTCTTTCCTGCCAAAGATAGTAGATGACCATCTGGAATGACGTCTGAAGTAGTAAACCATCTTTATAACTGGAATTAGTATACATAATGATAGATTCCAATACCTCCTCCCATACAAAAGCAAGCCTAAGGGGCTGGATCAAATTCAAAATTCTACTCCGCATCGATTTACTATAACTACATTCAAAGAACAAATGGTTGCGTGTTTCATTTACATGTGTACATAAAACACATAAAGGATCATAATAACTGAACTACCTATCTTTAATTCCAATCGATTCTTAATCAGCAATACTGAAAAATGGCAGCGTTAGGACAAAGAGCCTGCTTCTAAACTATTTCAGACCATAGCACTGCTACAGCAAGTTCAACAAGTAAATTATGAGCAGACCTATTATTAAAAATACTAATAGTATGCAATGTCCACTTCATCCAATCCTTTCCACTAGTAGTCAGGGAATCGGGTAGGCACCTTTCCAATAGTTGAGAATGGTGAAGTGAGTGAAGCCACGACCATTCCTGCACAATCCAAGCAACCGAAGCCTCCATTGGTATCCTGCTCCATAACACATGTAGATCCACACAACTCCACAAAGGGCTAACATCTAACCAATTATCAAACCACCACCGAATATCTTCACCATCGCCTACCTCATATTTCAAACAAGGATAAATCAACTCTCTAAGATTCAATAAACCCTTAAAAATCCATGAACACCTTCGATTACATTGGAGTTTCCAAAAGCTAAGATTTTGAAGTTAGTAAGTCTGCACCCATTTTACCCACAACTCTTCCTTATCCACAAATAATCTTCATATCCTCTTAAGTAGCAGAACCTGATGCATTTGGTGAATAGACATGATACTCCCCTTGTTTCTTAGGAAGGATGACTTCACTCCATTTTACTTTGGCCCCTTTACAATGTTCTATTTTCCCAGACCAAAGAAAAGATTTTAACACCCTTCTCTAAGTCCTTAATCACTTTCTTTGGAAGAACCAGATGGGCTGCCCAATGTGTGTGCATACTACTCAGCATAGAATTAGTCAAGGAAACTCGGGTTGCAAAGGATAAAAATCAATTATGCCACACAAGGATACGAGCTTTTAACTTTTCTAGTAATGGAATAAAGTTTGAGTGTTTTGGTTTCCCATCAGTAATCGGTACTCCCAAGTAGCTAAAGGGAATATCTAGCTTAGTAAATTCGGCCATATTGCATATCCCTTCAGCATTATGAACATCCGAAGAAACATAAACTCCACTCTTCTGCTCATTAATCTTCATCCCCGACCACCCAGAAAAGATGCTCACAATGTTCATTATCATCCTAATAATCTGAGGTTCAGCCTTACAAAACAAGAAAACATAATTTGCATAGAGCAAATGGGATAACTGTAGTTCCCGGCAATGATAACGATATTGAACCCGTTACTATGCACAAATGTCAAGATCAATATGGAGAAATCCTCCATCGCCAATGTGAAGAGGTAAGGGGAGAGAGGATCCCCTTGCCTAATCCCTCGCTTGTTGAAGAAAGGCTTGGTAGGGATCCCATTCACTAATACACTCATAGACGAAGTCTGAATGCATTGCATAATCTAACCTCGAAACCTATCTAGCAATTGTATAGCTTCCAAGCATAGTTTCAGGTAATCCTAACTTACAACATCATATGCTTTAAAGAGATCCAATTTCAAAGCACAACTTTTAATGGGTTTGTCAGACTGGTATTCCCACAACAATTCTTACAAAAGCAGAATATTATCACCAATATTTCTAGCAGGTAGAAAAGCCCCTTATGTTTTACTGACTACCTCAGCCAACACCATTTTGAGTCTATTCGCCAGTAATGTAGCAATGATCTTATAAACCATAGAGCAGCAAGAGATCGGGTGGTAATCTGTCATCTTCAATGGCCTCTCTATCTTAGGAACTAAACATATAAAAGTGTGATTAATATTCTTAAGCAAGGACCCCCAAGAGAACAATTCCAGAACAACCTCCATAAGAAGAGGTCCCATGATCTCCCATGTGTGTTGGAAGAATCTTGTAGAAAGCCATCCAAGCCTGATGCCTTAGAACTATGTAACCTATACACCACCTCTTTCACCTGCCGAGCTGTATAAGGCTCAAGTAACATCTCTTGCATCATTGGATCTGGACAATACTCGAGAACATTCCCAACCCAGAACCTACTTTGCTGGATAGTAGAACTTTGCATTAGATTCACAAAATAGGATTGAATATGCTTCGATAACTCCTTATTAGAAATAAGATTACCCTTCCCATCTTGTAGTTTCGTAATGGTGTTGATATTCCTTCTTGCCAGTAATGAAGCATGGAAGAATTTTGAATTCATATCCCCATCCCTGAGCCAGATCATATGAGCTTTTTGTTGGGTAATTGAGTTCTGCAAGTTTAGGGCTTCTTGGTGCCTCCTCAATCTATCTGCTTCTTAAAGGCGAAGGTTGACATCATTAGGATGCAAATAATAAAGGCGTTGTACCTCTGTGATAGCTTTACTCAATTCCTTCACTTCTTGAAATCTATCTCTACTAAACTGTTTGATAGCTACCTTGGCAAACTTCAATTTCTGCATTAATTGGAAAGCTTTGTACCTAACTACCTCTCTCTCCCAAACCCTACAGATGACTTCCATGAATCCTTCGATTTCTACAGTGCTCATACTTGTTCAATAACCGATGTAACCAGCATGTGATGAGAGCACACTACCATATATCTGTTAGGAGTATATGACATCTCTATTGACAAATTGATCCTAGAACTTGTGTGTCCTTGAGTAGACATTGTATGCTATACCCTAAGTCATATCTCGCATTTGCACCTTCCTTTGATCTCATTTAATTTCTTGTGTCATGACTGTATTCAAGTTCTCTACTAAAGAGACTATGCCCATTTATGCATACTTTTCATGCAAATCAACGATCTAAATAAATGACCTTCCTCTGTTCTCAATTCTCTTTTGAATTAAATTTAATTTGCTTTCCTAGAATTATTCCATGTGATCTCATCTTGCATGATCTTTTGGAAATAACCTAAAGTAGCAAACCTTAATTTCGATTCTTAAGAATGAGACAAGAGTCATAAGGGTATATGACGAGGTTCTTCTCAACCTTAAGGGTCTCGCACGATATAAGATGAGATCTGGAGACTTACATTAGTCCTTTTTGGGGTCAGTTTTGCACACATGGTACAAGTCATGTGCTATATAGTATTTACCCATTTCGTTTAACTTGAACATATTTTATTCAAGAAATACCATATAGATGATAACATCTTTTATTCAAGAAATACCGTACAGATGATAGTTCAAATATACTCAATGTTTAACTTGAGTTCACTTATCTACTTAAAACCTATTTAGAAATCACATCTGGCAATGTAAGACAGATATAGTAATCATTAAATCACTTTGATCCAATTTCCTTGTGACATTTATGATTTAATTTTCTAGCTCTCAATTATCACCTAGATAATAAACTTTAAACATGTCTCACTGCTAGTGAACATAAACACCAGAGGTAATATCCTGTGTGAGAGGGACAATCTCTTATTTGTCTCATTTACCTATGATTCATCCCAAAATATATTTATGCAAAACACATATATTTATGAATCAAATGATACATAATGTCTAATCTTCATCATATGTTATATCCAAAATATGACATTATAATGAGTGAACATACACAGAGAAATGTTTATCAGTATATGTCAACATCTACATAGTCCTAGTGACTTTACATGCCCAATATATACATCTTTGGAAATTGGCTTTGTCATTGTATCTGCTATCATATCTCGTGTATATATTATTTCATGTTCATTTCTCTTCGTGCAACTATATCTTTCACATAGTTATACTTAGTATCTATGTGCTTTGTCTAATAATGAAATTCAGTGTCTTTAGTATAAGTGATTGCAGCTTGACTATCATAGTTAATGGTCATTGGATCAATTTCACTTTTAGTGACTCCCAAAATGCACTAAAAATCGATGAAGCCACACAACCTCTTGTGCTGTAGTTGAGAATGCTATAAATTCAGCTTCCATTATGGATAATGCAACGCAAGATTGTTTCTTACTTTTTCATGATATTGATCCATGGTTTAGTAAGAATACATATCCTGAGGTAGATTTTCTTTCATTTAAATCTCCTCCCCAGTCTGCATTTGTATACCCTTGTATATGTAGATCATTACCTTGATAACATAATGCATAGTCCACAGGTCCCTTTAGATACCTCAATATTCTCTTTACAACTTTCTAATGTGCTTGGCCTGGATTTGATTGATATCTGCTCACCATTCCAATAATGTAACAAATATCTGGTTTTGTACACATCATTGCATACATAAGACTTCCAACTACACCGATATAAGGAACATTCTTCATTTGTTCCCGTTCTTGTGGCGTTGACAGACTATTTCTCTTACTAAGGCCTCCACCTTTAGTTATAGGATGATTAATTGGTTTAGAATCTTGCATACAAATCGTTCAAGAATTCTTTGAATATACATTGCTTGTGAAAGCGATAATAATCTCTTTGAATGATCTCCTGAAAATTTGACTCCAATAGTGGATGCCGCTTCACCCATGTCTTTCATTTCAAATTTAGATGATAACCAATCTTTGGTTCGTGTGAGGAACACATAATCATTACAAGCAATTAATATATCATTCACGTATAAAGATAAAATCGTGAATTTATCTTTCGATATCTTAACATACACACAATGGTCTTCATTGATCGTTTGAAAATCATACGAAACGATTACGTTATGAAAACAAATGTACTATTGTCTTGAAGATTGTTTCAGGCCATAAATTGATTTAATTAACCGACATTGTTTCAGGCCATAAATTGATTTTAATAAACAACATACCTTATTTTCTTGACATGCCTTGATGAAACCTTCAGATTGTTCCATATAGATTTCTTCCTCTAATTCTCTATTGAAAAAAGCATTTTTTTACATCCATTTGATGTAATTCAAGATCCATACTAGCTATTATAGCTAGAATAAGACGAATTGAAACAAACTTCACAATAGGTGAAAAAGTTTCCTCATAATCAATTCCCTCCAGTTTTGTGTATCCTTTTGTTACAAGGCATGCCTTGTATCTATCGATACTACTATTAGCTTTTCATTTTATTTTGAGAATCCACTTCTTCCCAATTGCTCTGTGCCCTTCAGGGAGGTCAACCAAGTCCCATACTTAGATTGGAGCTTAGAGAAGTCATTTCTTCTTTCATTGCTTTCATCCATTCTTCTTTAGCAGGACCAATAAGAGCCTCATTTACACTCTTTGGCTCTTCTTCCTCTTGTGGGACAATCATATTAATTTCTCCTTCAATCTCAAAACGACATCAAGGAATTATTCCTTGATTGCTTCATTTTAAACGAGGTTCATCATAAACTAATTCATGATGGATCTGATTGCTCCCACTTGGATTAGTCATTATAGAGAACCTTTCTGTGGAATTGCTCCCACTTGGTTGAAGTTCCTCATCTTGATTTTTCATAACAAAATCATTCTGATTAAGCGTGTCATATAACAATAGGTCTTTACCTATTTCGCCTTGCTTGGGAAACTCATTCTCTAAGAATGTCACATCTTGTGATTCAAATTCAGTTACACCTTCATTATCTTGTTCACTAATGAACACGTATTCTTATGAGTGTTCTAAGTATCTAATAAAAATACTTTTTCTCCTTCTTAGGCCTAACATCCCATGTTTGTGAGAGAGATCATGAACATAGGTTGCACACCCCTAAGGTCTGAGACTTGACTTGTCAGGTCTCCTACTAGTCCACAACTCATATAGTGTGCTAATAACTGATTTTATGAGTACACAATTAAGTACAAAAGTAGCTGTTAGCAATGCATCACCCCAACAAGTGGTTGGTAATTTTGCTTGGGCCATCATGGACCTAATAATTTCTAATAGCGTCCTATTTTGTCTTTTAACAACGCCATTCTGTTGTGGGGTTCTAGGAATTGTTAACTACCTTTCTATTCCTTTCTCATCATATAAAGTCTTGAACTTGCCAGAGAAGTATTCTTGTCCATGACCAGTTCGTAATACTTTTATTTTCTTATCTAATTGATTTTCAACCAAGTTTATGTATTTTAGAAATAAACTGCCCTATGTCTAGCCCTTTCATTCATTAGACCACAGATGTTATAATGAATTAATTGCAATGGATATAAAGCTCGTGTTCCCTTTCCAAATATCTTTCTCACCATTTTACCAGCTAAACAATACTCACATGTAGGTAGATCTACTTGACTTAGAATACCTAAAAGTCCTTCTTTAGCTAATCGACTGATTTGATTTTGACCAATATGACATAGTCTAACCTGCCATAAAGTTGCATCATTGTTGGAATTACTAGATGTAAATAATGAATAACTAATGTTATTATTTTCCTTAAACATTTCAAGTATTATAAAACCATCACATAAAAAATCATGACCATAATAAATAGATCCAAGATACAAATCCATTCCACCACTGTGGAAATTTATATTGAAATCAAGTCTAATCAATATTAACACAGATAAAAGATTCTTACGAATCTGTGGAGCATATAATACTTCATGTAGGATAAGGGGTCGTCCTCCACACATATCCAATTTACATGTACCAATTCCTTGTACAGCAACCCTTAAATTGTCACTACATAAACCCATCGACTACTATGTGGGAGTTTATGAAACTCAACAAAGGCATCTCTTGGCTATATGGTTGGTTGCTTTTGAGTCTGCAATCCACAAAGGATGTGATTCAGTTAGAAAAACATAATAAGAAACATTCACAGAACAAATGTTTGTACTATAAAACTATACCTTCTTGGGCTCAGTACAATCTCGAGCTAAGTGGCCCTTATTACCACAATTATATCACTTCACACATTTCATGTTCATCTTCTTAAAGGGACACTTTCTCTTTCCATGTTGGTTCCATTTTTTCTTTTTGGATTCCTGAGGAGAGTGGTTAAATTTCTTATTCTTCTTCCACTTGTGTCCACTATGATGCTTACATTTTTTGTTCATAGCTTGATGTGATCTAGAACTAATTGCATATGCTTTAGAAGACATCTTTGAGGTTTCAAGACGCTTTTCCTCCAAAGTGAGATGCCTTGTAACATCTTCCATTGTCTTGATGTTCTCATTATGAGTTAGGTGCATCTTTATATGCTCCAAACTCTGAGGTAGTGAACGAATCACAACTTGTACTTATTGTTCATCAAAAAGCTCATGACCAACATCACGTAAGTCACTTACCATGTTGGACATTTGCCTCAAATGCTTTTGCATTGTATATTCTAGGCGCTTCTTATAAGTATCAAACTTAATTGTAAGTGATCTCACTTTGGTCGTTGAAGCACCTGCAAAATGACTAGCCAATGCGGACAACATGTCCTTTCCAGTTTCAAATTTATGGAACTCTCGCATGATATCATTATCCATGCTACTTAACAACGTGATGCGAGCTAAAGAGTTCTTTCTTTCCATAATTCATATGCATTACGGTTCCTCCTATGCTGGGCCGTAGTGCCCTCCTTAGGAACTTCCATGGTTAGGTTTAATGGTTCAAGAGCCTCTAGCTCCTTCAGGACATATTGGATTTTCATATTCCAGATTTCATAATTGTCACCATTAAGTTTTTCACCCCTATTGAGTTCAACAACAATATTCTTTGAAGCAATAGCTATTTTGAAACACTAATGTTCTATAAGAAAGAAATATAGATGCACATTAATGTTATATTAATTAAATAATTCGATCACAATTGCTTATGAAATCAAAAGTCTACTAATATGTTCAATCATCATTCATACAATAATCGAATCCTAATTACCTTACTCTAGACGAATTTCTATATGATATACATGTAAACATATTACATAAATATCAAGACTTTGTTCTTATAAAACAACATATTGCATTAAATGTGATACAATCTATCAACAGTCTATAGGTAATGAACCCTACACGAAAATGAGTTCACGAGTTCGCATGACACAGTTTGCGAAGCTCGATGTACAATAGCTCTTACTATTTCCATTGGAAGACCTATAGGATACAAAGTCCTAATCAACTTCCTTCTACTCATCTCTTTAATAAATGTCATCACTAACAAATTATAAGTCTTCTTGTTAGGCATATTATTCTAGAGCATTCGTAACAGTTCACTTTGAGGTTGAAGTAATGTTGCAAGCAAAGTCATGTACTTTACTTCAACATCTGCACAAGTGAGACAACTTCCAAAGTATAACTCTTGCATCATGTTATTAACTGAAATAACATGTTGTGTTAAACTGTCTCCCAGCATTAAACACATGTTAACTAACTATACATACATGCTGCCAATACGTCTGTTCTATGCCTCACATCGAATAAGCTTAGTCGTATGCTTAATAATAGGCATCTTCCTCAAAAAACAAAATTTCAAGAATCAAAAGAGTGTGTAAAATAAATAGATTATTTCATCTAACACATAGCAAAATCATGCTCACAGAATGCAAACAATTTAATTCTATTAGCAATTTATAACACTAATCAAATTAGGCTATCAATATCTAATTACTTAGAAACTTATTTTTAATCTAATCATATTTAAATATGAATAAGTCAAATTGAATTAGAAATTTAAATTATAATAATCAATTTATGTTGGCTTAATTAGAAACTAATTTATAATGTTTTAATGAAACTCCTATCTAATTTCAACTAAACAAATTAGTATTGATTTAATTAGAAAGCATATGTCTAATTTCAATTTAACTAAACAAATTAGTTTAATTTTTTATTTTTTAATTATATAAAAAATTATTTTAATTAGAAACTAATTTAACTAAATTAATTAGTTTGTGTAAATTAGAAAACTTATCTCTAATTCTTTATGATACATTTAATTTAAAACATCAATATAGATATTAAGGTCTAGCCCAATCTCAATGTGGTTATTAAGGCCCGAGCCTTCAATCATAATGAAAGAAAGTCATATATGATGGGTCCAAGTCATAGCCCATAAGGCATCACATAGACATGATCTATTTATTGTTTGCTGGCCCAAAAATTTTTTTTAATAAAAACAACCCTTTTGGAGAGGCCACATGCCTCTTCTTTGTTTTCAAGAAGAGAGTTCTTCTTCTCTTCTCTACAGTTCTGTTCCTTCCTTTTTTTATAAATAATAATCTTACAGACAAGTTTAAATGAGTATATAACCACCTACCAATTAGAAAAATACATGGTATTCTCATAATCAAACAGATCAAAAGCTAAACCAAGACATATTAAATCACTATTTTCATTAATAACGGAACAACAAAAAATATAAAAAAAGAGAGTATTGATTCATAACAAACAGTCAAAAACAAACGCAATACTAAACTCGGGACGAAGACGAGTTGAACGTGTTTGTCTTACTCGTTGGCCTTTTTAGAAACTATAACTAACCATGAAGCCCTCACCATGTAGACGCAGAGCACTGATTTGTTTTACGAGGTTTCAAGTTTTGATTTTTTCAATGGAACTCTTTGATAAGGCGTGGGTTCACTTCAGACTCTTAACACCATATTGATTCATAAAAAACTGATGGAATAAAAAAGAGAGACGACTAACATCTAGGGCCATTGAAGTCAGAGAAAAACTTCTAGAGAGAGAAGTAACAATATAAGAAATACTTTTTCACCGCAAATAAGCAATAGCCAAAGTTTAACACAGATTTCGACATCTTGATTTTAGCTTGCATATATAAAACAAAAAAAAAACCTTCTCTGATACCAATGTAAAGATAATTAAGATAGAACATCATCACATAAATCATATTATTCAAGATCTTTCTGTATGCATACAAAAACAAAAATCACATACTTGGATTCTTGTTGTAATTCCACCGGTTAAAGAACTTTTTTGTAGATCTTTTTTACTCTTGTTCTTCATGTGAACAATAATGGTAAAAAAAGAAACACACACAGAAAACTCTATTCTTTTTGTTCTTTGCTTTTTAGATTGAAAAAACTTAACTACCTTTAGTAGTTATTTAAAGAACATTGGCCATAATACCCCTCATGATTGTATATGATTCATTACACTCTTCTTCCTTCTTCAACAATCAGTAGTTATAGTTAATGTATACTCCGCTTTTGTGCTTGAAAGAGCAGTATTCTATTGCTTCTTTTATGACCATGAAATTGCACTTGAACCAAGGCTAATAGTATAACCTGTTGTAATCTTCCTATCTTCTGCATATACAACCCAATCACTATCAATAAATGTAGTAAGAGTTATAAGATTACCTCTTGAATATCAGATGCCATAATGTGAAGTCCCTTGCACATATCTAAGAATCCTCTTGGTTGCCCCAAGATGTAACTTACTTGGATTATGCATAAATCTTGAAATAAAGCTGACACTATAAACAATATCCAGTCTTGTATTTGTGAGATATGTAAGCCTTCCAACAATACTTCTGAACTGTTTTTCATTCACCCTTTCAGGACCATCATCAAGACGTAACTTCTCATTCACATTCAATGGTGTTTTTATAGCCTTGCAATTCTCTATGCCAACTTTTTTAAACAAGTCACCTGCATACTTCTTTTGAGAGATAAATATACCATTTGAATCCTGTAGCCCTTCAATATTTAGAAATAATGCAATAACCCCAAGTTAGATATTTCAAAAGACTACATCAGTTGAGTTGAGTTCCCAGTATAGATTATGTCATCAACATACAAACATACAATCAGAAAGTTATCATTATGTTTCTTCGCATAAAGAATTGGTTCATTTACACTTTTTCAAAATGCGGTTAAAAATAAGAGTCAATCTTGTTATACCATGGTTTTGGCGCTTGTTTCAGGCCATATAAGGCTTTATGTAGCTTGCAAACTTTTTGTTCAGCTCCCTTGATAGTAAAACCTTGTCGTTATTCTAAATATAGATCTTCTAAAAGATCACCATTAAGGAATGCATACTTGATGTCTAACTGATGAACCTTCCCTCCATTGTGAGTAGCCAAGGACAAAACTATTCTCATAGTATCAAAACGAACAACTTGTTCAAAAGTTTTGGTAAAATCAATACCTGGTACTTGAGAGTAGCCTTTGGCAACTAACCAGGCTCTGTTTTGTTGCAAGGATCTACCAGAGTTGAAATTGGATTTATAAATCCATTTAAAACCAATTACTTCCTTTCCTTTTGAAAAATAAACCAAACTCCATGTCATGTTCTTATCAATAGTTGCCACTTCTTCTCCTATGGCTTGCACTCATTCTTTCCTTCTACCTGTATCTTCAAAGCATGTAGGCTCTAGTGCATCATAAGCTTCCTCTGTTGAAGCATAAATTTCAGCAAGAATTCTAATTTTTTATAGTGCATAATCTTTATCATAGGCTACCTTTTCTTCTCCAGATTCCTATTTCCAAGCTTTACTTTTATTAAAAATAACATCCTGGCTAACATTTAGCCTGTTAGTTATAGGATCAAACAACCTATACCCTTTGGTTTCATCACTATACCTAAGAAATATACATTTAACACTTTTTTCATCAAGTTCCTTTCTTAATTCAGCTGGTATAAAAGCAAAAGCAATGCATCCAAATGTTTGTAAATGACTTACATTTTGTCTTATACCATACTAGGCTTCATATGACATCATATCTTAAATTGCTCGAGTTGACGATCTATTGCTCAAGTATACTGCAGAAACTACAGCTTCAACCTATAATTTTATGGGTAATCTTTTCTCATTCAACATACTCTTTGCTGCTTTAACAATAGTTCTATTCTTGTGTTCTGCCACCCTATTTTGTTAGGGGTGTATAGCAAGCTGTTTTTTGTCGTCGAATACTATAAAAGTTGAAGAAATTTTTGAATTCAGTAGAAAAAAATTCACCACCATGATTGGTTCGAAGTGTCATAAGATAGTATCCACTCTCTTTTTCAACAACTTCTTTAAAATTCTTTAAGTTTTCAAAAATTTCATATTTCTCCTTCAAGAAATACACCTATGTTACCTTTGTAAAATCATCTACAAAGATCAAGAAATATTTACTTCCATTTAAGGAAGAAAACTATATAGGCCCCGCACACATCAGCAGGAACTAACATCAACAGTTTCATGGCCCTCCTTGCTTTACCCATAAGAACTTGATGATGTTTCTTATAAACACACGCTTCACATAACTTCCTGTCACCTTTCAGAA
>JAOSBN010000113.1:125768-144847 GCA_027563595.1 Erythroxylum suave
AACCATCTTCCTTTTATGCAACAAATCCAAGCTACCAAAGTTAAAATAACCATATCTTTTATGAAACCATACAATCATTAGATGATACAGAAAGGGGATTGACAGTTAATCTAGATAAAAAAATTGGAAACATCTTTTTTTTAGTCATTTTAACTGAATACACCAAATTCATGCTTCTTTTATAAAAAATTTTGCATTCATCATTTTCAAATACCACACAATACCCTCTTCTCATTAATTAACCCAAACTAACTAAGTTTTGAGCCAAACCAACATCATACATAACATTATGAATAAGTTTTGTCCCAGAATTTGAAATTATAATAACAGTCCCCATACCACATACTTGAATATAGTTGTTATCACCCATCCTAACTTGTGTTTTATAGATTCATCAAAATTAATAAAAAATCCTTGTTACCAGTCATTTGATTGCTACATTCATTGTCGAGATACCAAACATCCTGCATGGTATTAGTAGGAGTACCAAGAGAACTAAGAAATAAATTCTCTTCTCCATTCTTTTCTTCGTGTAAGTTTGCTTGATCCTCAGTCTTTTTGTAACAATTCTTCTTAACATGGCTATATTTCTTACAATAATGGCATTGAGTAGCTTTTCCTGCACCTAAATCATCTTTGTACCAACAATCCTTATCTTCATGGTTAGTCCTTCCATAATATGAGCAAGAAAGATTATTACCTCTATGAGTAGTCTCACGTTGCTGGGTATTATTATGATGTCATCCTCGACCTCTACCATGGTTTCGTCCATGGCCACGCCCTCTACCATGTTTTGATCCTCCTTGACCATGATTAGAACGACTAGTCGCTCCACCATTTTGGCTTTTTTGTTTATTAGTCTCTAATTTGAATGCTTGTTATGTCAGAGTTTTTGTTAGCCTATTCAATCATTGCTCATGTGCTTCAAGTGAACCCATCAATTCATGAAAGGTATAATTATGCAAATCCTTTGACTCTTCAATAGCTACGACAACATGATCATACTTAATAGGCAAACTACGAAGTATTCTTTCCACGACCTTTTGTTCTGTTAAATCTTTTCTAAGGGATCGTATTTGATTAATGATTAAAGATGCCCTTGAAAAGAATTCTTGCATTGATTCAGAAGCCTTCATGCTTAGGTTCCAAAACTCTTGATGAAAACCTTGTTTTCTCCTTGGTACACTCTTTGAAGTGCATCCTAAGCCTCCTTTGTTGTTTCTGCATTCATAAAATTAGGAAAATACTTTCATTTATGGATTGGAATATGAAGGAAAGCGCTTTGGCATCTTTCTTCCCTTTTTCCTTGAACTCATTTCGTTGTGTTGCCATCAACTTTATGCCTTCATCTTCTTCAGGAGCACATCCATTCTCCACTAAGTCCTATATATCATGAGAGATGAGAACTGTCTTCATCTTAATGTGCCAAAACTAGTAGTTTAAACCTATAAATACAAGCAAATTTTGTGTTGAACTTGCTGCTGAAATTGTAGCCATTCTCTAGCTCTAATACCACAACTATTGTCCCATAATAAAAAGAAACTACAACAATAAAGGAATAGGAAAAACATTTATTCATTGATACCAAGAAAAACATTAACAAGCCTATCCTTTATAATTGAAGTAGGCTTATTAGTTAAAAAAATCAAGGAGTATCGATATCTCCGCAAACATTTAAACAAACAGCTGATATACATCTTATTTAATAGTTAGATATGAAGATAATCTACTCCAAAATACTCTCTAACTAAATTTCAAAAACACAATCAATCTTAACAACATTGATACTAAAAATATTCTAAATTATCTAACAATTTTAAGGTATAATGGTCTAATTTGTCTTGACCTTTATATTTGTGTTACATCTTTTCGTGTCCATCTATTTATGGGAAATGTTATTCACTTATAAGTGGTGGTTTGGTTAGTATAAAATTTGTGTGGGTCGGTATAATCTGAAGGGAACAGAATCAGTTTCTGATGCCTATGTGAACAAGCCTCTTAAAGAAAAATGATTTTCACCATCTTTAGTGAATTTATGTTTTCTTAGTTTGGTGGTTAAGAGTCTAGTAAATGACGAGATATTGTTCCATATAGTGATTATATTTTGGATGCCATGTTAATATGTTTATTAGTTGAAGTAAGTTTAGAACTCTCTTTGTCTTAGACTAGAATGTTGATTTCATTTCGTTGGATTAGTTGTGGCTACTGTTTTAGGTTGTGGCCTAAAAATAAGCTATGGCTTTTTTTTTTCTCATCTATTACATTGGATTTGGTTTTGGTTGCACCTACTATTTGGTTTTTTGCTTCTCTTGGTGGATCATTGCAAAATGAGAATAGTTCAATTTTGAATATTCTTCGTTATCTAGTTTTCAAATACCTTCTTCGACATATGCTCTAATGAATTTGATTTTGTTTAGTTGACTGAGATTTGAGAATGGAATCTTAATTTATATAAGAAGCTTATAGTGTTTTCTA
Source organism: Erythroxylum suave (assembly GCA_027563595.1). Lineage (NCBI taxonomy): Eukaryota > Viridiplantae > Streptophyta > Magnoliopsida > Malpighiales > Erythroxylaceae > Erythroxylum > Erythroxylum suave. The sequence continues at coordinate 128,244 of JAOSBN010000113.1, forward strand.
ATTTATGATTATCATAGATGCATTTGATTCTTTAATGTGTTCTCTAATTTATAGTCTAATGCATTTGATTCTTTAATGTATTCTCTAATTTAAGACCATTACAAAGTCATCTTAAAGAAATTCTGTAACAAAGTCAGTGTTATGATTCTTGAAAATGAACCTTCAACTAGTGAGTGATTCTTTTCAATTTTCTATTATCATTAAAAAGTGCATCTAATTGCTCATAATGTGGTTTTCATATGCTTAATTAACTCAGGCTTTTTCTATTTAATTGTTTTTCACTTACATAACCATACCTCTATTTCTAACAAAGTTCTTACTTTTTTGGGATAAGTTATATGATTTCCTGTTATAATCTCATTAAGTTTTTAGGCATGTATAATTATGGACAAAACTTCAAATCTTTAGTAAGCATACTTTCTCAACAACTTCTTTAATTTCAATTCTTTGTTAGTTTATTTTTTTTCAAATGGTCCTAATGACCTTGTTTACAATATTTAGTTTCTTCAAAATAATGTGGCATATTGAGAGATCATCTATTATTTTGGATTAAAGTATAAGTTATATAATGGTCGAGTTTTATAATTGTTTTTGTAGTACTTATTTATCTTTATTTATTAAAAAATATCAACGTGATACCTACGAAGCACATTTAACTGCCAGCTATAGATTACCTAATCGGGTGCTACATCAATTTAGTACTGTAGTGGTACTTAAGTCGTTCTTTCTTTCTTTTCTTTTCTTTTTCTCTAGGTTGGAACACCTTGTTTCCATTAAGGTGTTTTAATTATGTTCCACTTAATCTTGTTTACACATTTATATGGATCTTATATAAATATGTGGATAAGATTTAGTGGAACAGAATAAGAACCAGTTAGCCGGAACAGAAATTTTGATATCCTATTTTTTCCCGTACTATATGTTAAAAGTTGTTGTCAGGACTGTTAAGATATAATTAGGTGCTATCATGTTATAAAAATTTATGAAAAGAAGAAGGAAATAATTCAAGGAGATAAGGACGTGATGAGGTGGTCATGAGGGGGAGAATAAGGCATAGAAATCAATATCCTCGTGACCCAGATGCATGAATTATTACCTCTACTCCTGGTGAAAGTGACAACCAACAAATAGTCTTATCACTTATTGTCATTGTCTCCCTCGGCTTGCTACACAAAGATTAGAAGTTTCGTCAAGACATATGTAAAAATTTGGAGAATTTTGTTGCACATGCACCAGCAATTCCAGGAGTAATTGCCACCCTAAAGCACTATCTCTGATATTTGTACTTCTTGTGCAGATTGCCACATTTTGCGTATTTCAGAGGCTACAAAGTGAGGTTTTGATCAAAAGAATCTTTTAGAGCCTGGTTGAATTTTATAGAAGACCCTCGAAGCTCATGGAACATTATGGAACACTTTGGAGCATTATAGAAGTTTATAGCCCTAACAACCCACAGCCTGTTGGTAGGGCTAGAAAGGAGAAATCGAGGGACATCATGTCCGCCGTAGAGGACAGGTTGGCAAGGATGAATGCCACCATGACCGACTTAATGGAAAGGATCAATGATGTGGACCAATGCATTTCAATGCTCGAATCCAAAGGTGACGGCGAGGAGCTGTGAGGAGAAATGCAAGGTGCCTTAATTGTGGTGGTCGAGGTGATGTCGAAGAGGAACGACTCTTTAGAAACCATGATGTTTGTTTATAAAGAGGAGGTCGAGAAACACAAGGTGAAGCTTAAGTTGTGTAAGACGACCTTAGTGAGGGGGGATCCTCACATATGGCCAAGGGTGAAGTTCCCTGGCCCAAAGCCTATGGTGGGGCAAGGAGTGCAAACGAGATTGATAACGTCATCTTTAACATGGAGAGGTACTTCAAAGCAGTGGGTGTCGAGGATGAAGCCACAAAGGAACATAATTCCTCCATTTATTTACAAGGTATGGCTATTGTATGGTGGAGGCTCCACTGTGAGGATGTCAAGCGGGGCACTTGAACCATTGATACTTTTGATGATTTTAAAAGGGAACTCAAAAGGCAATTTTATCCCGAGAATGTTGAATACGAAGCTGGGGATAAGGTTCGTTGCCTCCAGCATAACGAGGGCCATATTCATAAATATGTTAAAGAGATCTTCAAGTTGATGATGGAAATCCCTGACATAGGAGAAAAGGATTCGCTATTTTTCTTCATTGATGGCTTATCAAGTTGGGCCAAACTTGAAGTACAAAGGTGAGGAGTACAAGACCTAGCCACCGCCATGGCCATAGCTAAGTCTCTCATCGAATTCAAGTGTAAAGATGCGACAAAGAGGCAAGGAAAGAAGCTCATTGATTCCGAAAAATGTGGGGGAGATAAGGAGAAGCCTCCTAGGGAAAGGAAAAGCCCATAAAGACAAAGGCAAGGGGAGGGAAGATAGTTCCAAACGGAAGGTAGCATGCTTCTTATGTAATAGACCTCAATGAGCATTCGAGTGCCAAAAACGTGGGAAGCTTGCTACTATTTTCTCTTCTGGCAAGGAAAAGAAGAAGAGGAGAAAAGGATTGCTTCAATAAAACTCCTCAATACTATTCAAGCTAAGGTAGAGGAGTGATACCGAGATAGAATATACATGGAGACTCAAATTGGAGGTAAGACTTTGAAAGCCATGGTATACCCTGGGGCTGATACGGTATACATGGCCAAGGAGTTAGTAAGGGAAATAAGCTTACTGTATAAAAAGGAGAAGGGCTATATCAAGAGAGTTAATGTAAAAAAACTCCCTATCGAAGATGTGGCTTATGGGACGCCAATTCCCATTGGTCAGTGGCAAGGTAACGTCGATATCACTATTGCTCCCATTGATAGCCATAAATTTTATTTAGGGATCAACCTTTTAGACGTGGTGAAAGCATTCTTGGTTCCTTATGCCAACACCATGAGCATTATAGAGAACGACCAACCATATGTTATGCATGTCCAAACGGAAATTGGAGAGGAAAGAATGGCATCTACGCTCCAATTATCTAGAGGCCTAAAGTGGCAAGAGCCTACTTATTTGGCCACTCTCAAGTTGGAGGAAGGTTCATTGGATAAGGGAGTTGGAGCACCTGCACCCATCCAAGAGGTCTTTAAAGAGTTCAAGGATGTAATGCCTGTAGAACTTCCAAAGAAGCTCCCACCAAAGAGGGAGGTAGATCATGTTATCGAATTGGAACCTGGAACTAAACCTCCTGCACTTACTCTATATCAAATGGCACCTCCAGAGCTTAAAGAATTGAGGCTCCAATTGAAGGAATTACTGGATGCTGGATGCATTCATCCCTCTAAAGCACCTCGTGGAGCACCAGTGTTGTTTCAAAGGAAATATGATGGATCACTTCGATTATGCATTGACTATCGAGCACTTAACAAAATCACAATCAAGAACAAGTACCTAATTCCCCTCATTGTAGATTTGTTTGACCTGTTGGGCCCCGAATTTTTTTATTTATTTTATTAAGCATGATTTGAATAAATTTTGTAGTCTTGCTAGATAAATCATTTTATTTGGAGTTTAATTATTATGTCAATTTGGGAGGATTTATTTCATGGATTGATGGAATTAAAGTATTAATGTCGTAAGGTGATATAAGGGCATTTTTTGAAGACTATTTAAGTTTAAATAGACATTAGGTATAAATGGAAGGGCAAATTGGAAATTTCACACTCATTAATTCTATAAAAAGGGAAGAAGTATTTGTAGTCTTTCATTTAAGGGAAGCAAAATTGTAAGTGAAAGAAGATAAAGAGAGAAGTGGAGAAAAGAAGAAAAACAAGCTAAGGTTTGAGAGATTCTTGAAGAATTTGAAGACTTTGAGGCTACAACAAGTAAGTATGAGCATTAACCCTTCTTGATTGTTAGATGAAGCATACTTAGTGATGGTTAGAATTGAAAATGAAGTGAATATATGTAGGAAGTTGTTGATGAATGGTTTATGTGAATGTTTAAGTGTTTGGTTAATGATCAAAAATAGATTATAAATTTATTGTGAATGATATTGGGTTGGAATGAAGTTGAAAATGAAGTAGAAAAGATGGTTTAGTATTAAGATGGGTTATATGTGAAAGGTGGGAGATAAAAAGAGGAAAAATCTCGCAAAACACGTTCTCAGAGTAGGTTTTTGGACAATTTCGCCGTAGCTAACTTCTGGGTTTAGCAGCAGTGAACTCAACTTTCCAATACATAATATGCTTTGGTATTTTAGGCATAACTTTTTTTGTAGTTATCCAAATGAGATTATTTTTGATTTATTGTAAACTAGAGACACAGGGATACAACTTGTATGATGAAATGGAGTTCTAATTTAGTCTTTAAGGATTTTAATGTTTGGATGGAAGTTGAATATACAATGTTGTTTTAGTATAAGAACAGCCTGAAAATTTTTAGGGAATAACTTTTAGAGTACTAAGTCAAATTGAATGATTTTAGTGTCATTAGAAACTTAAGACAATGGGAAATATTTTTATATAAGAAAATGTTATCAAATTTTGTCATTTACTTGACCAAAATGATAATGGAAAATTGCCCTGAAGGTTTGGATTTATGGAAGGGTTTTGGTTTATGAAGCTTAGGAAATGCTTAGGTTTAAGTACTTTAGAATCATTTTAGTGAATGTATTTTCTTAAAGCTCTAAAATTAGAATTTCTATTGAAAGTGAGATTTTGTTATTGTTAAAGGAAATCAAGAAGGTGATCAAGAGAGGCAAGAGGAGCAAGAAGAAGGACATCCTTAAGCCACTTTTATAAGCAAGGATTTCAAGGTGGGTTACACTTTTATAATTAAGTAATAAGCCCCTAATGTTTCTTCCAAACCAAGAAAGTTTAAAATGTTTTCAATTGTGTTATAAATGTGCCGTTAAGGCTTCTTGAATGCTTTGATAATGTGCCATATGTTTGTATATGAATTTTGTTATTGGTTTATAAAATGAATGATGAAAATGATTTTTTTTAAAGGATATTGTGTTTAAAACGATATTATGGTTATGAAATCAAGTTTCAGAAAAATGTCGTTGAGGCAATATATTTACGAGTTGTGAAATGCATGATTATATGGGTTTGCGGGGGTCCCCTTAAGTTAAGTCAAGTGCACTTTGACAAAAGGCTTCTCCCGCCTGCCCGCTAGTGGCATGGAGCTCTTTTATGGACTCCCATAAGTTCACGACTACGCAAGACCATTAAGTGGGATTGCGATAGTACATTCTGTTCATGACTACATAGGACCCTTATGAGAAATGTGTAGTACGTTCTATTTTGGATGCACCCAAACCATTTTGGATGTGTCTACTTGCTTATGATTTGTGAACAAGTTGATGAACGCATAGATCGTGTTATTTGTGAATTGGATTACATAAAGAAAATTTGAGAAATTTGTGCTTATGATTCAATGTAAATTATTTCAATGGTTTTACTTGTTACTGGTTATAAAATTGTTACCCACAAACTTTAAACTCACCCCCTCTCAATTATGTCCCATCTTTAGGTGAAGAGTAAGAGATCGAGTAGTTAAGGGTTACGGCATCACTCTAAATTTGCATACTTTTAAAATTTGAGTTAGGTTTTAGGAATTTAAGGGTTTAGTTGCATTTCAAGTATCCTTTGTATTTTTGGATTATGAAGCAAATGATATATTGTGGCTTGAAATGCCATTAAAGCCTTGTAAAACTCTTACTTTTGATATTAATAAAATATATGTTTGGTTTTGTCTATGATTTTTTGTATGTTTTCGCAAAGTATTCGATTATGGAAATGAGATTAAGATTTTGAGAAATTATTTGTGGTTAGGTTCTTATCCATTTTGTTTTTGGGTTGAATTAATGAATGTGGCTGAAGGATTTTAAATTTGCATTTTAGTAAGATAAGTAGTTTGGGTTATGGTTTCAATCATAAGGGTTTTCGCAGCGGTGAAGCCTGCGTAATTCACTCGAAGGAAATTTTGCTTTTCTTGTGGAGACTTTGCTGCGGTGAAGTTATACTTGTTGCCGCGGGGAAATTGACCTGAAGGGTCAGTGAGGTTTACTCACATATGTTTACCGTGATGAAGCCCACCTTTGCTTCCGAAGGATTTTTCTTTCAAATTTCCAAATTCTAAGCCTTCCTCCACGCTCAAGCTTCATGATTCTATGTCCGATGTTGGGCTTCGAACATGGGGTCCAACATGACCAACTTGGAGATGCAAGGTATTTTTCCAAGTTAGATCTGAGGTCAAGATACTACCAAGTTCGCAAAGCCAAAGGAGATGAACAAAAAACGAATTGTGTTACAAGGTACGAGTCTTACGAGTTCTTGGTCATGCCTTTTGGACTCACTAATGCACCGGCTACATTTTGCACCCTCATAAACAAGGTATTTGCTCCATTCCTTGATCAATTTGTTGTTATATACCTTGATGATATAGTCATTTACAAGAAGACCTTGGAGGAACATGTGGGGCACCTATGCCAAGTGTTCCAAACATTGAGGGATAATGAAATTTATATGAACAAGGAGAAGTGCTCTTTTGCTCAAGAAGAGGTGGCATTCTTAGGGCATGCTATTTGTAGGGGCAATCTTAGGATGGACAAAGAAAAGGTGCAGGCCATTTATGAATGAAAGTCGCCAATTAAGGTGACCGAGCTAAAATCTTTCCTTAGATTGTTGAATTACCATAGAAGATTTATTAAGAGGTATTCTTCTATAACCGCTCCACTTACTGACTTATTAAAGAAAGGTTAGAACATGGGATCGATCTCCAAAGTGCCAACAAGCATTCCAGTGGTTAAAGGAAGCCATCATGAAGGATTATCACTGCCTAACCACAGCAAGTCATTCGAGGTATATACAGAAGCTTTTGACTTTGCCATTGGTGTTGTACTGATGCAAGAAGGGCATCCTATTGCCTATGAAATTCAGAAACTTAATGATACTGAAAGGAAGTATACCGTACAAAAGAATGAGATGATTGCAGTTGTTCATTGTTTGAGAACGTGGCACCATTACTTACTCGGAAGCAAGTTTATGGTCAAAACTGACAATATTGCCATTAGTTATTTTCAAAGTCAAAAGAAGCTCACTCCAAAGCAAGCTAGGTGGCAAGACTTCCTGGCGGAATTTGACTTCATCATGGAGTACAAGCCTGGTAAGGCCAATCTTGTTGCGGATGCCTTTCGTAGAAAGGGAGAGCTTGCAGATCTTAGTAGTCTAAGAAGCAACTTGAAGGACCGCATCAAGGAAGGGTTAGTGCTAACACTATGGGCCAAACCATTTTGTCACTTGTCAAAAAGGGAAAGATAAGACGATTTTGGGTGGAGGATGGCCTAGTGTACACTAAAAAGAAGAGGTTGTACTTTCCATTCTATGATAACTTATGAAGGGAAGTCATAAAGGAATGTCACGATGGTAAATGGGCGGGTCATCCAGGTATACATCGCATACTTGCACTTGTGGAAGATTCATACTATTGGCTTCGAATGAAGGATGATGTGGAAGCTTATGTGAGAACATGCTTGGTTTTCCAACAAGATAAGTTGGAGCAACAAGTTCCTGTTGGTTTACTTGAGCCACTCACCATTCCATCAAGACCTTGTGAAAGTACCTCTATGGATTTTACAGTAGGCTTGCCTACATCAGAAGGGTGTAATTGGATCTTTGTGGTAGTAGATCAATTTTCCAAGTATGGGACGTTCATTTCGACACCTAAGGATTGTACTGCTGAACAAGCAGCTCAGTATTCACGAAACATGTGGTGAAATATTAGGGCATGCCGAAAACAATCATGAGCAATAGAGACACTCGCTTTACAGGAAGATTTTGGATGGAGTTGTTCAAGCTCTTGAGCAAGGATCTTAATTTCTTTACAAGTTTCCATCCCCAAACTGATGGCCAAATGGAGTGGGTAAATGCATTGTTGGAGATGTACCTGAGGCACTATGTAAGTGCCAATCAATGAGATTGGGCAAGGCTGCTTGATGTTGCCCAATTCTCTTACAATCTTCAAAGAAGTGAATCAATAGGTAGGAGTCTATTTGAGATCGTGTTGGGACGTCAACCAATGACTCCTAATTTCATCGCCACAGGCTATACAGGAGTTAACCCATTAGCTTATAAGTTTGCCAAAGAATTAAATGAGCTAACTGATGTTGCTCGCATATATTTGGGTAAGGCCTCCAAAAGGATGAAGAAGTGGGCTGATAAAAAGAGGCGACTCAGAGAATGCCAAGCAGGCGACCTTGTGCTTATCAAAATATACAGGCATGTGCGGACCAATGGGCTTAACCAGAGTCTCTTAAGAAGGTGAATCATGTTGTCTACAAGGTAGAGTTACCTCCAAAAAATCAAATTCCATTCGGTGTTTCATATCAGCTTGTTGAAACCATTTAAGCAAGACAAGGAAGATCCTAGTTGTAAGATTTTAAAAGGAGCACTGATGGGAATACGTACTCAGCATGATAAAGAGGTCGAAGCCATCTTGACTGATTGTGTATTGTGCCACTCCAACCAACCACCCACATATGAGCTACTGGTGAAATGGAAGGGATCCAAATAGCAAGGCAAGCTAAGAGCCAATTCAGGGACTTTGACAATTCAAAGAACAAATCGAAGCCTATAAGGAGGCAATGAGGATGTTGCCAAATAGGTAGGGGAGAATGCCACATTCTATATGTTTCAAAGGCTACAAGGTGAGGTTTTGCTTAAAAGGAATCTTCTAGAGCTTTCTAAAATTTCAGAGAAGACCCTGAAAGCTCATGAAACATTGTGGAACACTTTGGAACATTATAGAAGGTTGTAGAATGATATAAATATGTATCTAGTACTTAAAGCTTCTAGAGTAGTATGTTAGATTCTAGATAGGGGCATTATTGTAATTTGTATAGGAGATATTTTGTAGGGATTAATCTCCACTGTTGGATCAAATCAATCCTCACCGTCCATTGAGGAGGTGGAGGGCTATATAAAGGGAATGACTTCCTCTTTTGTACAAATCCAAGAATCCAAGAATTTAAAGCAATAGAAGTATCCAAGCTTCCTTAAGATCTCTTATTCTTGTCTTCTTTGCTTGCTTAGTTCAAGTAGTTCAAGTAGGCATCTTCGAGGAAGGCTAACTAGCTACATTCAAGTTTGGGAGAAAAAGTGTACCAGTGTCGCTCATGGAGTTCGAGCGAAAGAAATCCTATAACCAGCTGCACATGGGCATGACTCTAAAAAGGCTTGGTATACATTAAGACGGCAATGACCCGTATCTAGAATGATTTAACTTGTTGGCTAAATCAGATTGCATGGACTTGTTATCTTCAAGTAAAACGTTTTCAGTTTAGCTTCTTTAATTTTTTTTATTACAAGGCTAAATCAAATTGCATGGATTTGTTATCTTCAAGTAAAACCTTTTCAGTTTAGCTTCTTTAAAAACAATTTTATTACAAGTATGAGAGTGAATTTGATGAATTACGAATAAATTATCAAATTATATATTTTTTTGAAAAATGAATAAGGTATTTGATTATCAATATCTAAGCTATTGTAAAATTACAAATGTAAACCAATCATCAAGATACAACGGATTTGCCTCTCTAGGCACTATTGGTCAAAACAGCTATTACGTTTAATAAATGCTTAAATTCACTGGAGTGAGTTAAAGTCGATTCCTCTCAAATGTTCCATCTTGTTTTAATTGGCTAGGAAATCATATTGTCAACTCTCTTGGCCATAATCATCGCTGCTCTTCAACAAGGTATATATACTCCCTCATCTTAAACAACTCATTAAAGAATCAGAAGAACTATCTGAAAGTTGTAAGTTGCTTCCTAACTAGAATTGTTACTTCCAAAACATACAAATAAAATCGTCATCGAAAAGAAAAAAGAATTACGTTCCTGCAATTATACCTTTGGGCTTTAGGAAATGGGATCCTCTATTCTCATCCCCTGTTCCAGCCCTAAAATGTGTGGCTCACAATGGCATGGTTAAAAAATCAGTATCCCCAAGTTCCTCTATTGACGTGAATTTAAGGATCATCGAGGGCAGATTTACCACGGATCTCCATCATGAGGTGATTAGCCTTACTCCTCTCAAATGATTACAGTGTCCATTGTCCAACAAAATCAACTGTGGCAGTTGTGGCTAGCAATCAGACAAAGAAGTTGGGACTAGGCGGTGAAATTTCTCAATCATTTATATCTTTAGAGCCCACATGGTGTTTAATCAAACGATGGATCGACAAATGAAACATACTACGCATGCACTAGGTACACTTTTCAATGGTATAAAAATTAAAAAATAAGCAAAAGTGTAAATTTGATCGTATGAAGTTTTTATCAAATTACATTTTCAACCTTAATGTTTCAAACTATTAAAATAAACTTTTAATATTTATAAAAACATTTAAAAGAAATTTTAAATAGAGAGAAAACTTGATAAAATTACATCTTTATCTATTATATATCACGTTAACATTATAGTAGTATAAATTTAATATTTTTTAAATCAATATATGGATTTATTGTGTTATGTGTTATAGTGGCTTCATAAATTAAATTTAAGTTAAGTAATTTAATTTTTTATTTATAATTGTAATAAAAATTAATTAAATCTAATTAACTTATTTTGACCAACACTCGTCTCCTTGGACGCTTAAAAAATCACAGCTACCTTTTGAAAGTAAAACATAGCCGCCACCAACAAGCACCAGTCGTCATCTTCTCTACCAACAGCAAGTACCACCGCCCATTATCACCCTATTCACCTTCCTTAAATTAAATTTGTACCAGAAAACATGATCCAATGACCATGCAAGAAAATTGACAACCATCATACAAGTACATGGTTACTGAATTTCGCGATTCCCATTTGAATTTTGTATTAGTCTTATCATAAGCAGAGATTGAGTCCTTTTCCAAAGTTAATGCATCAAATTTAATAGCCTCCTACAAAAACATTTGCATGCAATTAGTCATTAGTTAAGATGAGAGTATTTGTGGTGAATGAAATTGCAAATCCCTGCTTAAAAGAGAAATTCCAATCCGAAGACCAACTATGTTAAGAGTTGATCAATCTCTTGAAATTTATAAACCAGAATCAGTAAAAAAAAGTTCGTATGGGCATTAAAGATTGTACATGAAAAAAACAAGCTCCATATTGATTCTTCCATGACGTTACTCCTAAAAAATGTCAACTCTGAGCTAAATTCGAAGTGTTAGGGACATTAACTTGACATTTTTCATAGGATTGGGTAACAATTAATTTCATTGTATCGGTTAAGTTACGTAATTTGATTCGAATAAAGATAATAAAGTAACTCACTAAATGATCTAAGTCACTGAGCCGAAGTCCACGAGAAAAATAGATCTCGATTAATGTAGACCAGACCCATATTATGCCTATTATGGGTATGCCTGATATAGATGTCATATAAAGAGGTCAAAGTCTCCGGCAGTTGCTTATGTCATTAGAGAACATAAAGTTACTTTAACCTATTCAGAGATTCACGTTTTGAGAAAACTGTAAAAAAACTTTAACGAGTCCTGGTAAACAGATCCTGTGAAGACGTTGGTGGATTCGTGCTTGTTTCAACCTCGGAAAGCTTATTTGAATTTATGGAACCGAAATCAATTATTTTCCACATTTCTTCATTTATTTCCTTTTCACGCTCTATCGAGGATATGCAACTAAGGTCCTGTTACATATTACACATGGAATCATAGCGATGCTTGTACTATAAGGTCAAGGGGAGTAAGGTTATCCTCATATTGTTTTATATGGATGATATATTGCTCACATCGAGTGACTTGATCATATTGCAAAAGCTACTTTTGGTAAAATATTTTGACATAAAGGACCTTAATGAAACATCTTTTGTCCTGGGTATATTGATTTACCGGGATAGATCTCAACACTCATTAGGCCTCTCATAGAGTGCATACATTAAGTAAGTGCCACAAAGGTTTAATATGACAAATTGTAAACCTATTGTAGCACCAATCTCTCATTGTGAGAGATTATCTTTCACACAATGTCCAAAGAATAAAGTAAAGAGAGAGATTATGAGGTATGTTTCGTATTCTAGTGCGGTTGATAGCTTGATGTATGCCCAAGTATGCACTAGGTTGGACATTGTATTTAATGTTGGACTATTGCGTTGATATTTGGCTAACCCAGGTATAGACCACTGGAATGCAGTTCGGCGAGTGTTAAGATACTTAAAGGAAACCAAGGATTATATGTTGACATAAAGAAAAGCCAACAGTCTAAACCTCGTAGCAAATCCAGATTCAAATTTAAGCTATGTTTCCGAAAGATAGGAAGTCCATATTAGAATAAGGTTTTAAGTCTACAGATGGTAAAATGTCATGGAAGAGTGTCATATAGACACAGGTGACTTCCTCAACCATGCATGCAGAGTGCATCTATAGGGCTACTTCACAGGCAGTTTGACTCAAAAACTTGATTTCTAAGTTGTCTATGGTTGATTTAGTGGCTAGATCCATTTGGATGTAGTGTGATAATCTTGCTACTATATTGTTTAGTAACAACAAAATAATATCACAGGTTCTTAGCATTTAGAGGTCAAATATTTGACCATAAAGGAGTTGATATGAAAGGTGAAATTAAGATCAAACATTTAAAGACTGAGGAAATGTTAGTTAATCCTTTAACTAAAGAACTTCACCCACTTGTGTTTGGAAGATAAGTATACAATATGGGTATTGAAATCCTTGAACACTGTTAGTTAGGGATCATTGTGTTTGCTCCTTACAAGTTTATATGTTTTGATGTATTATGACTGTATGGGGATTTATCAATAAAAATGATCATCATTTATCCTCAATAATACACGTTATCCCACATTGTCATAATATATGTAAAGGTCTTAAGATTTGTGTCGATCATAAGCATTTTAGAGGTCTTTAGGCATATATATCGATTGACCTTGGGCCTATGTCATTATAATAAATACAGTTTAAACGGATATCTATAGATTTTTTAACATGATATAAGGGGATATAAGTATTTAATCCCAATAAGATTCTCTGATGTTGTTTAACATTCAGTTAAAGACCACAAAGGTTTTCCTTAATGTAGTTTAGCATTTGGTGAGAGAAAATAAGATTTCTTTTATGTAGTTTAGCATACAGTTTAGAGAAATTGAGACCTATAAATGAAGACGATACAGTTTAGATCATATAGGTACCATCTTAGTTTGTCACATTCCATTTTCACATTCATGTTAATGAGGCATTAGATATGTGTGATTGTATTAGATCTGTGTCAAACATGACACATATGTCTGATACTTTTCTGTGTGGAAAGCCTTGCGGGATGAAATGATAGACGTTTGTTATCTTTGGATCAAATGTTTTTTAAACTTAGTCGACTACTACAGTAACATGACTTAACCATGTTTTGCACTGTTTTAAAACTTAAGTCAATACCGTAATCAATTATTCTCCAAGGGGGAGAATATTGGATATTTTTGACATTTTCCATAAGGTTGGACAAGAATTAATAGTATTTTATCGATTTTCAATAACTTATTAGTTAATTTATATAATTTGATCTTGATAAAGACAATAAAATGACACAATAAATTATCTAAGTTATTGGGCCCAAGTCCACGAGAAAAATGGATCCTGATCAATATGGACTAGACCCATATTAGGCCTATGGTGGGGAAGCTTGATATAGATGCTATATAAAGAGGTTAAGGTCTCTTGCAGTTGATCATATCATTCGTGAACTTTAAGTTAATCTGCCCGTTCAGAGGTTCACATTTTAAGAAAACTGTAGAAAGGCTTTAAGGTGTCCTAGTGAGCAAATGCTGTGAAGACATCGGGGGATTTGCATTTGTTTCAACCTCAGAAAGCTCGTTTGAAGTTATGGAATCGAAATCAAGTATTTTCCACATTTCTTCATTTATTTTCCTTTCATGTTCTATTTAGGATACATAACTAAGGTCTTGTTATGTATTACATTAACAACCACCGAGGTAGCGAAATTTTCAGATTTCAACATATATATAAAACATTGCGTTCTCGTTAGAGATAAGTTGGTTTGAGGAAGAAAATGTCACTATTTGTATATCAAGATAAGTCATAAATCTCTAAATTCTCAACAATTCAAATACTTTGGCTACTAGGAAATTCAATCATACAACCAAATAATCGATCACCTGTTAGGTACTGCCCTTCTTACCAGTCACAAATAAGATGATGGTCAATATTGTTTGAAATATTGGTGGTAGTTGTGTTTTGTTTCTAATAGGTAGTTAGGGTTTTCTAAGTTTGGAAGAAAATAAGTGTGAGGTAAAAAAGGGAAATAGGTTTAATTAATTTTTATTAAGAATATAAATAAAAGATCAAATTATTTTAACTTAAATCTGACACTTGAGACTATTTTTGTGAAACTACTATACCCTTCCGATTTTTTAAGTATTATTGATCTTCTTTTTGCTAGGCTACAAGCTATTTCCCGTTTATAGTTCTCATTAATCAAATCCTTCTAGTAACTACATTTAAATGAATTTATGACACCACAAGCATTAATAACCAGTAATTAAAAACTTTAAGAACTTCCTGAGGTGAAGTGGCTTTGTGGAATGAAAGAGAGTTACTAACATTATCAATTAGTTCAGAGCATTGCAATTTTCAATTTTCCATTGGAATATATGAATAGGCACAGTAACCTTGAGCCATTAATATTAGCAATTATTTTCTAAACTTTATGAAAAGCTCTAAAAAGAAGAGAGAGACTCACTTGTACAAAAGAAGGCCTAGGTCCAATTTAGTCAGCATTCTTATTTCTGATATCTTTTATGCATATAACAGAATGCAAGCAATTAGTTATTCACAAATAAACATTATGTATTGCTTCCACCCGCTCTTTAAGTATATAATACTAAGGACGAACGGTATGGATGAACATAAAATCCATCCCGTTCGTCCATTTCATCTAACGATTCTTATGTGATTTTAGGAGATATTTTCTCTCTCATTTACAGAGTAACCCTCTGTTTCTCTATCTGTCAAAGTTTCAATACATACTTTCTCTCCTTCTATGCCACCAGCTTCTTCTGTACCTCACCTTCCCCAGCATCTGCTGCAATATCACCTTCACCATTATCGTTACTTGTACTGTTATATGTGATGGTTTTGGCGAAGATGCTAACTATAGTAGGTGGGTGTTCCTCTTTTAGATAAACTTCAGATTTGTGTAAAATCAAGGTTTTAAGATCAAAGATATATGTTGAAAGCTGATATGTTCTCCATTTTTTACGCAGGTTAGTGCTCGGTGACAGCATCGCAAACCATTTAGTCTACTTTATAATCTCCACTCCAAGGGTTTTTCTTCCCACTTTTCTAGTCTCCACTCCAACAGTTGGGCTTTTCTCCCATGATGTTAACCAACACAACCCCTCGCCTCATAATTCTTTTATGTACTTTTAAACAAAGGCAACCCCAAAGTTTACACCGTTGGTTGATTTGGAGATGAATGATCGAAATGAAAAAGATTCAGAATAGTTACAATACTCATATCTGATTTTCACTTCTTCGCTTCCTGACACTTGATTAACATAATCAAATAAAAGACCTCACCTTTGACTCAACGTCCAACGAAAGGCCACCCTCATAATTTGGATCAGCCTTGTTCAACTTGACTGTGACCAGGCAAATTCTGAACAAACTCTCATAGTTCTTGGAGAGAGTTGTGGTTCAATCCCATAAGTTTCATGCGCAAGTAAATGATATTAACGATCATAAGCACGATGAGATTGGAAGAAAGATATGTGTAATGTTGTTAGATTATGTCTTACAGATTTTACTCATGTTTCTTTAACTAGGGCATTGAGGGAAACCAGAAATGCTTAAAAGCTTAGATACGGGTTTGAAATCTTTGATGCAAACTTCTTTAATGACTAAGGTGAGTGAAACTAAACAGTGAAGTTAATGTGCCAGTAACTGCAATGAAATTCCAAGTCATCTTTTCAGCTTGCCAAAGAGTTATGTTTAGATGTAGGAGATTGCAAAGGGCGCAAAAGAATTTAATATACCTATCATAAAAGCTAATCGGAAGTTAGTTGCTCAGGAGAATGGAGGGTTGCATAACCTGTTTAACTTTTGATCCAGAGTGGACCAAGAAAAGCATGAAAAATGTTATTAAAAGATTTAGCTATCCCACCCTCTCTAGTGTAAAGAAACCTAAAGTTGAAGAAGATATTGCCTTTATGATTGTAAGTGAATTTATATTGCTATAAGTTAAGTCCCACATGACTTTGTTCTCATTTAAGTTGTGGGTTTTGTTGGTTTTTTATTCAGATTCTTGAATTAAGGGAACTAATTAGGACAAAGTGAATTACTTCTCAAGAACTCACAGGGATTTTTCTTGTTGAAGAGGTAAGGTGAAAAAAGAAAACTGGAAATTGTAGATCCAAATTTTTTCAGGTTATCTTTGAACAATGAAAGGTTTAATCATGTTCATGAAGTTGTGGTCACTTTTACTGATGAATTAGCCTATGAATAAGCAAAAGAAACTGATGAATTGCTTGCTAAAGGAGTTCATTTGGGTACCTATCTTATCTTCCATTTTGTAAAAATAGGATCAGGTCATTTTTTGGCATGATTT
>JAOSBN010000115.1:0-18068 GCA_027563595.1 Erythroxylum suave
GCTGGGTGAGGGCCCCGCAGACGTAGGCCGAGTGTGCCGAACTGCGTTACCAAATTTCGGTGTTCTTTTTATTTTAGTTTCAGCTTGTTTTAATTTTGTTGGTGAAGAAGAAATTTGTGGCTAGTTCGTGAAGTAATTAACTCATTCAGTTTTTCAGAAACATACCCTTTGAATGGCTTCAATCACGAAACAGTTGCTTCCAGCGTAGAAAATTATGGGTCTGAGATAGAGAAGGTATATTCTATCAATAAACAAAATTTGGCGGATCAAGAGATTGTGAAACAGGAGGCGGAGAAAGATGAGACAGCAAAGAACGAGGTGCGAAAGCTATCCAAGGAGCTAAGAGCGTATGAGGATCACATGAACTTCTATCAAATTCCTTATCTTGATGGGCAATCGACAACACCAAATACCTCTACGGAGAGTGTTGTTGCAATTTTTTGGAACTTCGACGACGACGACGACGTCAAAAACCTTTGGAGGTGGAGAAGAACACTAAAGGCAAAATGTTGCCATTCCAGAACTTTTTAAATATCAGGCTGGTTGGGTTGAATAAGTTAAAGTTACCAACTAATAAAGAAACAAATATATTAACCGTTACCCTCTAAAATGCTAAAATTTGACTGAAAAGCCATTAACGAAGCAGGCAGGCCACAGATCACATAATTTCTCTCTAAACTCTAACCGTATAGCATTTATTACGATTTGTATAAAAAAGTGTTCACGTACAAAACACCACCAATAAATTTTTGATCAATTTTTAAGGGTATGTTTGGTTGAGAATTTATTAATCAAATAGAATCAGATGTAATATTATTCCACTGTTTGATAGGAGGGTTTATAATAGATTAGGATAGAAGATGATGGTTTCATATTACACCCCATTCCATTTTAAACATTAAAAATAAAAAACCTCCGATTTTGGGAGTTTAGGAAGTAATATAAAATGATAAATAACTTTATACTATATTACATTATAAACTTTTCATCTAAACAACATTTTACTATATTATATTATGAACCCTTCCATACCTCCCGAACAATAATTTTCTAATATTACATCTATTTACATTTCATTCCATTATAAACCATTCCACTTCATTCTATTCCATTAAATGTTAAATATTCTATGATGCATTCATCAACATCACACATCCAAGATCTCAGTCTATTTAGAGGATAACAACACAAAGAAAATGACATACCTCCAACACTTGGCATGTAGTCTTGAGCTCTCTCCATTTTCAGCCAAAACCTATCAAAGAAAACCAAAAACCTTGTGCAATAGAGAGTAATAGTAGAAGACCCCAAAGTTCGCTTTACACATACTATATATGTTTAACATTCTCACCATACATCATATATTATGATATGTTCTACCCTAAAGGGCGGTTATTAAATATACATTAGGCAATTCGATTGCGGTTATGCATATGAAATTAATGTTGTGATATATTAGTCCATATATATTTCTAACATTCTCTTACTTAGACAATATAATCAAACCACCATATCAATCTCCATCATCCAAAAGCAGTCAAATAAATCATATGCAATATCATATCAACATGATATATATACTACATATTATTTGGCCTCGGAGATGTTCAAATACCACAATAACTGAGACTTTGCATTTGTCTCCTTTTGTATTTGTCATTTTGTCAAACTACATATATGTATCAACATGTATATGTTAGCATTAACAAAGATGATTGCAGACATCATTATGCATGTTTCATATATAAAAGTCATAAGCAATCCGTACAAATTGCCAACATATTTAACACAAAATGGCAAACTCCCACTAGTCTTAACAAGCTAGGCTCCTAACAATCCTATGTGGGAGACGTGTTGTGCAAACACACATATAGGCAAGCCTTTTGTGAGTGGATTTGCTAACATGCTAGTTGTAGGCGTATACTCAACAATAATGAGGGATTCAACGACTTTCTCTTTAACAAAATAGTAATTTATATCAATATGCTTTGAGCGAGAAGTACTTCTAATGTTCTTAGAGAAAGTTATAACTGCGAAATTATCATAATATAATTTCAGCCAACTCAAAATAGAGTCTACAATACCCAATGTTGAAATAAAATTCTGTAATCATATTGCTTGACAAGCTACCGATAGCATGCTATGTACTTTGCCACTATGGTAAAGGATGTTGTGAGTGTCTGCTTGACACTTTTCCATGATACAGCTCCTCCAGTCATCATAAAGATGTAGCATGAAGTGGACTTTTTATCATCCACACATCCTGCATATCAGTGTCACTGAACCTAATTATATCAAGAGTGTTAGTTCGCTGATAAGCCAACATATGATCTTTGCTACCCTGAAGCTACCTCATGACTTTGCCTCTTTCCAATGGCTAAGACCAAGATCACTTAAGTATCTTCCCAACATGCCTACAACAAAAGTAATATCAGGGTGTGTGCATACTTGAGCATACATCAGACTGCCTACAAGTGACGCATAAGGAATGAATTTCATTTCATCTCTCTCTTTATCATTTTGTGGACATTATGCTTTTGAGAATTTGTCATCTTTTACTATCGGTGCCTTTCTAGGAGAAAAAGAATGCAGATTGAATCTTTTCAAGATCTAGTCAATGCAAGTCTTTTGAGACAATCGAAGAATCCTATTAACTCTATCTCGAAGAATCTGAATTCCAAGTACATAAGAGACCTCTTCAAGATCCTTTATATCAAAATGACTAAATAACAGTTGTTTTGTCTCATAATAGATCAGTATCATTAGAAGCAAGTAGAATGACATCAACATACAATACCAGAAAAATGAATCTACTTCCACTGAACTTCATATATATACATTGATCAACTACATTCTCCTTAAAGCCATTTGCAGTGACAATCATATCAAACTTGAGATATCACTGCCTTGATGCTTGTTTTAACTCGAAGCCAGCTGGTTGAGTCATATAAATGTCTTCATAAAGATCTTCATTTAAGAAGGCGATCCTCACATCCATTTGATTGAGTTCCAAGTCAAAATGAGCAACTATAGCCATAATAATTCGTAGTGAATCTTTTGTAGAAAGTGGTGAGAAGGTTTCTTTGAAATCAATCCCTTCTCTCTAGCTATAGCTTTTAGCTACAAGTCTTGATTTATACCTTTCTACTTGTCCATTTGAGTCATGTTTGATTTTGTAAACCCACTTGCACCCAATGGGTTTACAACCTTTAGGTAGTTCAACCAACTCCCAAACTCCATTTTGTGACATGGAACTCAACTCATCCTCTATTGCATTCATCCACAGCGCAGATTGAGGACTATTCATGGCTTCTTGAAAATTGACTGGTTCAGTATTATCTCCCATATCGAGCCATGTTCCTACAAATAGACAATATAATCATCAGGAATGGCAGGTCTACGTCTTCTTTGTGATATCCTAACAATAACTTCATCATCCCCAGTATCAATAACTTCATCCTGTATTTGATTTTGAGGTTCATCATGAGATTCTACTGGAATTTGTTCAATCATAAGGTCATCATTAGGAGCGGAAGCGATGGGTATAGGGACTATAATGCGTTCTTCCCTAAATACAATTTCTCTTGACCCTTGATTTGAACCAAATTCATCTTCAAATTAAAATAGCTCTATCTGATTTTATAATTCTAATTGTGTGAGATGGGCAATAAAATCTAAGACCCTTTGATCCAACGGTGTAGCCTACAGAGTAGTTACTAATAGTTTTTGGATCAAGCTTCTTAGATTGCAGATCATAGGGCCTCACTTTTTCTTTACATCGCCAACCATGAAAATGACGCAAGATTGGTTTCTTACTTGATCATAACTCATATGGATTCTTTAGGACTGATTTGCTAGGTACTTGATTCAAGATATAAGCTGATGTCTTCAATGCCTCACCCTAAAAAAAATCAGGCAAACTAGAGTGAATCAACATACACCGCAACATATCAAGAAGTGAATGGTTTCTTCTTTAGCGATTCCATTTTGCTAAGGTGTTTCTGGCATTATATATTTTGCTTTAATACCACATTCTTGCAAGTATCTAGAAAAAAGCCTTGGATTCCTTCCACTCTCATCATAACGCCCATAATGCTCTCCAACTCTGTCAAAATTAACTACCTTGATTTTCTTCCCCTTTTGAAGCTCAACATTTGTCTTGAAAATATTAAATGCTTCCAAAGATTCAAAATTTTCATGAATGAACTCCACTTGACCATACTTGGAAAAATCATCAATAAAAGTGATGAAGTATTTATAACCACCTATAGTAGGTGGAATAAATGGTCTACATATATCAGTATAAATCAACTCCAACAATTCTAAACTCTTGTCTATTTTGCTTTTTCTAACCTTGGCGGTCAACTTTCCTTTAATGCAATCAACACAGGCAGTGAAATCTGAAAAATCAAGATCCTAAGTACATTATCTTTTACCAACCTCTTCATTTTGTCTCTATATGACCTAAACGTTTGTGCCATAACATAGAAGATCTCCAATCCAACCTCATACATCTGGAACCAACAACGGTATTAAAAAAAGAGGAAGAAGCAACAATAACAACATTATTTAACTAAAGTTTGTATAAATTTTCATATACAAAGTCAATTTTTCAGTTTCAAAAAGAAGACTATAACCTAATCTATCCAAAATAGATATAGAAATCAAATTCCTCATAATAGAGGGTAAATAAGCGATATAATGTAATACCAAAAGATGTCTATTATTTAACTGTAGTTCAACTGTCCCAAAAAATTTAACTTTGACTTTGGTATCATCTCCCATGTATACATGTTGCTTAGAACAAGTCGACCTTCTTCGACTTGTCAGTTTCTACGAGGAATTCTTAACTTGAATTGTTGCTCCAGTATCTAACCACCAAGTATTTAAGGGCATATCAATAACACTAGACTCTAAACAAACCATCATAAGACAATTACCTTTCTTCTCTAAGTGAGCTTTGAGAATTGCTATGGTTCGTCATCATGGAGATGCTTCTTGCCCTTCCCTTTTTCATGTCATCCTCTTCCTTGGCAAGAATAACAGTCATCTCCTCAACAGTCCATTGCTCTTTATGAGCATTATAGCTTGATCTGATCGAATCAAATATAGAAGGAAGAGTCCCCATCACAAACCATACCATGTATTCCTCACCAAGGTCCATATCCATAGCCTTAAACTTATGGTAGCAACCTATGAACTTGTTGATGTAAGCCCTAATATCACTTGCACCATCATAAATGGTGTGATGAAACATGTTTAAGTACTATTCTTCTCATTCTTTGAGAACTTCATGTAATTCTTCTTAATGGTAGCAAGAAAATCCTTTGCATTATCAGCCTCAGGAATGCTATCACAAATGGATTCATCCATGTGATACCTCATAATCATCAAACAACATTAGTTAGAGAATTCCCACTTCTCATGGGATTTCCTTTCCTTCTCAGTAGCATCATCAACAGGTTTTGGTGGTGGATCAATTCTCAAGGTCAAGTCCATTCGCATGATAGTCAAATTCATCATGAGAGATTCAACCCACTACTTGTGGTTTGTTCCATTCAGCGTTAGGATAACAGAGACTCTCAGATTGTTTAAAGCTGAATGAGAACCAAGAGCAATAACTATGATATGCTTGTTAAAACATACTCATGCAATTCATGCTCTTTTTTCTCAAAATTAATTATATCATTTATGCTAGAGTTCTTTAAATAGATATATAACTTATTCACAGGTAAGAACAATTTATTAAAATATTACAACTAAATCATCAATATATTATCGAAAGGATAGAAAAATTGTGTGGTTCATAATATTTCAATAAAATTTCTTCTCCATATTAAGTATCCTACTAAGCAGTAATTATCGATAGGATAATTAATTACCCGTATGGATCTCAACGTTATTTTAGAGGAAAAACACAAAATTTTAAATATTCTTTAATATTTAAAAAATTCCTCGTCATAAATAGTTTCACATGCTCAATTCTACAATAGGTAAAAAAAGCATTCACTAATATCAACAAAAAATCATGTTTATGTCATAATAAGATTAAAACAATTAGAATTATCAAATAAAAAATACTAACTAATCTTGTGCATAAACATATGGCAAAAATAGAATTAAAAAATGGAGTAAAACAAAAAAAAATAGTCCAAAAATGACTACAGAAATTTTTTCAAAAAAATTAAAAAAATATATTTTTACCGACTCTCACGTTACTTGGAATTAGAAAAAATAATTATATTATTGTTAGTTAAGTCAATCAACTTAACTTAGTTTTAAAGTTTATTTATTGTTGTATCTATAATAATTTGTCAAACAACATATCTACCACTTAGGGGGTTAAGTTGCGTATTATTGAATGTGGACTGTTATTGTTATAGTTCTACTTGGATAATTTCTAATTCAAAGTTCGTACTACTCTATATATCATATTATCATATTAATAAAATTTTTAAAAATTTTCATTACTAATTTTTGCAATGTTAGTAAATACTAATGATTAATTAATACTGCTACTGTTTTAAGTCTTAAAAATATGTTGTGAGTTTTTTATTCCAAATAACACGATGTAGACATTCAAAACAAATCTCCAATAAAACATATCTTAACTATAATAGATTATAAAAATGTTAGTTTAATAATTTATGAAATTTTCAATCATTAGGTGACGATTTTCAGAAATCGTTATTGGATGTGAAACATTTGGTGACGATTTTAAAATATCGTCTCTAAATGTTTGATATTTAGCGATGATTAAAAGAAGTCGTCGCTGAATGTATAAGGTTTCGCGACGAATTATGACTTTCGTCACTAAATATTGACCTTTTGGTGACGTTTGGTAATATCTTTCCAAAATACGTAACATTTAGTGACAATTTATGGAGATCGTTGCAAAATGTTTGATAAGTTATGGTGACGTTTTTAGATTGCATCGCAATTGCATTGTTTCGTGATGAATACTGAAAATCGTCACCCATTAGTCTCGATTGTGCGACGATTTTCGCTGAATGTCGCTAAAGGTCTTCCCTTGCGTGACGCTTTTTGGGTTTGTCACTAAATGTTATGTTTTAAATGTCGCAAAAGGATGTCTTTTTGCGATGAATATTTTTTCGTCGCAAAAAAAATCGTTAGGAAAGGCTTTCTTTGTTGTAGTGCATGATGGGTTTCCCAAGTAATTAATTAAAATACTTCTAGTCTTAGCAATCATTGATATTGGGATACTATTGTTTTATATGTCATACCTTGTCACCAGTTAACGTTTTCTATTTGTAGCAAATCAAGTTATTACTTGGGGGTATAAAGATCAATACGGTTCTTGTCAATTTGTCATAGTCCGGTCTCGTACAAGTAGTCATTCGTCGAAGCAAGTGTTTTAGAGACTTAATTATTACACACCTCATTAGACAAGAGGGGATTCGAAGTGGCCAGTTGTCTAATGGTTTCTCAAGTTCCAGAAACCAATACAAGATTAATGTGTTATTCGTTTCTTCTCAGGCTTAACTACTCTCCGCCAGCTAAAAACACAAATCATTAAAAAGGCTGCCAAGTTGTTCCACTTGTTGTCACTTATTATGTCCTAACTTCCACATCACATGTGCTTATTGCTACGATAAATATTCAATCAATTCTTATCTGGAATGACAATAATACCAAGTTTGTCTTGAGCTTCATCACATAATTTAAAATTTTTTGGCTAGTTTTAACAACCCATCAAAATTTCATAACTAAGAAATCTCAACTTGAAACCACCTTCCCTTATTTATGATGAATTTTTGCTTATTGAGATATAACCCAAGTATTGAAACCATTTTTATTTCCATTTCTTGTAATCAAGCGTGGTATTACAATATCTTTATTTATTTTTATTTTACCAGGTGCATAATAGGAATAGTATTTCAATTATCTTCTGTTAGAATAATTGACAAGTCTCAAGAGAATGATACTCGCGGCTCTGTAAGACATACATTTGATTAATTATTAGTTGACAAGCATAACTAGTCCGGCAACGGAACTTATTAACACACAAATGGTTTGAAGTGAGCGAGACTGGAAAGAAACAAGCTCCACATAAGAAGATACTTCTTAAGGCAAGTTACTCTTCTTTCTTTCTGCTTTAGAATTTTCCAAGTTCTCATCACTTGGCGACATATTGCGAACTGGAACTCTTTTTACTTGTGCTGATGATCGAGTTTTGGTGGCTACATATCCTCGATTCAAACGACAACCTATTCTGCATTAATTACCTCTTCTGATATACCACTGATATGTTTTTGTCTGTTTTTCCAAAATTTTCCTGGTCTGGAAGGAGACAAAGAGTATGGGATTTTTCCCCTCACACCTATTAGATGATCCTATTTTCTTGCCTTCAATTTTTCTGTACCTAAACCTAAAACTGAGTGATATAGACTGGTGCCATGTCTCCAAGCTTATAAATCCCGTTGGAACTGCATCTGCATCTGCCTTTTGAGAGTTACCATCTTAATCTTATTTTGGCGTCTATGACTCCGTAGAAGACAAAGCCATGCGTAGCATCCCCGCGATCATCACTCGTATAGAGAAAGTGCTCGATCACCTTCCTTCGACACCATCAGAGCGAATTTTACTAAGAGTGCCTAATCATCTGCGAAGAGTTAAGAATGAAGCCTATGAACCTGACATAATTTCAATCGGCCCATACCACCGAGGGAAAGATCATTTAGCTGCCATGGAAGAGCACAAGTTTCGTTATCTCAAACTTCTTCTTCAACGAAGAGACGAGAGTAGCATTGCAAAGTATGTTGAGGCTCTCAACGAATTAAACAAAAGAGCTGCGAATAGTTATGAGAAACGATTTTTAGAAGAAAGACGGCCTGACGATTTCTTGGAAACAATGCTGGTTGATGGGTGCTTTATTGTGGAGCTGATTCGTAAGGGTATAGCAGAAAACGTGAGCAGTGAAGATGACGACCCCATTTTCAGATCGGAAATGACTTTATATTCACTGAAACATGACTTACTTTTACTAGAGAATCAGCTTCCGTTCTTCATAGTACAAAAGTTGTTTGATATGACTTTATTACCAAACGAAGAGAGCAACCTTGAGGACATGATCTTCCGGTTCTTCAGGATACTTCCGGGCCCGGGCTACAAACGAACAGAAGAACATAATTTGCCAAAAGTCCCAGTCCGTCATTTCTTGGGGTTAATGCATGACAACTGGCTTCCTTCTCCGCAAGGAGTGAAGGCTTACCTAAACAAGGCAGACCGGGAAAAACAAAAAACCAAATGCGTAGTCTGCTTGTCCATCGATTGCGGCTTAATATGTAGAAATGAAGCAAGCAACGAAGATGATGAAGAAGCTCACATACGATGTGCCACAGAGCTCGATGAAGCAGGAATCAAGTTCAGAAGGGTAGAGGGATGCAGTATATTCGATATAAAGTTTGCAAATGGCGTCTTGGAGATTCCGAAGTTGACAATTGAGGACAGAACAGAGTCTCTGCTAAGAAACCTAATTGCTTATGAGCAATTCTGGAAAGACGATATCTATCATGCCATTGACTATACTATGTTCATGGATTGCCTCATAAACTCTAGCAAGGATGTGGAGTTGCTTTGCCGCAGTGGAATTATCGACAATTGGTTGGGAGATGATGAAGTGGTAGCAAGCATGTTCAATAGACTTCTTGACAATGTCAGGCTTTACCATGAAAGATCATTCTACTCAGAAATTTATGCAGAGGTGAACAATTACTGTGGTAGGAAATGGAATGTATGGAAGGCAAAACTGAGACATGATTACTTCAACGGTCCGTGGGCATTAATATCATTTTTAGCTGCTGTCTTCTTGCTGCTCCTCACAGTTATGCAAACCGTGTATTCAGTCCTTTCCTATCATCTTTCGTGACGATCCAGTCCAAATTCCCTTTTCTTGTTCGGTTATGGACAGTATACCAAGTTGTTTGCGTGCTACAAGTGTGATAGAAGCTTGGTTTGTAGTTTTCAAGTACACTGAGTCATTGTCTAACTTCATATGAATGCCGAAGTTTCATGCGGTAGACAGTTCCAAATAGGTTTTGGCTTGTAACCCAAAACTTTTTTTTTTTTATTACAAGGGAAAACGAAGTTATGCTAACTTAAACGCAGGGATCTGCGAAACAAAACTCCTGTTAGGTCGTGTCGGAGAGACTCTCGAATGACCAGAGGAGGCGTCTGAAGGTGAAAGAGTCCGAGCCGTAAATGGAACGCCAACTTGGCCAATCTGTCAGCAGGTTGATTGCCTTCTCGATGGACGTGATGAATCTGGATATCCCAAGCTCGACGCTGGATGGCCCTAATGTCCTACACCAAAGAAAAACTCTCAGTCAGTATGCAATTGGCTGAGGATAACAGGTTCACGACTTCACGGGAGTCTATTTCAAGGTCCATTAGATGAAAACCGAGGTCCCATGCCAAAAGAAGGCCCGAATGGACCCCCCTGAGTTCAGCCGTAAGGGGTAGGCACCCTCCAATAGTTTGCATGAACCCACCGCACCAGTTGCCATTGCAGTCCCGTATTAATCCCCTGCTGTGGGAAGTTGGGAGGCGAGAGTCACCGCGCCATCAGTATTGACTTTCACCCGTCCCTGGTCGGGGGGGATCCAGTGCACTGGTCTGCCCAGATGTAAGCCTTGGGTGTTGAGTACCCAACCGGTGATGTCGTGGCTCAGGATTATCCAGTGCACATAGTCTAACACTACTTTGGAACCATAAGTCGGTCAAACAAAGCCTTCCTAAAATATGCTCTTGTTCCGCCAGAGCTAGATATACCAACACGTTACACCAAATATTGTAGCCCATTCCTACAATTAGACTTGGAATTGTGTAGTAATGTTAGATTCCCACCAAGTCCTCTCATCCTGGTGGAAGAAAGTGGAATTCAACACCTCTGGGGGAAATTGCCGCCAAATGGTTTGGACCCGGAGGCAATCTCGAAGGATGTGCAAAATCGATTATGTTTGGCCACAGAAACTGCAACTGGCATCTCTGGTGAAATGGCGCAAGACTCGCTGTTGATTGGTAAGCAATTTCCTGTGTAAGAGGAGCCACAGAAAGGACTGGATCCGCTGAAGGCCCGACCATTTCCATATTACAGTCTAGAGGGGATTGCGGTTTGTTGGCTAGTGGCCTTTGATCAGGTCATAAGCTGAAGTGACGGTAAACTTGCCCTGGGGGGTTATGCCCCAGACTATCTTGTCCTCCTCAATACTATTTGATGGGGTTGGAGAGTTCGCGATAGCTAGACATACTGTAGCAGGTAGGTATTGTTGTATAAGAGTCTAGTGCCACGTACCTCTAGGGTCTACAAAATCTGCTATCTTTGCCTTTAGTAAGTGGGCCGGAATGGAGGATGTGGCTACCGAAACAAGCGGGCCCTAATCTCGTAACCAGGAATCAAGCCAAAAGAGGGTCCGGCGTCCACTTCCAATTTCTCATTTTAGCCCTTGACGGAGGATCCACCAGGTAGCGGATATCCCTTTCCAGATAACGGATGCTCTTGTGTGATTCAAGCTTTGGGGAAGGTGATTGTCAGTAAACCTATATTTCGATCGGAGGACTTGCACCCATAACGCATTCAAATTAGTGGGTAAATCCCATCCCAGCTTGGCGACCAGGGCATCATTAGTGTAGCGGATTCGTTTGATCCCTAAGTCCCCTGAAACTCGCGGTCGACAGACAGTTCCCCATTTAACTAGGTGTGGTTTCTATGTGCCAGCCTCAGGTTGCCATATAAATTCCCGCATGATTCTCTCGAGATCATCACAGAAATGTTTAGGGAGTCGCATTGTTTGCATGGTATACATTGGAAGAGCAGCTATCACTGATTGAGTGAGAGTGACCCGTCCCGCTAAAGACAGACTCTTCGCTCTCCACCCTACTAACTGCTGTTGTGCTCTGTCAAGTATGTGTTGATACGTTTTTCGCGTCGTACGCTCGTGAATGAGTGGAACCCCAAGATATTTCCCCAGGTTATTGGTGTGTTGGAAGTGTATGGCCTGGTTTAGCCTACACGCTGTCCCCCGGGAGACATTCTTGGAGAAACAAATGCAGGTTTTGGCAGTGCTCACTTTTAGGCTGACAAAACAGGTCAAGGGTCCGTGTTAATATCTGGAGCTGAGTGTCGGTCGCTTCGCCAAATAGCATGAGGTCATCAGCAAAGAATATACGTGAGAGGGAAGGCCCCCTTTTGCTTAGCTTAATTGGCTTCCAACGACCTATGTGCACCTCATGAGTGATAAAATGGCCTAACCTTTCCAGACATAGCACAAAAAGGTACGACGAGAGGGGGTACCTTGTCGAATTCCCCTTGTAGGGGTGAAGGCTTCTAACAGTTGACCGTTCCAAGCAACTTGCATGGATACCGTAGTCACACACTTCATTATGAGGCTGACTAACCCCATCGAGATCCCAATCACCCTAAGGGTATCTGATATAAAATCCCAATTGAGGCGATCATAGGCTTTTTCTAAATCGATTTTGAGGGCAAACAAACCCGTTTTCCCGGCCTTTTGTTTGAAGGAATGCATGACCTCCTGGGCGATAATGATGTTATCCGTGACGTGGCGGCCAGGGATAAAGCTACATTGAGTAGGAGCTACTAAGTCTGCTAGTAAAGGTTTCATTGTATTCACAATAACTTTAGAGATGATCTTATACAACACTGAACAGAGACTGATCGGACAGAACTGGGAAACATATTGCGGGGAGGAGACTTTCGGAATCAAAACCAAGATCGTGGCTTGTAACCCGAAACTTAATATTAGCAATGTGGTATTCATGTGGAATGATAGGGAATTGCTTTCTTAAGCATATTGTAAACCATGACTGCTCTAGAAGATAGTGAGATTCTATTAAAGAAAGACTCGATAATAAGATAGCTCTGTAAAAGGAGTAGCCATAGCAACAGTGAGACCAGTAGCAAGAATAGCAGCAACAAAAATTAGTAATGGCGGCTTGTAATTTATGACTAGCATTTTTTTTAGTTACAGAATCAGTAATTAGAAGAAATAGGATCAACTTGTAAACCAAGTCATAAGCTATATAGTATAAATAGCAACAATTAAGCTTCTAGAAGTACAAGTAGTTATATTCAAGCACCTATCTTCTTTCTTCTTCTGCTATCTTGATAACTGTCAAACTTGTGAAAAGCTCTATTGATGATAACTTCATTCTATAAAGATCATGGTATCTTTGGTCTTCCTTCTTGAAAGAGTAAAGTTGGAACGAGTCAATGTCATTCATCTTTAAACAGACCTGTCAGAATACATCATCACTACAAACCCTATAGGAGGCTTACATTAATAATTAGAAAAAGGGACTCTTTAGAAAGTATTTGGTAAAGGACACGCACCACGTTGTTCGGACTTCTTACTTACCACTCAGCCCATACCAAAAGGTAGCATTAGGCCGATCAGTACAAATGTTCATGTCGGCAGCTTGAAGAATAAAATTTGAGCTTGGGCTAAACCTGAGGCCTAATGGGGCACTATCTCGATTTTTTTCTTTAAAAATATTTTTTATTGTTTATTATTTTAAAAATAAATTTATAAAATTTTGAAATGAATAAATTAAAACTAAATTTATGATAAAAGGAAGTGAATTAAAAGATTGTACATGAGAATGTAAAATTCATTTAATTAACATAATTGCTTAATAAAAATGAGTTTTTAAAGGAATATTTATATTAAATGTACATACAATTTTGAAATGAATAAATTCAACCAAAATTTATTTTTAAAAAAAGTGAACCAAAAGATTATATATAAGAAAAATAACATTCATTTAATTAACACAATTGCTCAATGAAAATGAGTTTTTTTAAAAATGTACATACTAAATGTCAATGAAATTTTGTTCAAAATAAATTTATTTTTGAAACGAATAAGTTCAAAATAAATTAAATTTTGAAGAAAGTGAACCAATAGATTATATACGAGAAATGCAACATTCATTTAATTAACAAATAAAACAATAATACTATAAAAATCATTTTATTTTCAAAACAAAAGAATATCGTTGTGTTAATATTATCTAAATTTTTCAATGATACATTCTTTTTCATATTTTATATATTAAAATTGAGCAAACATATTAGTGATGAAGAACACATAAGATTACAACAATATGGTAGAAATTAATATACACAAAATGAAATTATCAATTATAGTTGGAGAGTGGAGACTAGAGTGCATACATTAAAGTTGAGCAAACAAGCGAAGATAATAGTTTAGAACTTGCATAAAAACACACAAGTAAAAAATTATATCTTCAATTCTAGAAAACTAAAATAACCACATGAAAAGTAAGTAATTCCAAAAATAAAGATTAAAGATAACTAACCTATAGTAGTGAAAAGAAGATAGCTAATAGTTATAATTTGAATCGCCAATAGTTTGTATTACTTTATTTACATGTAAAAATATTTTTATGTAAATTATACCGAATAATGTAATAATAATTGCATCAAATAAATATTAAACACATAATAATGATCAACTAAATATACTTTCATCATCAAATATTTTTTAGTTAAATGACCAATCTTCTCTATATCAGTACTTGTATTAATATAAAAATTAAAAGACGGTATAAGATAAGATAATATCATAAAACATAGATATATCATAAAGAATAGAGTTTACCTTCAATATCTTCATCATCTAACTAACTTCAAGTATATATAAGGGTTTTCACAGTACTAGGATGAAGTCAAGCACAATAAGGACTAATAACTTAATTACTAGTACTAAAAGTATACTCTAAAGCAATAGCTGATGCTAGAATTGCTAAAAGGTCTCATGCAATTACTTGCATGATTGAAAAATTATTTCCGTGGTTCTTCTACCATAGCAACGTATTGAACTCTACACCTTAAACTTCGATCGCACTATCTGCTGTTAAATATTTGTCCAATTCCATTATTCTGTAAGAAGTCCTACCTTTTTTTTCTTTCTAAGAATTTTATAAATGAGGGTTTCACATTAGTCTTCGAAGAAGTTGAAGTTGAACCTGAACTTAAACATGAAGCTGGAGTCGAGCTACTATGATCCTGAATTTTGTCCAATCTTAGTTAATAATAATTAAACAAATCATATGAGAATTATTTAATGGCATCACAAACAACATGTGATATTAAAAATAAACCCCTCAATCTTGTATCTTAGGTCCAACATAGAAATGACTGGCACAATATGTACGACCATATACTAGTATGATCGAGCTTCTCTATCATCTACTCTACCATAACCCGGATTACCTTATTGGAACCAAATATCTAATATAAAGTTTTCTAGATCTTGCATATGTTGCAAAAAAGATTGTGCAAAATTGGATATTTTGTTTCTGATAACAAATCATTAATAGTATAAAATATTTCCAACTTTGCACAATGTTCTTTATCCAACTCCCATTGCTCTTCAATAGGCATGCAAATATATTGAGAAACTCTTTGTCTTATCATAGTAAACACCTTAATACATTGGATTGCCGACTCCAACATCTCGAAGGTTGAATTTTGTCTAGTTGGACAATTCAATACCAACTTCTTTATCCACAGAATACATAATAGTCGTGTAGTTTTGTCAAAAAAATTTAACACTTTTGAGGGTTGCACTCTAATATACTACACTATTTGGATCGACTCTAGTGTTTGCTTTATTATCTCCAACCCGTCATTCATAATTGAATTCAGAATAGGCACAAAATAAAACATATAGAACAGCCTCCCACCAACGAATAAGCTCCCAACCTGTAACTTATTCATCTTTTCAATCATCACATCATTCGTGCTATAATTATCGAGTATTATGGTAGATAGCTTGGTGTTGATATTATAATCTGTTAAACACTCAACCAACATGATTGTGAACTGTTCTCTTATATATGGTGTTGACACATAAATAAACGTATCATTTACAAATATGAACAAATATCAATCATAACATAATAAAAAATTATAAGAATATTAAAGAATATAATTTACCTTAATAGTCCATTGAGTAGAGTCCAATCATCATCAATATAATGTTCCATCACTACCGTATAACCTTTCTTTTAGTTATCATGACAGCCTATCATTAACTACTAAATAATAAATTCCTAACTACCAAACTATATAGTAAATGGTGAGCTAGGATCGAACTATAGAGAGCTGCGGTGAAAATGCTATTTTAAATGTTGCAAAGATAACAGAACAAAACACCCTGAAATGATGGGAATGAAACAACTAAGACACAATAAATGTAATCCAAAAAGACAAACACAAAGAAAATTTAGAAAAGACTAATAACAATGATAAGAAACAAGTTGGAGATATCTTCGAGATTCTGGGATGTTTATTGATCCTTGAATCTAAATGGAAGGTACTCTCATCATAGTATTAGCCTATGGACTCGATTAAGCTCTCGAACCCTCATTCTCTCTAAAATAGGCAAAACTAATCAACTCTAGAAATGCCCTTATCTCCCTTGTATCCTAGAATAGGCTCTCTAAGTTTAATAGCGAAGACACATTAGGTATTATCAAAAAACAAACTTAGGCCACCTACTCTTAAGCTCAGAAGATGTAACCTAAAGGTATGAGATCCTAGATTAGTTGATTAAGTATCCTAACAAATTCAACTAGCCTATTGTTACTTCTAGGAATCACTATGGACTATTACATATCACACACTCAACCCTAGCCTCAAATTAGAAAATTACCTAAAGAGTGATCAAGCCTACAAGC
The DNA here is from genome assembly GCA_027563595.1 of Erythroxylum suave. Taxonomy (NCBI): domain Eukaryota; kingdom Viridiplantae; phylum Streptophyta; class Magnoliopsida; order Malpighiales; family Erythroxylaceae; genus Erythroxylum; species Erythroxylum suave. The sequence continues at coordinate 16,747 of JAOSBN010000115.1, forward strand.
AATTCCTAATTCATGCATTTATCCTAAATCCCAAACCAACCTAGACCTACTAGTACCAATTCAAGACAAGTTCAACTCCGTTCTCACAATTTCCATCCTGTCACCCTTATAATATCTCCAAACCCCTAAGTAGTCTAGCCACACATGTTCACATTAAGCACAATTGATATTAACTAAACAAAACCCAAACTCAAATAAAAACCAAGGCTGGAAATTATAAACGAAGTGATAAAAACCAAAATTCAACACTAACTTAATAGAAATCAAAACTGTTTATACTAATACGTGACTAATCATAACCTGAATTACAAACTATAAACTAATTGCATCAAAATGAAATTTCCAGCACACACAACTTTCATAAAAAAATTAATTGATCATAAATCTAAAAACATGCATAAATCCTAATTATTAAGCATAAATTATTTAAGAACATCACAAATAGGCAAAAACCCATAACCTAAACCATTAAACATTCAAATACCCAATAAATTCAGATCTACAAAAACACATAAATAAACTCAAACAGCCAAGATTAAAGCTAGAAAATCTCAGGAATGGACATACATTGATATATCATAAAGGTTCCTTACAAAATTTATGAGTTTCAACTATAAAATCCATCAAACATTCATTCTAAATATTCTAGCACATGTAAAAACATGATTAACACTAAGAAAGCTCTAAACTAATGGAATGAATAGATTAAGACATATGAAAATAAAGCATTGAAAATGAAATAAACTAGTTAAGCATAAAGAAAATAACAAAAACTTCTCAGCTCCTTCTCTTTTCTTCTTCTCTCTTCTTGAAGTTTTCCAAAAGTGGCAGATTGTGTTGCCTCCTCTAGGTGCTTTTAATATATATATATAGTATGTTACATTTAGGACCTAGGATTTTCCTCTGCTAAAAAGTCCAAAATCCTTTAAAAAACTTAAGTTCGAAAGGTTGTTCGCGTCTGTCTGCATGCAGGCCACGATCGTCACCTTTAGTACATTATGTTCTCTGTCATGATCGTGGCTGACTCCCTACGATCGTGTCCTTGTGCTCAAGCTTCTGTCATGATCGTGACTGACTGACCCTGTGATCAAGCTTCTATCACAATCGTGGAATATTTGCCATAATCGTGGCCTGGGTTATTTCCCGAGTCTTCTTCGATTCTCCTCTGAATGCCTTTGATGGTTTCTCCTCCATAGATGGCTCTCCAAACTTTTTCAAACTTCTTCCTTTTAGTATGTATTTGTGTTCTGTCGGACCCCGTTTCCGGAACCCAACTACTTAATCATTATCTGTTCATCTTCATCCCTATCGCTCCTACTTCT
>JAOSBN010000115.1:29508-48732 GCA_027563595.1 Erythroxylum suave
CTTAATCATTTCTATATATTTTATTATTATCAAAACATAAAGGGATTTAATTTGTCAACCACCATTGGTCCAACATGTTATGTTGACAGTTCACTCGAAAAAAGGACATTATTGAGTTTAATTGGTTTTCATAATGTTATCCATATTATCCTTTTGATTAAATTGCAATTTTTAGCTTACTCATAGGCTTGAAATTAAACGTTGAACAAAAAAGGTAGAAGCAGGCTGTTTATAGTTAATCCTAGTTGTGTTTCAAAAGATAGAGCGCTACCAATATTAAAAGAAGTGCTGTATGGGAAGCAACCCATGGAATTTCATTTTTTTGTTTATTTTTGCTTATTTGTTTGTTTGATTTATTTGACTGTGATCATGTTTGATTTGAGTTTGATTGATGTTTCTTTAGAATTTGTTTGAATTTAATTTGTTTTCTCTCCGAATTTCTTATTAGTAATATTATTTTGATGTGTTTGTAGGTTGTGCGATCATTGAGAATTCATCTAGGCTTGGAAGAAGGTTTAGAAATGGAAGAATCACCCCATCCCATGATAGTGGGGATTGGAGTGATTCCTACGATCATGAGAAATTTCTCTAAAAGAAATGCTCACGATTATGGGAATTCCATCCGAAGGAAAATTTAAATCTCCCTCCCCTTTTTATTCTTTTATTCACTCTTAAAATTCTCACTCCTTCTCTCTCTAACCCACAAAAACTCTCCTCCTGCTCTCTAAAACTCTTCATTTTCTTCTATATTCTTTATATTATTTTCATCTCTTTTCATTAATCTTACAATCCTTTCTTCTTTTCATACATTAATCATTCAAAAATATAAGGATTTAGGTAAGATTTCTCTTCCTTTCTCTAAAACACGAATTTCACCTCTCTTTCTCTTTCTTCTTTTTACAGGTTTTCTTCTTACAAAGTCACCAAAGAAGATGATGACTCAGAAAATGACTGATGAACTCAACCTTCAAGTCTCTGGTAAAGGTAAACCCGATTTAGCGACAACTTATCGTGCTCCATTCTCGATTTATTTGGAAGAAGAAGGTACATGTTTTCGAGACCTTAGGGCTAGAGAATTAGTCACTAGTTATTATTTTTATCTTCAATTGTTAGTAACCACAGGAGTGAGGTAGAAAAATGAGCGACTAGCTGCGAACATAGGATGGAATAGGTTCATTCGGTATGACATGCCTATTTACCCTATGATGACTTTAAAGGTTTTCATTATTGTTCGATATAACCCCAAAATAGATGTTTTTGGTTTAGGTTATTCGGCAATGTTTATAAATTGGATTATTGTTGAAGGGAAAACCTATCTACTTACTTTACGCTAAAAAATTGCAAGTGAACAAATCATGACTTGTAGTTAAAAAGAGCAAATATCGATCCCACAGGGATTGATGACTAGACACCGCTTAATTTAGACACAACTTTGTTTAAGAAACGAAATTTGTTTAATGAAAATAATCTAGAAAATTAAAATTAAAATTAAAAGACTAATGCAAACAATGAACAATCTTAAAATTGCAGAGAATTTGAATTCAAGAATCGAAATACTAGAGATTACTTTTTCTCTATTTTTTCTCCCTCTTATTTTATCGATTAAATTATGTCTCACCTTAGATTTCTAAATGTACTAATTACTGTTGGGACCCTGCCCTTGCAAGACATGTGTCCGACGTCCTAAGTGACATCTGGACGCACATCCCACAAAGGTAGAGTGCCCTCACTAGGACAATCCTCAAACTTGAAACTTCATCTTGACCTCTTCAAACATTTTGTCCCTTGACTTGTACTTAGAGCCTAAATCCTTAACTGTTTCTTGATCCTTGATAATCCCTTCCTGTTGAAATACCATTAATTAGTGAATTCTGTGATTAATTCCAACTAAGTGACTGTTCAATCATACTGGCTTAACTCCTTCTTTGTATCGTCTATGGTTAGTCTATCGTCTGTGTTTGCTTATGGTCTGTCTTGCCTATTGACTGTATTTGACTTTCTTATCGTCTATGTTTCACTTCGTATTGTCTGTGCTCTATCGTCTGTGTTTGAGTTCCTATCATTTGTGTTCTATCGTTTGTGTTCTATAATCCGAGTTCTATCGTCTGTGTTTGACTTTTTTATCACCTGTGTTTGACTTCCTATCGTCTATGTTCTATCTTTTGTGTTTGACTTTCTATCATCTATGTTATATTGTCTGTGTTCTATCATCTGTGTTCTATCGTTTGGGTTCTATCGTCTGGGTTCTATCGTCTGTCTTTGACTTTCTTATCGTCTGTGTTTGACTTCCTATCGTCTGTGTTCTATTGTCTATCTTTTATGCTTCGTCTATCTTTCCTTACGTCAGTCTTCTGACATCATCACAGACGATTACATTCGTCTAGGTTTTCCTTGCGTCTGTCTTCTGACGTCATCACAGACGATTTCTTTCGTCTGTGTTTTCCTTGGGTCTGTCTTCTAACGTCATCACAGAGGATTCCTTTCGTTTGTGTTTCTTCTTGCAATCTACCTTATTTAATGCAAACTTAAATCTTTTCAACCACCTTCATTCCTTCCATTCCAAAGACAGAATACACAAAACATAAACATCAATTGCTTCCCAAATCCTCAAACTCATTTGATCATCACATGTAACGTAAAAAATTAACAGTGATCATAATCATGAGCAGAGCATGCATATATTTCATTCATCTTCAAACAAATATTAGTTTTACAGCTCTTTAGCGGGCATTTTGAGCCCCCTTACATCATAATTCGAATTACAAAGTTTACAAACACTAAAATCGTTCAAAATGCATCTAAAGCATTGTTTTTCATAAACCAACTTCAAAACAAAACAAAATGCGTAGACTGCAGTGGTTTGCCTTGACTCTTGACTTACATAAGCGCTTGCTCATCACTTAGATTTATAATTAACAAACAAGCAGAAATCAATTGCAAAACTCATTAAATTATACAATTTAGAAACTATAGTAATTTTGCATGAAAAATCGGTAAATACTTATTTCTCAAAAAGCGCACTCAATCAAACAATTCGTTAGCACTTATAAATCATGCCTGCATCAAACTTGTCACAATCATAAACACATAAGCACATCAAATTGGTTTAGAAGGCCCATAAACAGAACGAACAATCACAATTCCATATAATGGTCCTGTGAAGTCATGTACAGAACGAACTAGCACAATCCCACTTAGTGGTTTTTATGTAATCGTAAACACGAGGGAGTTTATGAAAGAGCTCCATGCCACTAGCGGATAGGTGGGAGAAGCCTTTAGTCTAAGTGCACTTGACAACAGAATGGACCAAACCAAACCCACATAACATGTATTTCATAATCTTGTACTTGTTGCCCAAAATGGCAATTCTTGTAAACTTGATCTTTTTCAAACATAATATCTTTTCAAAATCATTTTCCTGTTCTTGTCTTATCTCATCAGCACAATAACCTCATACAACACATATAACACTTTTTCAAAGCATTCAAAGAATTATAATGCATGTTCATGAAGTAGTTGAAATCATTTATTTTCAGCATGTGAAAGAACATATAAATGGCCTATTTCTCAATCATAAAACTGTAACCCAACTTGAAATCCTTGCTTGTTTAGGTATTGGATTTAAAGATGTCTTTCCTCTTGCTCCCCTTGTCTCTCTTGAACCCCTCTTTGATTTCCTTGAATCTTCACCAAATAATGAGATTCTTGGTTCTAAAGAAAGCTCTTCCTTTCCTTTTTCTTTTTCCCTTCTTGAATACCCTTTAACTCTTTCTTTAAGACTAGGAAAAGTTGTGACCTAGTTCAAAGCTCTATACTTTTCATCTCCACCGAAACCTCTCTTCTTCTTTCTCTCTCTTTTACTTTTTGATTTTTTTTCTCCCTCCACGTTTTTGTCTTCTTATTTACAAGAAAAGCTTTTCCTCTTCCCATTCTACCCTTAATGGGTAAGGAAAGTCCACCTTACCCTTCCTTTAAGGCCTTAGTGCTTCTAACCTTGAGTAATTCACCCAAAATATCCTTATGTATTCTTAATTCTTCAATTTAACTTACACCATACCATACTTTAACTTAATCTTAATTCTCCCATTTAATACTTCAAATTCCCATCCATCCATGAAATAAATCCTCCTAAACTCGACATAACAATTTAGCTCCAATTAAAAAATGATTTATACAATAAGATCACAAAATTCATTCAATTCATGCTTACTAACATAATAAAAAAAAAATCGGGGTCCAACATTTCGCCCCCTCTTAAAAGAATTTCGTCCTCGAAATTATTACCTGAGTCATCGAGAAGATGTGAATACTTCTCCTTCGTGGCTTCCAAGGGCTCCCACATGGCCTCTTCCACTGAATGGTTTCTCCACAAGACTTTGACCAATTTGACCATTTTGTTCCGGAGAACCTTCTCCTTGGTGTCCAAAATCTCCACTGGAAACTCCTCATAACTCAGATCATCTCTCAACTGAACTTCATTGGTCTAAATGATGTGGGAGGGATCCTACCTGTACCTCAGCATGGAAATATGGAAGACATCATGTATCTGTGACAATTCCTATGTCAATGCCAACCTATAGGCTAATGGCCCAATCCTCTCAAGAATTTCATAAGGACCCACATATCTTGGACTCAACTTGCCCTTCTTGCCAAATCTCATGACTCCTTTCTAAGGAGATGTCTTAAGGAACACTTTCTCACCGACTTCATACTCCATTTCCTTTTAGTGTGCATCAGTATAACTCTTCATTCTATCTTGAGCTGCCTTAAGCCTATGCTTAACTAACTTGAAACCAATTATGGTCATATTAGCTTCCTTTCTCCTTCTTCATCCCAACATATCGGAGTTCTACATCTTCTTCCATACAGTGTTTCATAAGGAGCCATTTGAATGCTCAAATGGTATGAATTATTGTAAGCAAATTCGACCAATGAAAAATGCTCATCTCAAGCTCCTTTGAAATCCATCACACATGCCCTAAGCATTCCCTCAAGTGTTCGAATGGGCCTCTCCGATTTACCATCTGTCTGAGGGTGAAAAGCAGTACTGAAATTCAACTTGGTTCCCATAGCCTCTTGTAAGCTCCCTTAGAATCTCGAAGTGAACCGAAGATCTCTGTCAAAAGCTATGGAATCTAGAATCCCATATAATCTCACTATCTCATCAATATACTTGTTTGCTAGCACATGCAGAGAATCAGTCTGTTTAATTGTCAAAAAATGAGCTGACTTTGTCAACCGATCAACAATAACCCATATGACATCATGCTTCCTACTAGTCTTAGGCAAACCCATCAAAAACTCCATAGTCACCCTTTGCCACTTCCACTCAGGAATGGGCAATGGCATTAACTTTCTTGAAGGTGCTTGGTGTTCAGCCTTGACTTGCTAACACACTAGACACTTACTCACATATTCTGCTACATCTTTCTTTATGCCTTTCTGACAGAAATGTTCTTTCAAATCTCTGTACATCCTGGTGCTACCTAGGTGCATAACATAAATTGCATTGTGTGCCTCATCCAGTATCTCATCCTTCACCTCCTTGACATTCGGAATACAAAGTCTGCTCCCTACAACCATGAGCCCATCATCCCTCACTACCACTTCAGATTTCTTGCCATTCTTAATTTCTTCTCGAAGCTTACTTAATTCTGTATCTTGTGCTTGTAACTCCTTAACCTTCTCTCTAAATAACGGTCTCACTCTGAAGTTTGCAACAATACAATTTGGTTCCTCCCATTTTAAGTTTATCCTAAGTTTAGCCATCTCTTCCAGTAAAGGTAGATAAACTGTCTGAACATGGGCTATTGAGGATTTCCTACTCAAAGCATCTACCACTACATTTGCCTTTCCTGGATGATACTCAATCAACATATCGTAATCCTTAAGCAACTCAATCTACCTTCTCTGTCTCAAATTCAGTTCCTTCTAACTTAAGAGATACTTGAGACTTTTATGATCTGTAAAGATCCTCGTTTGAACCCCATACAAATAATGTCTTCAAATCTTCAAGGAAAAAATCACTGCTGCCAATTCCAAAATCATGGGTCGGATAATTCAATTTATAAGGCTTCAATTGCCTTAAAGCATAAGCTATCACCCTATCTCCTTGCATCAATACATAACCTAAGCCCTTTCTTAAGGCATCGCTGTACACTGTGTAGCCCTCATCTCCAATAGGCAACATCAAAACTGGAGTACTTGTTAGTCTTCTCTTGAGCTCCTCAAAGCTTTTCTGACATTCCTCACTCCAGACAAATTTCTAATTCTTCCTCAATAACTTAGTCAGTGTAGCAGCAATCATAGAAAATCCTTCAACGAATCTCCTATAATAACCTGCTAGACTGAAAAAACTCCTCACCTCTGTCATTGTCTTGGGTGCATGCCAATTTACCACTGCTTCAATCTTCCTTGGATCCATATGTACCCCCTCTTTTGAAATCACATGTCCAAGGAATATTACCTCATGAAGCCAAAACTCACACTTGCTGAACTTAGCATAAAGCTCCTTCTCCCTCAATGTCTGCAACATTCTCCTGAGGTGTTCCTCATGTTCCCCTTCACTCTTAGAATAGACCAGAATGTCATCTATAAACACTATGACAAACTGATCCAAATACTCCTTGAAGACCCTATTCATAAGATCCATAAAAGCAGCTAGAGCATTGGTTAAACCAAAAGGCATGACTAGGAACTCGTAATGCCCATATCGAGTCCTAAAGGCCATCTTGTTTACATCAGACTCCTTGACTCTGAGCTGATGATAACCTGACCTGAGATCAATCTTGGAAAAGACCGTTGCTCCCTGCAGTTGGTCAAACAGATCATCTATCCGAGGCAGAGGATACTTATTCTGAATGGTCACCCTGTTGAGTCTCCAATAACCAATACACATCCGCCATGTTCCATCCTTCTTCTTGACAAATAGAATAGGCGCTCCACAAGGTGACGAACTTGGCCTTATATACCCCTTCTCTAACAGTTCCTCCAACTGTTAAGCTCCTTCAGCTCAGCTGGAGCCATCCTATATGGTGGTATAGAAATGGGTGTAGTTTTGGGAATCAAGTCAATGGCAAACTCAATTTCTCTCACTGGTGGCAAACCTAGTAAGTCCTCTGGAAATACATCAGGAAATTCCCTCATAATCGGGAAATCCTCTAACCTCCTTTCATTCACATCAGCATCCACCACATGTGCCAAGAAGGCCTCGTACCCCTTTTCCATCATCCTATCAGCTAGCAAAGCCGAAATAATTCTTGGTGCTGGTGTTCTCCTGTCCCCTCTGAAAATCACCAACTCACCGTTGCCCATATCAAACTCCACTTACTAAGGGCATAATCCAACTTCGTTTGATACTTCTCGATGACATCCATTCCAAGTATAACATCCAAGTCTTTTAGGTCTAGAGGTAGGAGGTCTACTACCAGTCTAGCACCATCAATAAAGAGTTCACAACACTTATATACTTGGCTTATTATCACATTCCTCCCTAAAGGAGTACTAACAATCAACGTACTATTCAAAGGCATCAAATCAATATCATGCAACAATTCAAAGGCATCAAATCAATATCATGCAACAACATACCTGCAGAAATAAACGAATGCGTGGAGCCAGAATCAATCAAAACATATACTTCAGAATTGAGTAATCAAGCCATACCTGTGACAACTTCAGGTGCGGCTGTAGCTTCCTCTCTGGTCATAGCAAACACTCTTGCCTGAGCCTGAGCTTGACCCCTTGGCCTGCCTGGAGGAATAGCCTTCTTTGCAGCTCTAGAATTGCCCACCTCAGTAACTGGTCTTATTCCCACTATTTCTGCTCTCTTTGGGGCTTAAAATTGTAACCCCTCTTGCCTTAGTACTTGGGGACAATCTTTGATCAAGTGTCCCTCTCTTTGCATCGAAAGCATGCTCCAAGCAACCTGAAGCACTCTCCTTTATGGAACTTCCCACAGTTTTTACATAGAGGGTTCATGATCCTACTCCTCTCCACCCTACCATTGCCTCCTACTGTTGAGGCTTTCACTGACACTACCCTTGCTTGCTTATTCTTACTGGAAGCACTACTCCCCACCTCACTCTGTGTATAGAAGCTTGTCGTACTCCTCTTAGGCATTGGAGCACTCATCCCCTTTTTGGAAAACTGCTCTCTGTTCTTCCTCTTCTTGCTCACTTCATACTTGATGTTCTCCGATTTCTCAGCCTGGAGTGCAGCATCTACCAACCGCTGGTAGTCATAGAAATTGTGGATCAAGACTTTCTCCTTGATTCCCAAGTGAAGACTTCCCTCAAACTTACAGCACTTATCTTCTTCATTAGCCTTAATGTTTGCTGCATATCTTGAAAGCTGGGTGAACTTTAGCTCATACTCACTCACACTAATATCTCTCTGTGTAAGGTTCAGAAACTCCCTGGCTTTCTCTTGAATGTACACCCTCGAGAGGTACTTCTTCCTAAACACCTCCACTAAATCTCTCCACGTCAACATCGAAGGCATAACCTGACTATGGGGCACTGATTCCCACCAATGGAGTGCATCCCCTTGTAGCAAGCTCACTGCATAGTCTAATTTCTCTTCATCAGAGCACTTCATCTGGATTAGGACCTTCTCGGTCCTCTTCAACCATACTTTAGCCACTTCAGCAATTGTAGTCCCATTGAAGTCCACAACTCCATACTTGCGACTATCATATTGTCCACTCCTCTCCACTCGAGCTTGCATCGGAACCTAAGACCCTTGGCCCATGGCATATGAGAAAGCCTGAGCAAAGGTTTGAAAGAATCACAGGTCTAGAGAGTTGGCTTGAGGCATCTGAGGAGGCGATGGAGGCTCCTCATGTTACACACTAGGTGCCTCAAGATAGGAGCAGAATGTGTCCCCGCATCTTGTGGGATGAAAGATTCATCAATGCTCCCTTGGCGAGAGCTGGATCGAGTCAGAGCTCCTCGAGTTCTCCTTAGAGGTGGCATAATCACTCGTTCAATATAAAACCAATGGAAATCTTTAGTTCATGCACAACAGTTTCAAATTGTGCAAAACAGTCCAAATTGTATAACATAATTTCAGATCATGAAATACAATTCAAATTGTTCATTTAAAACAATGCATGTACTCTTCATGTCTCAACCTTCCCAATTCATACTTCGAATACTTCTAAACTTGGTCCTAAACCTGGACCTCAACTTAGTTGCTCTGACACCACAAGTGTTGGGACCTCGCCTTTTCGAGACACATGTCTGACATCCTAAGTGACATCTGGATGCACATCCCACAAAGGTGGAGTGCCCTCACCAGGACAATCCTTAAACTTGAAACTTCATCTTGACCTCTTCAAACATTTTATCCCTTGACTTGTACTTAGAGCCTAAATCCTTAACTGTTTCTTGATCCTTGATAATCCCTTCTTGTTGAAATACCATTAATTAGTGAATTCTGTGATTAATTCCAACTAAGTGACTATTCAATCATGCTGGCTTAACTCCTTCTTTGTATCGTCTATGGTTGGCCTATCGTTTGTGTTTGCTTATGGTCTGTCTTTCCTTTCGTCTGTCTTGCCTATCGACTATCTTTGACTTTCTTATCGTCTGTGTTTGACTTCCTATCGTCTATGTTCTATCATCTATGTTTGACTTTTTTATCGTCTGTGTTTGACTTCCTATCGTCTGTGTTCTATCATTTGTGTTCTATCGTTTATGTTCTATCGTCTGGGTTCTGTCACCTGTCTTTGACTTTCTTGTCGTCTGTGTTTGACTTCTTATCATCTATGTTCTATCTTTTGTGTTTGAATTTTTATCGTCTATGTTTTATCGTCTGTGTTCTATCTTCTGTCTTTGACTTTGTTATTGTCTGTGTTTGACTTCCTATCGTCTGTGTTTTACGCTTCGTCTATCTTTCCTTGTGTCTGTCTTCTGATGTCATCGCAGACGATTCCTTTCATCTATGTTTTTTTTTGCATTTGTCTTCTGACATCATCATAAATGATTCCTTTCGTCTGTGTTTTCCTTAGGTCTGTCTTCTAATGTCATCACAGATGATTCCTTTCATCTGTGTTTCTTCTTGCAATCTACCTTACTTAATGCAAACTTAAATCTTTTCAACCACCTTTATTCCTTCCATTCCAAGGACAAAATACACAAGACATAAACATCAACAGCTTCCCAAATCCTCAAACTCATTTGATCATCACATGCAACATGAAAACTTAACAGTGATCATAATAATGAGCAGAACATATATATATTTCATTCATCTTCAAACAAATATTAGTTTACAACGCTTTAGTGGGCATTTTGAGCCCCTTTACATCATAATTCGAATTATAGAGTTTACAAACACTAAAATCGTTCAAAATACTTCTAAAGCATTGTTTTTCATAGACCAACTTCAAAACAAAACAAAATATGCAGACTGTAGTGATTTGCCTTGACTCTTGATTTACATAAGCTCTTACTCATCACCTGAATGGGACAGAATTGGGAGAGGGTGAGCTTAAAGCTCGCAGGTAACAGATTTATAATTAAGAAACAAGCAGAAACCAATTTCAAAACTCATTGAATTATACAATTTAGAAACCATAGTAATTTTGCATGAAAAATTAGCAAATACTTATTTCTCAAAAACCACACCCAATCAAACAATTCATTAGCACTTATAAATCATGCCTGCATCAAACTTGTCACAATCATAAACACATAAGCACATCAAATTGGATTGGAAGGACCATAAACAAAACGAACAATCACAATTCCATATAATGGTCCTGTGAAGTCGTGTACAGAATGAACTAGCACAATCCCACTTAGTGGTTTTTGTGTAATCGTAAACACGAGGGAGTCCATAAAGGAGCTCCATGCCACTAGCAGGCAGGCAGGAGAAGCCTTTAGTCTAAGTACACTTGACAACAGAATAGACCAAACCAAACCTACATAACATGTATTTCATAATCTTATACTTGTTGCCCAAAATGGCAATTCTTGTAAACTTGATCTTTTTCAAACATAATATCTTTTTAAAATCATTTTCATGTTCTTGTCTTATCTCTTCAGCACAATAATCTCATACAACACACATAACACTTTTTCAAAGCATTCAAAGAATTATAATCCATGTTCATGAAATCATTTATTTTCAGCATATGAGAGAACACATAAATGGCCTATTTCTCAATCATAAAATTGTAACCCACCTTGAAATCCTTGCTTGTTTAGGTATTAGATTTAAAGATGTCTTTCCTCTTGCTCCCCTTGCCTCTCTTGAATCCCTCTTTGATTTCCTTGAATCTTCACCAAATAATGAGATTCTTGGTTCTAAAGAAAGCTCTTCCTTTCCTCTTTCTTTTTCCTTTCTTGAGTACCCTCCAACTCTCTCTTTAAGACTAGGAAAATTCGTGACCTAGTTCAAAGCTCTATACTTTTTTATCTCCACCGAAACCTCTCTTCTTCTTTCTCTCTCTTTTACTTTTTGATTTTTTCTCCCTCCTTCACGTTTTTGTTTTCTTATTTATAAGACAATCTTTTCCTCTTCCCATTCTACCCTTAATGGGTGAGGAAAGTCCATCTTACCCTTCCTTTAAGGCCTTAGTGCTTCTAACCTTGAGTAATCCACCCAAAATACCCTTATGCATTCTTAATTCTTCAATTTAACTTACACCATACCATACTCTAACTTAATCTTAATTCTCCCATTTAATACTTCAAATTCCCATCCATCCATGAAATAAATCCTCCTAAACTTAATATAACAATTTAGCTCCAATTAAAAATTGATTTATCCAACAAGATCACAAAATTCATTCAATTCATGCTTACTAACATAATGAAAAAAATTCAGGGTCCAACAATTACCCTCTCTCAAGATGTAACTATTCATCCCTAATCGAGTTAACAGGAATCAATTGGACGATCTCTCAACCTACCCAATGACTCTACCAATTCAACTAGTTATTAAACTATCCTATGGGGTGATCAATTGGCTAGTTGAGATCTCTCTTCTAAATATTCAATTAAAATGATGATTGCTAGTCTATAGGTCGCCAACTTTCGTTGTACAATCCTACATAAGGTTCATGTCACTCACTCTTTCTATTTGTTACAAGCTGACAATTAAAATCAACAATCAACAAAGACAATTGCATTCAATTCAATAAAATAGGAGTTCTACAAAATAGTTCAAAAGCAATCCCCAAAATAAAATCAGCCTAACATGGTCTTCATAATATCATCAACAATCAAATAAACCATTTTTACAAAGAAAGGAAGAGGTTAAAATGATAGAAAGTAGAATAGAAAGACTTCTTCTCTTCTTTGCGAAAATCCGGAATTTTGGTGTTGATGTGTTATTTTGCCCAATCTTAATGATTATCCTTGTCTTCAATCCTTCCTCGATGCTCTAAACACATTTTGTTCACTCAAAGATGGTATTTCTATAGGTGGGTGTCGTCTCTTCATAAATATGGAGGCTTAATTATCCTTTTATCATCCAAAAATCCTAGATTTAATGAAACCTCGTAGATTGCCTCACGTCCATGGGAATTTGCATGATTCCCACGAGCTTGGGAATCGGTCACAGATTAACTCTTCTTTTCTACTCCTCCTTGAACTTTTGTTCAACCTCCAAGTTACTCCCTCTTCTTTCTTACATAAAAATAGTTAATTATTAGCATCAAACACACAAGAACAACAATGGAAATCAAACTTAGTGAAAACATACACAATGAATCATAAACTAGAACAATAAACAACAATTATGCTAGAAAACACATGTCAATTACCTATAAAAACATGTCCTAATGCACACCTATCAATTATATTGTCAAGCATGCTCCTTCTATTTTTCAAGCACTAAAATTTTAGATGATCACGTTGACTTTTATTTAGATTATTACTGGAAAACTCTGACGGGTGAAGAGCATTTTGACTCTAAGAATGCATTGAACTCTTTAATTTGTAGTGCCGAACATTTACTCTTGCATATATTCGTGTGCTTAACTGTGTTTAATAAAAATAAAAGTAACAAATGTTAGGCTAAAAAAATTTTCTTTTTGTAGTGCATGGATCGAAAAATAAAAACCAATACTCCTTTTAGGGTTTTTGGATCAATAGTGAGTGTTGTAAATAAAAAGAGTTCATATTTTGGCATGTTTCATATTGTTACTGCTTTGGTTTTGTTTATAACTTTAATGTGGAAGATGTGTGTACCACTCAACACGATATGTTTGACACATCTTATTTGAGATGTTATGAGATTTTGGAGTTCCATTTTAAGGAACTCCGAAATTCTCAGATGCGTACTAAAGTGAGGAATAGGAGGGGCAACAATTCAGCCGCTTCCCGATCCTCTATATCCCCAGCATTCTTAGGGCTAAAAGAAGAAGCAGCGGAGGAGGAACCGACTACACCAGCGGAGGTCAACAAATTTCAACAAATCCTTAACCAAAGGACCTCCAATCAGCAATAAATGACATTACAACTCAATGAGTTCGACACCCAAATGTGGCAAGTCCATAAGGAGGAGCAGTACTTAAAAAAGAAATTCCTTAAATTCTTTTAGAGGAATAATTTTAAAGCTCCTTTGCCAACACCATTGCCACCATCATTGCCATAAGCTTTTCTTACCCTATACTTTTAAATTGTGTCAATGTCTTGTGTTTATCTGGTTTCTTTTGTTTGCTTTAATATCTTTTGTTTGGTTTAATGTCATTTGTTATCTTTGAGTTATTTTATTTGGTTTTATGAGATTTGTCTAGTTTTATTTCTTTTGCTTGGTTTCATATCATTTTTGTTTGATTTCATTATCTTTTGTTTGGTTTGATGTCATTTTCCCTTATTGGGTGGTTGATTTGTCACAATAAGGACAATGTGATCATTAAGTGTGGAGAGGTGAGATTGAATTTCTCAATTGCATAGTTTTCATTTTTATGAAATAAGATGCATGTTTAGGTATATTATGTGCTTTGTGTTAGCAATGGAACTATATTTAAGTCATTTTGATAGACACTGCCATGAGATTTTGTCATGCTAGTTAGAATTAGATTGAATGCATGCTTTTGAACTTGGATTAAGCTACTTAAGTAGAAAGTGAACTATGTTGAGTGATGAAAAGTAGTTAGTTGCATAAGCTTATTCATAAATTGACATTTGAGCAATGAGGTAGTGTAGAGATGCATAATGAGTTCTCAATTGAGCCAATGTGAGGATTGAGCCATATTACTCCATCTATAGTCATTCTATTTCTTCGTTGAGTGATACTTAATTAGGATATTACCTTCATAATTTTCTTTGAATTGGTTGGAGTCTACTGGATGCATGCTTAATAAAGATGATTAAGGCCCTTTTTATGTTAACCTTTTCTTGAAAATACCTAAAAATTTTAAAACCCGGAATACCATTAACTTACCCTTTCACAAGCTTAGTAGAGTATTAAGTAATACATTAGTTGGGATTGTTGTGAAAATTTTTACCGAGTTGATTTAAGGATACTTCTGCCTGTGAATTACAATGTATATAGTGCTATTTTGATTCATATTTCTTCCATGTATGAAGAAAAAGAAAGAAAAATGAAAAAAAAGAAAGATTTGTTGAAAAGAAAAAGAAAGGAAAAGAAAAAGGAAGAACAATTGAGTAGCATCAATGAGAGCAGAGTATTAGTTACATTTGTGTATCTCAGAGTATGTTTGTTATCCCTTTTCATTCATTTTTTATTTTACCAATGCTTGTGCTTAACCCTTTTTCCCTCTTTACCCACCCTAACCCTTACCACATTACAATCCTAAAAAAGTCCTTTTGATCTATTTATGCATACAATCATTGTAGAGGAGAATTGGCGTATTAGCAAGCCTATGGTAATGTAGTTTCCTATAGGAAGTTTGAGCGAAACACTAACTATCAAACACTTGAGAGAAATGAGTGAAAATTGTGAGGAAGATTTATTTTACATCTATACTTATCTTTAAGTGATGGTGCCAATTGTTGAGTTTGCTTATGTACGCTAATGAAAAACTAGTCATGATATGTGTATTAACTTAATATTTGAGTCGGCTAAAATTTGAGGAATTGTTTGCTTTGATCGTTATGAAAATGAAGTGATATAATTGAGTGGTTGTATTTATTTTGCTTAAGAACAAGCAAGGATTTTTAAGTGTGGGGATGTTGATAGTTGTGTATTAGTCTATGTTTTTCTAAATAATTGACATGTGTTTCTTGCATAATACTTGATATTGTTGTAGTTTAGGATTCATTTCTATGTTTTTGTTTAGTTTGATCTTCATTGTTGTTCTTTTATGTTTGATGTTAATTTAGGGTAAGAATTGATTTTTTTTGTGTAGGAAGGAAGATTAAGCAACTTGGAAATTGGAGCTAGAGATTAAAGAGGAGAAGAGAAGAAGAGATATTTTGTTACAAATTCCCACAATCGTAGGAATCATGCCAATTCCCATGATCGTGGGAACTTTAATCTGAGACATTCTGTGAGGTTAATTAAACTTTAGGGTTTTGGGGACTATATAACATATTAACCCTCCATAAAAAAAAGGATGAAACCCCTCTGTAGAAAAGAGCCTCCTTGAGTGAAGAACACAACTTTTGAGTCTTGAGGAAGGATTGAAGTCAAGGATTGTCATTAAGATTAGGAAAATAACACATCAACATAAAAAATTCCAGATTTTGGCAAAGAAGAGAAGGACTTTTCTTATTCAATCTTCTGTCAATTTTATCTCTTCTTATCTTTGTAAAATGGATTATTTGAGTGTTGATGATGTTATGGAGACCATGAGTGGCTGATTTAGTTTTAAGGATTGCTTTTGATCTATTTTGTTAAAACTCCTATGTTATTGAATTGAATGAAAGTTGTCTTTGATGATTGTTGATTTAATTTCTATCTTGCAATAAATCGAGAGAATGAGTAAGATTCTTTGTGTAGGATTATACAACGAGAGTTGGCAACCTATAGACTTATAATCATCATGTTAATTAATTAGTTAGAAGAGAGATCTTGGCTAATTCAATTAATCACCCATAGGATAATTTAATAACTAGTTAAATTGGTGAAGTGATTGGGTAGGTTAAGAGATTGTTCAATTGACTTCATTTAATTTGATTAGAGACAATTAATTAAACCTTGAGAGAGGGTAGTTAATAGATTCGAAAATCTTAGGTGAGACACAATTCAATTAATAAAATAAGAGGGACACAAAATAGGAAAAAATAATCTCTTGTCTTTAAATTCTTAAATTCCAATTTTCTGCATTTTGGTTTTGTCTATTGTTCATTGTTAGTGTTTAAATTTTATTCTATTTTTTCCAAATTATATCCTTTAAACGATTTTGTTTCTCAAACAAAGTTTTGTTTGAATTGAGTGGTGTCTGGGCATCAATTCCAGTGGGATCGATATACACTTTTTAACTACAAGTCATGACTCGTATACTTGCAGTTCTTGAGCATAAAACGAGTATATTGTTTTGCATAAATTACAGGGGGAATTCCTTTAAGTTTTCTGCTTGCCTTTTTCCCGAGCTGATGGCCTTTTAGATTTAGTAACTTACATTTGAAGGTCAACAATTTTCATATTAATCTTAGTCTGGTCAGTGAGACTAGTCTGGTTTGCTTCGTGGTCCAAGACATCATCCTCTTCTTTATCACTCGAATTCCCAATAAGAGAGACTTTTGGAGCAATTCCAATATTTTCAGAAATAGCACTAGGTTGTCTATTTTCTGTTTAAGTGTCAACTTGTAAAAAAGTGCTAGGAGAAGTTTCAGTATTAACCTTAACATTGTCTCCAGTTTGCTGTATAACAGTCTCTGCTATGTCTAAGGAGTTAGGTAATTGATCAAGATCCACATTATAGCCTATTGTATCCTTACAAATTGGATTAAGACCAAAAAAGGAGGTATTGGCAGCATCAACCAATAATTCATCATACCAAACTGTTTTAACTTTTTTCTAGTTGGAACCCATTCTTTTGTAGTATTTCTCAGTTTCCATGGATATGTCACTTTTATTTCTGTTTGTTCTAACTCTTCATTTTCTCCAAGTGCAATAGCCTAGACCACCTGCCCACAGGTATTGTTCGCTTTGAGCTTTAGGCCTAGTCCAAACCCTCATAGTTTTGCTCTTCCCAACCTAGCTGGAAAAATGCGTCTTATGAGGGAGAGGTATCTGTACCCTTATAAGATATACTTCGTTCTCCTCTCCAATCGATGTGGGATTCTCATAATCCACCATCTTTTCGGCGCCAACGCCTTTGTTGGCCACCCCCTTTGGGCCCAACGTCCTTGTTGGCATAACAGGTCAGGAACCGGCTCTAATACCATTTGGGTCCAAAGCTCAAAGCAGACAATATCGGTGAATGGATGGTTTGGGTTGTTACACCAAGTCTATCGACAGATAACTTATCCGAGAGAGGTGTGTTTTTATTTATTTCAATACAAAGCTTGGTATAACATACCCTTTGCATCTTCGTTGTTTGAGAATCCATGCATAACAGTTTCCCTAATGAGATATCTACGAGACTTAACCCTTCAGTGGTCCAAAACTCCATAGGAAGATAATGAAAATTAACCCACGTGGGCAGTATCTCAATTCCTCCCTTATCAATCGCCATATCACGCTTCCATTACTGCATAAATAAAGGTCGATCACCTATATGATATGACCCTTACTCAATTAATTATATCAAATTCACATACATTTGAAACTTGAACAAAAATATGCTATCCTCTCTAAGCATCAACTTTTTTAGACGTTTTTTGTCTCATCGCTACGGGGAAGGCAGGACGTTTAGACCAAAATAATTCCACCAACGTAGATGACCAAGCTTTAGCACCAACTTGGAGAAGCTCAATTAGAGGGGAGACAACCGTATCCTTGACTACAATTTGGAAATGTTTTAGAGTACCTTTTTGGTGCTAATGCTGTAATGTTTTAGTCCAAGCTCTAGCAGGTCGAGAGGTTTCAGATTCAGCTGCAATCAACCCTTTTTCTCCTAGTGTTTGACACCTTATTGTTCCATCAACATCTCATCAGAGAGGACTGCAAAGTCCTCTTTGGAAAGGAAGGTTCCCCTTCGTTCATCACGGTTTGAAAGGCCTGAGATGAGCCTTTTTGAGAGGCAATAGCCACCTCCACCATACCTTGTTTCAAGAACCAACCGAGAGAGAAGCATCTACGCAGGATTGATTGAATTGGACTTCAAACTTGCTAGTTATAAAACATTAAACTTGTTTGAAGTCCAATTCAATCAATCTCTCCCCATAGGTTAAACCTCGTTTAACTAGATTGATTGAATTGGACTTCAAACTTGATAGTTCTAAAACATTAAATTTCTTTTTGTAGATTCCAAACATTAGAATATGAAATGTATTTTAGTGTAAGTGTTAAGAGTTTAAAACAAATTTTTTTCCTTTGTAAAGAATCCATTGGTGTTACGTGAAACTAATGGAGTCCATGTAAAAATAAAATTTAAAAATATTACTCCAACTAATGTGATCACTTAATGTCATGTTAATGCTGATGTAATCAATTAAATATTATATTAGCAATAACGTGATACTTAATTATCAACATCCTAACAAGTTTAAAATTTTTGTTTGAGAGAATTTGAATTTTATAGTTTTGTCAAGTTATGATTCTTTTTGCATACTTTAAAACATCAAGACATAATATGTACTTTTTTTGCAAACATTATAATTTAAAAGAGATTATTTATTTTTTAAAATATAGTTAGATGAAAACCAAGATCTTACATTTATTGGAATGAGATCTTTATGATGTTTGTAAGTTCCAATTAAAGATAACAACTTTTGTCTGGTTTAATTTGTTGTGAGTTAATTAAGTTTCAGATTTAGTTCGAATACATTTAGTACAAAACGTAGTTTGACAGTTCGAACTCCTCTCTTAAAATAAAATCGTCTTAGTTTAATTATTCGAAACGTTGTTTTGGTTTGTATGTACCAAAACAACAATATTATTTTGATTAGTTACATCGAAACCATATCATTTAAGACAAATTGAGTATAATTCAGGTTGCGAATAATAAGGAGAACTGGTTCAACCCAGCTTATCTCATTCTAACGGTCATCCTTAGTTACAATTATTAATTTAGGCTCTGTTTGACAATTAGCTGATTGCATTAGCTGTTAGTTGATTATATCAACTGTTAGTTAATAGCTGATTATATTAGCTGATTTGACCAGCAGATTGTATTAGCTGTTTATTACAGATGTT
>JAOSBN010000117.1:0-12206 GCA_027563595.1 Erythroxylum suave
AGCAAGCAAAATAACGCATTAGTCTATTCTAGGAAAACTTTTATGCAAAGATAAATGATTCCTTTCCTAATCCTTTCATGCAAGTTTATTCAGGTTCCATATGCATTACCATTTTCCTGCACTTTCTAAGCTCCAAATATCAGAGAAGGTAGTGGATCAACGGAATCAGGAATTGTACCAACTAACTGTATATTGATTTCTATCAATGTACTTCGATATCTTTAAACTTTATGTACCTTATTCTTTTGTCTATAGTTTGCTACAATGGAAACTAGGCGGAGTACCACTTATGTATAAAGCGGGAAGTGCATGCGTATAAATTAATGAGAATTTTAACCTTATGCCAGACTATTATGACCTCACCTCGCGCTAATATATATCGTGTTCAGTGCATTACTTGTTTCAGGATCAAAAACTTATCGAGGTTAAAGTCCTGACCTGACTGAAACTTAAATATAATTGAAAATTTCAAATTATTATTAGCAATATTTTAAAAATTATACCAAATTTCTAGTCGAAGGACATGCTCCGTGCTATTTATCGGTCATTCCTGAGCTTCATGACATGAATCTAGGGAAGATAGGCAAGTGACTTTAGTCGCTCCACCGGATGGATCTATTTAAAGATGAATAGCTGTGGTTGAAGGTGGCATGCAGCAAGCTGGTCTACCAGAGTGAAGGAGCGGCTTCGCTATCCCGTGACAAGTTCAGGGCCAGTCCTCCTATCGCGAACCTACTCACTTATCTGCCGCATCGGAGAAATAAATAAATAAAATATTTTATTGAAATAAAAAAAGAGCATAGGTTTATCTAAAAAAGGAAGTGGAGTAAAGATGAGAATGATTATGAGTTTTGATTTTTGAAATATCATTTACAATATACATAAACCAACCACTTTATTAATAAATTGACCTATTTTTATATAAACAATTTATTAAATCAAATCAAATCGGACAATTAGTCATTTCATATTATTACGATCGAATCCATAGGTTAAGTTTGATTTTCGAAATCTTGATTATTAGATTGAATATTTTCTTTAATATGAACCTAAACCAAACATGTATATAAATATAAAAATATTTTGGATCAGATTACAAAATAAATATTTGTATGCTTGAATTCTGATTAAAATTCAAAAAATTTTATATTTTATTTCAAATTGACCAATTTAATTCGATTCTATTTTAAATTTCATTTAGCTATTTTATGGAACATAAAAAATTATATTTATTTGATTAGGAAATATGTTGTTTTACAAGTATTGGATGTAAATCATACGTTTCCTAAAATTTGAAAATTAATTTTAAATAGTACCGTTTAATTTGTTTCAGTCATTAGGAAAGGCCCGTTTATTCCAAACTCAGTGGTCTAAAATAAGTTTGGATCTTAACAATATCATGAATCTATGATTTTCGGTCATGAGGTAGGTAAGGTTTGGACATCCAATTCAAGCCACAAATAACAGTGGGAGCCCAGCAACTAACATGCTTTATTCACAGTAGGTAATTATGAGAATGACAAGCCTAACAATTTATTTGCAACATAATATTAAAAAACTCAAACGATTTAATTGGTTTGATTATAAAAATTTCAAAATTTTCTACTTTTCAATTCAACTTATTTTAATATCTCTTTTTTGTTAAAAATTGATCAGTTTATTAATTAATTGATCAATTTTAATAAATTAATAAATTTTCAAAACTAAAATAAATCAATTAATTTTCTTTTAACAATATTTTTCAAATTAAACGTCAAATTCTTCAATGAATAAAGACAATCTCTTTTAATTATATTTTTAAATTCTTTAATTTTAATTAATCTTTAATCAATTTTATGACAATTTAATACTATATTGATCAAGATACACAAGCTCTTTCTCTTTGCAGGCACAAAATCTCAAGGCTTGCCTCTTAGTCATAGAATGAAAAACATACAAATATTTATTCAAACCTAATTTTTTTAAATCTTAAACCTCTTGTCTTATCGGTTTACTTTCAGTCTAATTTTTAAAATATTTGTTATTCTATATATAAAAATAGAGATAATAAACAATTAATCAAATCTAATTAAATCTAAACTCTATAAAAGTAGTGAAAGTCTACTTTTATCTCTCAAAAATAATTGTTGATAAAAAAACTCAAAATTAAGAAACATAACTAATGTCACAAATTTTAAAAACATATTATATATATTAGAATTATTTACTTTCATTAACTTGAACGTCCAAATATATTTTTTTACTCTAATTTCAGTCCACATTAATATTAAAATGATTTGATATCTTTATCAAGAATATTATGTTTATCATCTTCAACTCAAAAGTTGAAAAGAAAATACGATAAAAGAATTACCAAGCAACTTTATAAAATAGAAATTAGGTAATAATGCAGGATTAAATCTTCTATTCTGATTATACTCATTCACATATTTACATAAATTTCAAATAAATATATAAATAAGGTTTAATAGAACATAACTCAACAAAGAACTCGACAGCACAAGAAAAGTCTTACAGTTCTGATGTCAGCCTAATAGCTTGTGAACAGTATAATGATTCCTTCGTTACGTTAATCATGTTCAGAAAGGAAAAGACCATCCACTGATGTGAATTGTTTCAGACATAACCATTTTAACTATCAGAAGCAAACCGATAGCTTCCGATTTAAGGTGAACATCCCTGTCAAGAAACAGCTTTGGTGGACGCCGAAACGCGAGTGCTGAACCCAAAGAGGAGGTGGGGGACTCGGGGGTTTATATCACTGCTTGTTTGCTTGATGGTCCAACAAGAAGCACCAATTCAAAAGTCATTGGCTTTTGCATCTTTAGTTAGCTCCATGGTCGCTTTTCTTAACTATTTCAACTTTTGCACATGTCAAAGTTCTGCCAACATGACAGGTAACCATCAGGTTATCAATTGTCATCTAAATTTTTGATATTGACCAAACTTGGTGAGATTGTAACCAAATCCATGTATGATTATTTCCATGCTAACTAATAGAGCTTGTCCTTTTCTGTCTACCAATCCAAACATTTTAGACTTGTCTAGCAAGTCACTGCATTATAACTCTTCATTCAAGCAACTACAAAATGTGGTCTTAAAACAAATCCCAGATTCTTAAAAAGGAGAAGGCATAGACCAGTGATCAAGTTGCTCCCTCTCATTCATATTTTTGATCTGGATTTGACCCACGGGAATTTCAGGTTTATGAGAAATATGAATTTAAATAGCTCTGTCTTTATAGACAACAACCCTCTTGTGTATGTGAGGAGTTGGGCAGTAAGGGGCGGTAGTTATCAAGAAGGGACGGTCTACTCTCAACTGGATCAAGGTTCACGGTTCCTGGCTTTTAAACTTTTGAGTATATCACATGGGAGTATAAAGCAATGATCTAAAACTGAAACGATCGAAGTGTAAAAAATTTTAATTGTCTAATTTTGTTACCTAATTTATTTTAATAACTCTTACTAAAAATTGAATAACTTATTAATTAATTAGTTAATTTTATAAATCAATAAGTTATTATAAGTTAAAATATATCAATTAATTTTTATTTAACAAATTTTTAATTAAACTTCAAATTCTTTAATAGATAATAACAAATTTTTTCAATCATATTTCAAAATTTTCATATTCAACTCAATTTTATAATGATCTAATACTAATTAAACCTTTAAAACTTTAAATCTCTTATCTTACTAGTTTAACATTCGATTCAATTTTTAAAACATTAATGTAAAGTCTCAACTAGACCCCACTCAGGCACCAAGTTTGTAACACTAAGAGCTTAGTGGAAGATTTGGCCCATCAAAACTTTGCTCTTTCGACTTCTAAGATGAGTTTTGACAAGTTTATTCTCGTCGCATCTTAAAAATTGCATATAAAAATAATTTTAATGTTTTAAAATTTTCATATATTTAACTCCAAATTAATGAAATTCTTAATTTTATTAATTTTTTCTTATGTTATTTTTTAAATATTTATAATCAAACCTATCATGTAAATAAAAAGATTGATAGAACTTTAATTGAAATATATGGAAATATTAAAATATCAAAACTATTTTTTACAATTTTATATTATATAATTTATATAAAATCTGAGGTTTCATAAGAGGTTTTTTTTCCTTATTGTTTTTGCATCTTAAAATCGTTAGTAAAGCCAGTTGGCACACGTGTGGCACTAATCATGTTTAGCACCAAAGCAATCATTCACTCGTCCTTTATTTTTTTTCCATTTTCCTTTTTATAATACCAAATCAACATGGACGGGTAAAAAGGGCCTTTGTGGGCCACTCTTTCTCGCTGATTGGGCCCACCATCATCTCTCAAGCCCATGGTAACAATAACATATGGATTCATGACAGGCCGAAGCAACCAAAAGGCGAAGCCCCCACCCCACTTGAGTGATTAAAGGCGGGAGCGTGCGCACAGGCTAGTGGCAACGAAAGAAACTACTTCGACTATCTATTTATAGAGGTCTAAACTAGTCCCTCTTCCTCGTATTATTGAAGTGTAAGGCTTCATATAACTGTAACAATGGCTTCCGAGAAGGTTGAGACTGTTATAGCTGGGAATTACTTGGAAATGGAAAGAGAAGGCAACTCCAAAACAATTAAGGGCAAACTTTCCAAGTTGTTTTGGCATGGAGGTTCTGCTTATGATGCTTGGTTTAGCTGCGCTTCTAACCAGGCAGATGTCTTCAACTTAGAACTTTAAGAAATGTACTTTTTGTGATGTCCAAGTCTTTAAAAATGTTTCTTCTGCATGGTGTGATTTTGTAGGTTGCACAAGTGCTTCTCACCTTGCCTTACTCATTCTCACAACTGGGGATGCTCTCTGGGATTCTTTTCCAGCTGTTCTATGGGATAATGGGAAGCTGGACTGCTTACCTTATAAGTGTTCTATATGTTGAGTACAGAACTAGAAAAGAAAGAGAGAAGGTTGATTTCAGGAATCATGTGATTCAGGTAACGCGAAGGAGAAGCTGGAATGTGTCTTTCTCTTTCAAACTCATGAAACACAAATGAAGAAGAAGAAAAGTCATTTTCTTTTTTTACTTTCTCGCAGTGGTTTGAAGTCCTTGATGGTCTACTTGGAAAGCATTGGAGGAATGCAGGCCTCTTCTTCAACTGTACTTTTCTTCTCTTTGGATCTGTCATTCAGTTAATTGCCTGTGCAAGGTAGAGTCATCATTACAGATCATGTTCTTTATTAAAGGCTTTGAGGTTGGTGTTTCATTTTGACCTCCTACGTAGTACTGTATCCTAATAATTAACAAATACTTTTGCAGCAACATCTACTACATAAACGACAATCTAGACAAAAGAACATGGACCTACATTTTTGGTGCCTGTTGTGCAACCACTGTCTTTATCCCTTCATTCCATAATTACAGGATTTGGTCATTCTTAGGCCTTATGATGACTACTTACACAGCCTGGTATCTCGCAATTGCTTCCCTTATCCACGGCCAGGTATTAATATATATATATTCAATTGAAGCTTAGATTAATTAGACTATTTAGGCCTGAAGTTCTGTTTTGTTGTGATTTTTTTACCTTCTCTTGCAAATTTCACAAAGGTTGAAGGGGTGAAACACTCCGGTCCAGCCAAAATGGTTCTGTACTTCACTGGGGCAACCAACATTCTTTACACCTTTGGTGGGCATGCTGTGACAGTGTGAGGACTCTTGATATGATACAATTGCAAATACATTTTCCCACCAAAATATTTTAATTGTTTGAAAGGATTTTGGTTATAGGGAAATTATGCATGCTATGTGGAAGCCTCAGAAGTTCAAGCTAATATACCTTATAGCAACACTTTATGTGTTAACCCTGACACTCCCATCAGCTTCTGCTGTTTATTGGGCCTTTGGCGACTTGCTACTTACCCATTCTAATGCTCTCTCTTTGCTCCCAAGGACCGGCTTCAGAGATATTGCTGTCGTTCTAATGCTTATTCATCAGGTCTAGAACATATATTGATAACGTATCCTAATTATTCTATTCTTTTTCCCTTTTCCAATCTGAGGTAGACATCTAACATCTTCTGTGTCTTATTAATGTTCAGTTTATAACATTTGGATTTGCATGCACTCCTCTGTACTTCGTCTGGGAGAAATTCATCAGAGTACATGAAACCAAGAGTCTGCTCAAGAGAGCTTTAACCAGGCTACCTGTGGTGATCCCAATATGGTTTCTGGCAATTATCTTCCCTTTCTTTGGCCCCATTAATTCCACTGTCGGATCATTGCTTGTCAGCTTTACTGTCTACATAATTCCTGCGCTAGCGCATATGATAACATTCTCTTCTGCACCAGCCCGGGAGGTTGGTTACTATCTTTTTTTTTCCCCATATTTACCTTCTCTTTCGTCGTCTTTCAGACTTCTAGTTCTTATTGCTAATACCCCTTTTAACAGAATGCGATAGAGAGACCACCATCATTTCTTGGAGGTTGGGTTGGCCATTACTGCATAAACACCTTTGTTGTGGTATGGGTGCTTGTTGTGGGATTTGGATTTGGAGGATGGGCTAGCATGCTCAACTTTATACATCAGATTGATTCCTTTGGACTTTTCACTAAATGCTACCAGTGTCCACCTCACAAGGCTTGATTAGATTCTCCAGAGAAGTTCACAAATTAAGATACTTAAGATCGTAAAGACATAAGCTGGCTTTTGTAATCTTTTCTTTCTTCTTTACCTCCATTTTTAACTCTTTGCATGTAATAGCTATTCACGTTGAAGATTTAAAAGAAAAATGTGATGGCATTAATCTTGGTCCTTCCCCATCTTACAGGCTTACATTTGATAACTTTATGTGGTGATTGATCTTTTTTTAATGCAACTCCCTCGGTTCTTGTACTCTCTCCATTCTTGTAGTTTGTCTCGGATTCTTTTGCCTCTTTAATCACATACAGCCAATCATTTTACATATTATCCTTCTGATCAAGAATGGATGATTGACCGTTTATCCACTGTAATCCGACCAATATAGTTAAACAGTTACGAGTTCGGGCCATTCCAACATTAGGCAAGATGAGATAGGGAGATATAAGGTTCATGGAGTGAAGAAAGGACCAAACTGAAAGTGCCATAGAGAGATGGGGCTTGACGTTGAACTTAGTTTCTACTCATTTCGGTTGGGTTATCCTTTTGCGAAAGCAGCACGTGGAAGGGACTGACCACTAAATTGTCAATACTAAGCGGAAGAGACGTAAGGAGAGGTTGCTGTATGACGTACAGCTGTAAACATTGCTCCCCAGCTTTTTGCTCTGTCATGGACCAGTACATTGAAGACATTATTTATAATTTTATGAGCCTACACTTGATATCGCATCCTGGTATGCTCTTTCAGCAATTTTCACTTAACACCGCTACTACTGGTAGTTGGCATGGATTAACGCCATCTATTTGTAGGCTTCTTAAACGACAAATGAAATGTGCAGATCCGTCTGCGAATTCGTCCATTTGGTGATTGTTTCAAGCAGCCTTGAAATCAGTTGTCACGAAGTAAACAAGAAGAGGAAAATTTAGCTAGCAAGTCATTTTTATAGGCCCCTCTAAACTTAGCCGAGCATACCATGTCAAGTAATTAGGACATCCGTGATCCGTCCCTTGTCAGCCAACTTGGTTGGGGTGAACAAAACATCACCACCACTGAGTTGAAAAACTCATTGGTAGGCTCTGAACTGACACAACGTGGAGAAAAAGCTCCAAGGCAAGGTCATTAATCTTGATAGCCACTGCTACACTACTCCTCCTAAAGCCTCTGAACTCAAAAGCAAAATATTCCGCTTTCTAGACCTAACCCCAAAAACTAGCTAGTAGAAAAGATATACTTTCAGAGTACTGACGGTGGCCTGGAGATTGCTGTGGAAAGTGAAAGGCAATTCTGCCGACAACATATAATTGGTTGTGGTCCTCACAGGAATGCACCAAGCCATTGACCAAAGTGTAGAGTCGGTTCATTAACTGGCAGGTGGGTTGGAGATAACACTCATGATCAGTTCCTGAACAGGACCATGGTATGTTTTTTGGTGCTTGTACCTTTCAAAGACGACTGCCTGATCATTGTCATGGAATGGGGTTGTTCCACTTATTATCCGTTTGTTCTACAAGGATCGATGAATCTGCCAACGTACAAACTACAAAAGCAAGAATGAGATCCTTCGGACCAGTAATTATACTTCCAAGAAGATTGGTAGGGTCTTAATCTTACGGGAATTGATTGTGATGTGCTATTATCATAAACTTTTAGTCAAAAATAGATGCATTTAATTATGAAAACACTTTCTGACTTCTAGATGATGGTGCCAATTAGAATTAAATAATAATAAAAATATTAAAATTGATATATTTAGTAGTAATTGATGGATAAAATAATAATTGACAAAATAATAGCAAATGTATCAATTAATAAAAGTCGTCACTCTGTTAGTAAAGGCATTTATTACTTTTTTTGAAGTTTTGAAATTGAGAATTACCGCTTCTTTCTTTTTTTTATCACTAAAGAAAGAAAACAAAAAGAAATTACAACATTAGCTCATCCCTCGATGATATGTCACCCCTTGATTATCTTGTTGAACAAAATCCAATATATCATACGGAGACTCTATCAATACATGCAGGGTTGAACTTGCTAGCAGTGCTAATTTAGCCATTTTGTCTGTGCTTTGATTCCCTTCATGATAAGCATGTTGAAGTTGAACAGTCCAATCACAATCCAACAGTTTCAATATACCCTGCACCAAAAGAAAAACTTCAGTCAAAACCCATTGCAAGGATGAAAAAATATTATTGACCTCAAAAGAATCCGTTTCAAGGACTACGTTATGGAAATCCAAGTCCCAAGCAATGTTAAACTTGTCATTTACTCCTCTTAATTAAGCTATCAATAATGAGCATTTGCCTATTTTAGTCAAGAAGCTGCTACACCATTACCTTGTACAATCCCGAAATAATCCCCCAGCAGCACCTAAAAAAGATCCTTGTTGTACTGCACCATTCGTATTTAGTTTTATCCATCAATCCGGCAATGTGCGCCAACTTACTCCATGCCCTATAGGCAGTCCCGTTGTACGGATGACTCTTCTTGTCACAACTTGAGCTTTCGTGATCGAGCAAACATAGTCTAAAACTAGGCGATGCCCAACTATCGGCTAGATAAAATCCTCCTCAAAGAGGCTCCTGTTCCGCCATTGCCATAAGAAAGTACCAAAAATGGTGGCCCATTCCCCCGTCTGCAATTGAGATGTATTAGTAAGATTGGAGTGTAGCCACTTTTCCTTATTTTGGTAAAAGAAGTCAGCTTCTAGCGTTTCAGGGTTAAATTTGCTCCAAAAAGTTGTCACCCTTGAATAATCCCTAATTGCGTGCAATATGGTCTCTTCCTGGCCACAGTACTGACAACTGTTATTCGTTATTAGGTGTCCAGCGACTCGCTGTTGATTAGTGAGCAACTTCCTTTTTGCCAAAAGCTACAGAAAAGAGCGAATGCATTGTAGGCCTGCCCATTTCCTCTCTGCAATATAAGTTTGCAACCATTTTTTTTAGGTATATTTTGATATCATTATTAGTTATTAAAAAATCATTTTTATGTTATTTGTATTCTTAGAAAAAGTATTGTGATTCAAGTAATGTGCACTTTGAAAATTTAGAACAAAAAGTACCTAACCCGGCCCATGGCTAGTCGACTTGGCCCAAGTTATTAATTTTTGAAAAATTTTCAAAAAACGACTTCTTTTTTGATAAAATGATGTTATTTTGTCACTTTTAATTAGACCTCGGGTAAGGTCAGGCCAAAAGAAACCCTGATCTGAGCCCGACTTATGACCCAATCAAGCCAAAAAAATCCCAGCTTGTGGCTCGACCCATGGCTTGTTGGCTTGGCCAGATTGCCATCCCTAACCAAAAGTAGCGTTTAGCATGACTAGGCTTGAGTGATGTTTATTTAGAGTGAAAGTTGGTGTAATGAGAATATAAGAAGAGTTTGAAAAGAAGAACAAGAAAGAATATTGTTCCTATGTGAGCTCCCAACTGTTTTGACAATGTATTCATTTTATGCTTACCATATATTGGTATGTAAAAAGCCTACCATAAATTAGGATAAGCAATATCATGTTTCATTATAGTCTAGATTACATTTATGTAACTCATTTAAAATAAGTATCAGTTTCACTTATATATGAGAATACCACAGCTGAGTATAAAAATATTGTCTCTTAATTCAAAATATATCAAATACAACACTGATATTGGTCAATTTAGATAATTTTTAAAATTATAAAATATTTTTAAATTTTATAAAATTTTAAAATAGTCCCTCATTATATTATATTATAAAATTTTTATTTTATTTCAATCATATCTTAAGAAATCATAATAATATAAATGTGATATAACAAATATTTATTTATTTTTGTTAATATTATTTTCACATATTTTTATAAATTAAAATAAAAAAGATCATTTAGCTCTAATGTAAATATAAAATTAATAGTAATACAAAGTAAAAAAATATGGATTTATAATAAGTGAATTTAATTTCAAATGTCATCTTTACATATTTCAAATGTTATTATAATATTTTTAATATATATATTTCCAAAAATGAAATATATAAATTTTAAAAAATTAAATATAATTGTTTTAAACAAATATATTTAGTTATCTAATCTCTGATTACTTTGTATAATTCTAATGACATAAAAAATTTATTTAATTCATTATTATTTGTATTTTTATTATTTATTAAATAAATTACAAACAATTTTATCATGTTCCCTTTTATGTATAAGTATTTATTATTTTATACAGGAGAAATTGTAAAGTTTTTAATTTAGTCCTAAATTTATTCAAAATTCACAATTTTGATCGATATTCTGGTTATCGGCCGGTACTGACCAATACCAACTAAAAAAGTCAATATTGACCACTACCAGAGTCCAATGTGAAACTTCCAAGTTTGGTACCAATGTTTTATCAACACCGGCCAATATGTTCTATATTATGATTAATGCTTAAAATTATACAACTATTTTATATTTTAAATATAAATGTAAAATAGATTATTATCATAAGTTTAATCTTTTCGAGTTCCAACACATTTTTCATTCCTCACACATAGAGAATATGGTAGGGAAACTCAGTCTACAATATCACTCAATTTAATGCTTTTATAGGAATGTAATTGCCATACTCCTAGGTGCCAATACATGCCATGATTTGTTTTGTCAAGTACACTATTGTTTACACAACTGTATTGTTGACCATATTCATTAACCTTAAAACTATTACGAACATTCATTTAACGATATACAAATATATGTATATACAAGACAATATAATCATTTGAACTTGATCTGAAAATAAACACAAAAACAAACACCCTTTGTTTATATTATTGTGTAATGATGTTCGAACTAAAATAAAAACACAAAAACAAACATCTTTGATTATATTATCGTGTAATGACGTTTGAACTAAAATAAAATCTATATTTAACATGAGTTTATGAATTTTAAACTATAACTTCATACATTTATGGATTCATTGGTTTTACCTAACAAGTAACACCGCAAACAAGTTAAACCATTCCTAAATTAGATGATGGTATATAAAGTCGAACCTATAAACATATGAAATATTCAATAACAAAGATTGAAATTGAAGTAATATGATACTCAAAATCACTCCTTTATGCTCATGGTTGGAGCTGAGTGTAAAGGTAGTTTTATACAATATAATATACCCTTATATGATCCAAAGAGTATGAAAGATCACATACAACTTTATAATAACTCAATTTAATGTATATATTCATTAAACAACATATAAATTGTTTTAAGTTCATCAAATAAACTGATTGCAACAGGAAAAAAAAAACCTTAGATAGATCACAAGGAATGAAATTTCAAAATACTCAAACCTTTTACATAATCATATTTGTATTATTTAATCATTAACACATATACATTTTTTTTTACATCATGTCTCAATCCCCCAATTTCCTTTAATAAGGAATCCAAATTCTACTCAAATTAGCATGTATAGGAAAAAAATTTATTACTTTTGTTTTTATAAATAATACTGTTGACAATTATAAATATGTATACAGGAGCACATTTGTAACATCCCACCCCCTACAGGAAGGGTAGAATAGTAATTTGGCATAGGATGAGAGTGATTGGGCTTAATTAGG
>JAOSBN010000118.1:5436-39483 GCA_027563595.1 Erythroxylum suave
AAATTGAGGTCGGTATGTTGTGAGTTATGGGTCTTCTATGCTTATGCGTGCTTGTGTGTTTCCGAATGTTGGGCCTCAGAGACGGGGTCCAACATTATTGCTGCAAGAGACTCGGCCAAAGCTCCACTCAAATGAGGATATCAAAGGTTAATGGTGATAAAAACTTACTTTATATGATATAGAAATTTCAGCTTTCTTAATGTTATAATCTTGTAAGAATTAAATACAGCTTCTTATGTGGTGCAGACTATGCTAATAGCAGGATCGGATACCATAGCGACAACCATGGACTGGGCAATGTGGCTTCTTCTCAATCATCCACAAGCTATGCAAAAGACTATGGCTGATATTGACGCTGTTGTTGGACTTTGGCATCCAGTGGATGAAATAACCCTCCCAAATCTGAATTATCTGCAAAATGTTATCAACAAGCCATTTCGACCTTACCCAGCATCACCTCTACTAGTTCCGCACGAGTCATCCGAGGACTGCGATGTTCGTGATTTTTGATAGAGATACTAATAGGCAATTATTTGATGAGTTAATTTGGGTCAATTGTGTAGTGCTTTAAGGTAGATACTTGTTAAATTACTGTTTTTATATTATATATGGATGTAGGAGTTGTTATTGATAAAAGACCTAATAGCTATGGGTTCGGGTATGATATAATGGGTCAGAGGGCAATGCTCAGCTAAGGGTTCGGGTATGATATAATGGGTAGGAGGACAATGCTCCAGCAGGCCTAGAAGACAAGACTAGTCTTATTATTTTAGTATCTCATTGTTTTCTTTTTGTCATTTGATGTTTTGTCCTTTTCTTACCTCTTCACTCATCAGATAGTGTACAGCTAGCAAATTCTCATGTCATGTAGTTCATACGTTACAAGATGAATAAAATTTATTCCTCAAATTACACCATCACTTTCGCATCATTCTCCTACCTTTCTTACATGGTATCAGAGCTACCCTTGCAATAAATGACTATGAGCCATATCCAGTCACCAATACAGAAAACCCCGGTGCTGGACTTGTCACTACACCCTTCAATGGCAACAACTATATTACCTGGAGCAAGTCCATGACCATAGCCTTATGCGCCAAGGACAAGTTGTCTTTCATCGACGGGACCTGCACCATGGCCACGGAAGATGCAGCACTATTAGCAAAATGGAATAGAGCAGATAGCATGGTAAAATCATGGATTCTCAATGCTATGATTAAAGAACTAGGTGATGCCTTTTTATCTTTCACTACTGTTAGAGAACTTTGGGTAGAGTTACAAGAGAGGTTTGGTAAGGCTAATGGGCCATTGTTATACCAAATAGAGAGGAAAATAAGCTCTCTTAAACAAGGCACTTTAACAATGTCTGCCTATTACACTAAGTTAAAGAAATTATGGGATGATTTATCTAGCCTAAGTGCCATTCCTATGTGTACTTGTGATGCCTCAAGGGCCATCATTGCCAAAGAAAATGCTCATAGGCTTGTTCAATTTCTAATGGGTCTTAATGATGAGTTCGAACATGTAGTTAATCAGATCATGCTAATGAAGCCTTTGCCTACTGTGAATTAAGCTTTCTTTATGTTGCAAACTGTTGAAAGACAGAGAGTGGTAAATGCTACTAC
This sequence comes from Erythroxylum suave, assembly GCA_027563595.1. Lineage (NCBI taxonomy): Eukaryota > Viridiplantae > Streptophyta > Magnoliopsida > Malpighiales > Erythroxylaceae > Erythroxylum > Erythroxylum suave. The sequence goes on from JAOSBN010000118.1 coordinate 7,062, forward strand.
AGATAGCAATCCTAACATGGCAATGCTAGCTAAGCAGTCAAACGGCCAGAAGAAAGGCGGTAGAAACAGCAGCAATTCTAGCAAAGGGCCTTACCTCAAGAAGGAAGATAAGTATTGCAAAAAATGCAAAAAGAGTGGGCATACCTTGGAAACTTGCTTCAAGATTCATGGAATCCTAGACTGGTACAAGGAACTTGTTGCGTAAAGGGAGAAAGGAAAAGCCAACATGGCTCAAATAGCTAATAGTCTTGCAGAGACAACACAAGAGTAGAATGAAGAGAAGCCATGGAATACACAAATATCCCTTAGTATTGCTAATTTTATTCAGCAAGAAATAGGCAAAGCTATGAAAGGCAAAGCTGCAACAGAGGTAAAGTTTTCAGGGTACCAAATCTATACAGGTAATGTTACACACTCTGTGGACACAACATACACCTACACTGATTCTTGGCTTATTGATTCTGATGCCTCCACACATATGACAGCAGATCTCAGTCAATGCACTAGCTATACAATTAATAATGCATATGATCTAGTAACACTGTCGGATGGAACTAAGCAAGAGGTTGCTTACATTGGGCAGTCACAGTTAAGGGATAAAATCTCCCTAAATGAAGTTCTACATATTCCTAATTTCTTCAAGAACCTATTGTTTGTGAATAAGCTTACTACTCAGAATGAAGTTGCAGTAATTTTCTTCTCTAACAAGTTGTTTTTGTAGGACCTTCGGATTGATAATGTTATAGCTATTGTCAAGGCGGTGAATGGATTGTATGAGCTGAGCACATAGACTCTCCTAACCCCAAATAGTCTAAAAGGTCCTTCTCTAGAGTTCTACAAGGCTGAGAATGTTGTTTTTAATGTTTCCGCATCTTTTGATCTATGGCATTCTAGATTAGGACATGTATCAATAAGAATTGCAACATATTAATGAAATCAATGTTTCTATCCCTACTAAACATGGTTGTCAAATGTGTCCTCTAGCCAAACAACACAGGAAACTTTTTCCCAAACATGAGATACATTCAGTTAGACCTTTTGAAATTATTCATATGGACTTATGGGGACCTTAAGTACTCACATTATTTTCTTACAATTGTAGATGATTTCACTAGAGCTACCTGGACCTTCATACTAAGACACAAATACCAAACCACTCAAACCATTGTGCAATTTCTTAGAAACATTGAGAGACAATTTGACACTAGAGTATTAAAGATACAAACTGATAATGGGAAGGAGTTCATCAATCAGGAATGTACTAGAATCTTTACAGAAATGGGAATTCATCACCAAAAGAGCAGCCCCTATACATCACAACAAAACAGTATGGTGGAAATTAAGCATAAACATTTACTCCAAATCACTAGAGCCCTACTTTTCAAAGCTAAATTACCTAAGGGATACTGGGGAGAGGCCCTATTAACAGCCACATACTTAATTAACGGAATCCCAACTAAAATCCTAGGTTGGATAAGTCCTTTTGAGAAACTGCACAACAGAAAGCCTGACTATGATCACCTAAAAACCTTTGATTGCCTTTGTTTTGCCTTAGACAAGACTCCAAATAGAACGAAACTAGATCCTAGGTCAAAAAGGTGTATGTTCCTTAGGTATATGCCAGATTACAAAGCCTATAGAGTTATGGATCTAGCTACCAAAGCAGTATTCATGTCAAGAGATGTTGTGTTCTATGAAAGTGTCCTTCCATTTGAAGAAAAGGTTACAAACACTACACAAAATCCAGAACCTTTTTTTACAAGTTCTCTAATCAATACAAATACAGAATATCCTATACAAACAACTACCATGGCAACCACACAGCCCACTGAGTTATGTGACACCAATCCAGAACAAAGCTCTTATATACCGATATGTGCCTTACCAAACAACCCACTTGACCAAAACACATTACCTACAGCTCCCACACAAAGAAAAAGCAACATAGTACACATAACACCTACGAGATTGTGTCCTCCAAACCACAGCAAATCGGCCCATTCACTCCCTTGATGATAATGTAGCATTACAAGTCTGTTGTCTTGCAGGAACAAATGAAGACAGATTAAGAGTGTTGAACATCAAACACAACAGTGATTACAACAATTTCATAGGTAATGTCTCTTGAATTTTTTAGCCTTTATCCAATGAGTCTGTAAGTAAGGATGAGAAATGGGTGGAGTCCATGAATGAGCAACTGTCTGCATTGGAGAAAAATAAAACTTGGATACTGACAGATCGACCTAAAGGAAAAAAGACCATAGCCTCAAAGTGGGTGTATAAAGTTAAGCACAATTCAGATGGCACACTAGACAAGTTGAAATCTAGACTTGTGGCAAAGGGTTTTAGCCAAAGAGAAGGAGCTGACTATTCAAAAGTCTTTTCTCCAGTGGCAAAAGTTGTGACCATAAGGCCAATGCGACATAAATGATGCTTTTCTGCATGGCTACCTAAAAGAGGAACTATATATGTTGCCTCCTCAAAGCTACACTAAGGCTAAGGAAGGACAGGTATGTAGGCTGATCAAGTCCATTTATGGTTTAAAACAGGGTAGGCAGTGGAATAAAGAGCTATCCTCAAAACTACATTCACTTGGTTTCACTAAATCTGAAGTAGATCATTGCCTATACACTAAGGGGATAAGAGAAGACTTTATGGCAATAATTAGCTACGTCAATGACATTTTAATCACATGTCCTAATGAAGAAAAAATGGAATCAGTAAACAATGCACTGAATGCAGAATTCATAATCAAAGATTTGGGATATGCGGAATTCTTCTTAGGAATTGAAATAGCAAGAGCAGTACTCCTTGCACAAGACCCATCATTCTTGGAACAAAATTAAACATTGAAGAAGGTGAGTTACTGAAAAAGCCAGAACAATACAGAAGGTTAGTAGGAAGACAAAAATATCGAGGCTTTACTAGGCTAGATATTACATACGTCACGCAATAGCTAAGCCAATTCATGAGCAACCCTAGAATACCACACTAGGAAGCAGCTAAACGGGTACTGAAATACATTAAAGGAACTCAAAATCTAGGGATTTTTTATGCAATAAACGAAAGCCCTCACCTTGTAGCCTTTTCAAACTCGGATTGGGGAAGCTGTGTTTTCTCCAGACGCTCCTTAACCAATTTTTGTGTATTCCTCGCCGGATCTCCGATCTTCTGGAAAACAAAGAAGCAAACTACTGTGAGTCGATCATCAGCTGAATCGGAGTACAAAAGTTTAGCCTTAACGACTTACGACCTAAAGTGGATAATACAACTACTTCAAGCTTTTAGGGTTAACGTTCAAGAACCCATACATCTATATTGCAACAATTAGGCCGCTATCTACATCTCGAAAAACCCTGTTTTTCACGAGATAATGAAGCACCTTAAGATAGATCTACATCTAGTTCGCGATTGCGTGAGTTTAAAATTTCTTGAGTTGCGACATGTGAATACGAAGGAATAGATCACAAACTTATTCACAAAGTCATTGCCCGCACGTGTTTTCTTGGGTCTCCTTAACAAGTTTGGAGTCATTGACTGAGTCTCCAACTTGAAGGGAGGGTGATAACAGACCTAGCAGCTATGGGTTCGGGTATGATATAATGGGTCCGAGGGCAATGCTCAGCTATTGGTTCGAGTATGATATAATGGGTTGGAGAACAATGCTCCAGCAGGCCTACAAGATAAGACTAGTCTTATTATTTTAGTATCTCATTGTTTTCTTTTTGTCATTTTACGTTTTGTCCTTTTCTTACCTCTTCACTCATCAGATAGTGTACAGCTAGCAAATTCTCATGTCAGGTAGTTAGAATATTTTCCTTGATTCTAGGGGACTCAACTAATAGCAAGACAGATAGAGTAGTATAAATAGAGCTTTGTACATACATTACAAGATGAATAAAATTTATTCCTCAAATTACACCATCACTTTCGCATCATTCTCCTACCTTTCTTACAGTTAAGAAGAGAAGCAGACAACAACATTTACAACCCACACATGCAGTAGCTTTGAAGACTCCATCATCCCACCACTCACGCACAACACAACAAAACCTTCATGCATGCAGCAGCCTACAAAGCCTCCACACCAAAAATCACGCAAGCCAGCCTCCACTCATTTCAAGCACATGCAACCAGCCCTCACAACACTTGCAGCATCCTTTATTTATGCACAAGAGACAAAGCAGCCTTTATTGACCAGCAACCTCACCCTCCACTCATTCATGCATCAGCTTTCATTCTTTACAAACCATAATGTCCTCACTAACAGCTACACTCACGCATGCAGCAACCAAAAGCAAGCCTCCATACCACACGTGAATTTCTCTCCAATCTTCCATATACACCATAACCTCCACTCTACCAGCCTCCAATCACAAAATCCTCCTACACACACAACATGTAGATAGCTTCATTTACTCCTATTAACGCTACACACATCCAAGCAACACATGCAGCCCTCCATCCTCTCACTCACATAGCATTCTATTCTCCATCAACTCAACCACAAGACAACAAAACCAGCAACTACTTCTGCGCACAATACAACTGGCTTTTCACTCAAGTCACTCACAAAATCACTCCACGCCATTCACCAGTAGCAACAACGTAGCCTTCATCGCCATTCACCGCCAAGGAAGTAACCACGCAAAGGAGTTTGGAGAGCTTTGTTCTTCATTTATAATTGATTCAATATGAATTTGTCTAACATTTATATTTTTGGATTGCTTGGCTTGATGATTTGTGGCTGAACCCTTAATTTCTCTTAAGGATTTGATATTTTGTTGATGCTTTAATATTGAATTTTACTGAACCCATGACTCAATATTCATATACTTGTTGATTTTTCCTTGAGCTTATTTGTTCTTCCTTTGGATTATTAGAAATTACCTTGGTATAAATTCGCCTTTGGAAAAAGGAAATTTTTGCTAGAAGATTTAAGGAAATTTCGACTAGGATTTTCTTGTGAGTTGGAAGAATCAAAAAACTTAAGAGGTAAAAATTGAAGGTTTGAGACTTAAGAAACTCTAGGAAGAACTTAAGTAAGGGATTACTAAGTGACATCTAGAGTTGATAGATTAATTCACCTTTGGAAAAAGGGGATTAATTACTCTTAAAATTCACTTACAAGATAAGGATTTTTTTCATTTGTGGAGGATAGCTATTTCAATATTAAGGTGGGCAAAAATATCATTCCCTAAGAGAAATTCATTCCCTATTGACGTTAATATCTTTAATTAGTCAATTGTTACACTCTGTTAATGAGATTAGTTATTACATAGATTTGTCATATTTATAGTTATTTTCGTTGCATTGAATTGGGTAGGCTTAGAAATTTATTTGAGTTTTTATTAATTCGTTACAACGCTTTTAAAACTTTCAAAATTTCACCCAACCCGACTCCAAATGCCATTGACTAGCATATATTTAAATTTTCTCATAATCCTTGTAGTTACGATTCGGTTCTCACTGATTTATTACTCACTTTGACAACCGTGCACTTACGATTTATGAACAATTTTCACATGCCAAAAGGCACGATGTTGCTAGTCAATGTGTGGGTCCATAGAGAATGAAAGTATTGGATTGAGCCCAAAAAATTTATGCCAGAGAGATTTGAAGGTGGAAAAGTGGAAGGGTATAATCTTGTTCCATTCGGTGCAGCTGGAGTTGCCGTAGCAAGGAGTGTTAAAGAATATATAAAATCAATTGAGTTAGTCTTACACAAAAGCTTAAGCTATTATGTGAGACCACTCAAGTAGTTTTATATATTATCTAACAAGGAGAACATTAGGACTGATACTTGGTGCACTGATTCATTGTTGAGGGTGGTCCAGGATTAGTGAAGAGAAGATCGACATGACAGAAGGAATAGGGTTCACCATGCAAAAAATTGAGCCCTTGGAGGTTCTTTGCAATCCACGGAAAGGAATGATCGAAGTCCTCTCAGCTCTATGATTAAACTTGTATGTAAATTATCATGCGTCTTTTTGTGTCTTTGTCCAGGTGATTGGAAGGCCAGAAGAATAATTCTACCAATTATCTTTTTGTGTTTTCGAAGTGATTTTTAGTCATTGTAAATAATTTTGGGTTTTTCCTAAATAAAACCAGCATGCGAGTTTTGGATGACTAAGAAAGTAAAAATTCAACAATTTATTTGAGGACGTGGGACTTGCTTTCCCTCCTACAGACGAAGCCAAATGGTTGCAGCTTTGTTCGTTAGTTTGTGATCTAAGGTAAGGATATCTTTAGAATATTTTGATGCTAAATTATCTTTCAGCGAACTTTATTTAAAAAATCTTAAGTTATTATATCTGCATTTAATTTAAAGATTCAATGACATAAAGTAAAAATTTTAAAATTAAGAATAAAACATTATTGTGTTTATAAATAATTCAAGTTTAGAAAAATAATATTGTAATGTCATTTAAATTGCATTTTAAAAATGATAGATATTGATATTTAAGTTAGGCTGAGATTGAGGTCGATCCAAAAGATTTAATAAGACCCAATGACGCAACAAAGATCTTAGAGCACAAAAATTCTAAATAATTCACTTGACAAACCCCAAAAGAGTTTGCAAATGAGGGAGAGTGTTGGGTAAATAAATACTACATCGGAAAGAAACATCTGACAATAGTATATAAGGTTAAGAATTAGTAATCTTCCTTGAGACTTAAGTATTTTGAATTGACGTCATTCTCAGCCCAACTTAAATTTCAAGAATAGATTATTATAATCTCTAATTAAATAAGAAAATATTGAAATAGAAATTAAAAAAACTTAAATAACCTTTAAAATACTTAAGGCCTATAATTATTTTAATCAAACTGTTTTAGGAACTAACTAGTGTTTTATTAATATTTATACAAAACTCGACAATAATTGTCTAACAGCTCATGCATTCAGAAAATTTCCTTGATTAATCTTACTTTGTAGCCCAGGTTTCTATCACCATCATCATGAGAAATACATAATCAAGAGACAGTTTTTGAGACTTGAAGTTTGAAGTAGCTTCGCCGCATGCTGAGTCATGCTCTGATCTTGTTCATTTTTTGCAATCATGCATGAATTACGAACTTACCACCCACTCCGCTTTCTTTTCCTATCAGAGGACATCTCCATTTTGCTTAAGGTACCAGTCCATTGAACTCTTCTCTTCGTGATCTTTCTGCAAAACTAACCCCACATATTATATTAGTTCTTCAATTCATGTATCGGCCTATTATAGAAGCAGCCTATTGCGCAATCACTGCCCTTTCGCCAAATTAATACGTATTAAATTGCGGACGCACTTAAATAATTTTTATAATTATTTATAAAATATTTAACATAACAATTTAAAATTTTAAGAGTTAAAAAATAAATTTGATTTGGTATCTTGTACAGTTTTTTCTTCTTCGGTAATATTGTCAATAATAAATTGCTCAGATGTTCAGCAAAAGAATTGATAGGAGTATTAAGTTTCTAGATTTTCTTCCTTATATAGAGGAAGACTATCTTTTTTTTCAATTTTTTGTTAAATTTAAACTTTTCATTATAATTAAAGTGTATCTTTATAAAATTAAATGTCCTATATATTTGTTTCTTAAAATGTTTTAAACTTTTTAATTAAATTCAAATTATTTAAAATGAATTAAATTTTAATTAATTTTATACGTGTACGTGTGCATGTTCTTAGTCTTGGAAGAGTTATGTTTCTACAGTAATTATTTTGAAGATCACGTGCACTGGACTTTCATCTGCTAGGTGTCTTATTAACTGAGAAGTTATAGTTTGATTGTGAAGTTGGCGCAGATTATTCAAATATATTTCAGAAAGCTGATAATAAGGAAGACTCTTTCATCTCAAGTGTATTGTTGTTCTTTTCATAGTTGATCAATAACTTGAGTTATTTCTTTATTAATTGTCATTCATTAAGTTGTTTAAAAAAATCCTCTAATGAGGTTAATACGATTCGGTCGTATTATTGGGTGTGAAAAACTTTCACAGGAAGTGAGGTTGAGAGATAATGTTAAGGAGTGAGTGATGTCGGCTTTGTAAAGTCTTGGGTAAATCTATTATACTTCGGTGAAAGAATTAATCTGGGTGAGGACTCCACTGACGTAGGTAAGGAGTGTCGAACTGCGTAACTAAATTTCTGGTCATCTTTTATTTTTCTTTTGATTGATTTCTGTTTTTATTTGTGCAGAGACGATTGCATAAAATCGAACAATTTGCGAAACTACTACCTCCTATAGGTTTTTTTTCAAAACTGTTTTAATAAGTGTTCCATTTGGTTCACTGAGCTTGGTTCTGATGATAATCATATTAAGTGTCTCTCTCCATGCAAATGTAAACCTCGGTAGCTGTAGCATACTCATTATCTTGCTCCAGATTGCCTGGGTGTAGCTATATTTAAAAAATTAATGATTCCGAATTTTTTTTGTATGTATACATAAAAAAACAAATGAAATCATAATTTCCAAACAACCTATTGTTAGTTCCAAGTCGATTTTTGATTGCTAACCAAGTGAAAATGGAAACTTTCGAATTTAAAGATTGTGTCCAAATAATCATCATCATCACCTAGTCTAACAAAGAAAGGTCTGGAAAGATCTGATAATAAGCAACCTTACCCTTACAGAGTAGAAAGACTGTTTCCGGAAGACCCATATGCGATTATGACATGAAGAAAAAAGTAGTATAGTAATAATACAAAAAAATACAAATAAGTAATGCAGATTAAAAGAGTGAATAAATAAAACTAAAATTAATTAATTAAATTAAATTAAATACATAAAGCATAAAAAAATAATACTAAAGATAATAATAATGATAAATACTTAATAATAATTAAATAAGTAAATAAATAAATAAATAAAACCAATGAAGGTATGAAACATGAACCAAAAAGAAAAATAAAAGAACAATAAAAAGGTAAGAAGAAGCTTCCCTATTTGGTTGTTCCGTAAATGGAGAAAAGATTGTTAATGTCGAGGATGGTGCCGAGCAAACTATGGTACTGTACAGAATTACCAAAATCCAAAACAAAAACACAAAGAAACAACATCAACATCTTATTTTGTTATCTAACAAGGAACACAGTGATAGCATCAAATGACACAAAGTCATAGCAAACTGAAGATTAGAAAACCATTATGCTATTATAGCTTAACTCATCCATCCTGCACTTTACTTATCCCAAATGGCACAAATTGATGGCATCAAAACAAGACCAGCAAAAAGTACAATAACATTTCCAAATGAGCAGCACAATCACAATCTACAACTCATAATTCTAATACTAGAAGGGCTATGCCATCATATAACACATCGTAACATGAAATGATAAAAGCCATTCAACCTCATGATCAAAATCAAACATCATTTATGCAACTAACTCAAATCTAAATCCTAGTTGAGCAATACTCCCATAGGTAATATCGAGCAGAAGACAAAATTGAGAGTAAGAAAGTGTACTTGGTATGGGGATTCTTCAGCAAAAATTGAGCAAAATTAAGTGAAAATCACTAAACGCATTTGAAATTGAACAAGATTAATCCATGTATAACACTCAAGAAGCTTATTGCAAAAGCTTACGTGGGTATTTCTAACTTCCTAGGTATTTTTAACTTACCTATCTGTTGAAGATGCATTTGTTAAACTCTAGTCATTGATACTAAATCCAAACCCTAATTATTGATACTAAATCCAACTGAGCTTTCTAAATAGCTTCAACATCCTTCTTTTACTCAATCAGCGTTGAATCCTCTTGGTCTAGAGAAGCTCCAGAGAAACCGGGAGGTTTGGTTAATACCAACTTATAAGACTCTAATACAAGTAAAATATTGTCTGCTGCTTGGATTGATGAGTTTTGCTTAAAAAGCCAATACAAACGCTTAATGTTGCTAAACAGCAAAGTCAAACTGAATAAAAAGAAAAACACGGGCTAACTTCAGCTGAATTTCGCTTCAAGGTAAAACCAGCGGTGGAATTTTTCAATCGTAATACTATTTCACGGGAACATTAGAAAGTAAGATCCCTTAAGAACAGTCACTTTGATCGGAATAAAGCTCTTGCCTAGGCATTAGAGCAACTGCAACGAAAGTAAACAAATTTATACAGCATACTAGCGATGATTAAAATCAAAACCCGATAAAAACCCCCAAACCCAAAGAATCAAAGTGCACATATTTCTCAACGCAGAACTTCAAATCGAAAGTTAAAACATCACCCTCACACTCACGAGAGCACCATTTTCAAACCCATCACAGACCCAACATGATCACTACTTTCGCCAAACACTCGCAGATAAATTGATTACACGTCACGACAGCTACATCGCAGATCAAGATTAGTAATTAAAAAATAACCATAAAATTAAGAAAGGTCCAAATCAGTCGCATGCAAAAAAAGTAAATCGAAAAGAGAAAACAGATTAAAAAAAAGAAAAAAAAGTTTTTATCAGATCTAAAGCAACAAAAATAAGGAGATTAAAAATTAGATATTCTGTAAATAAGACGAAGATTGCGGGGTTTGTGACAGTTGAGATAAAAAATAATAGGTGTTATAACAGGCACTATTTAAAAAATGTACCATTTCGGTTAGGTAGCCAAATGGTGTTGTCCTCTCCCAAGAAGAAGAGGAGGCAATATTACAATATTTGTTTCACATGACGGCCAGGCTTAATCCTGTTGTCTCTTCCAATAATTTCAACTCCAGACAATTGTCCCTGCATCACCTCTTAAGCAAGTTGAAGTTGTTTATCTAAAAAGAAATATGAAACAATGTTAAAGAGATTTTAAAATTTGCCGTGAAATGGGAGCATCAATTATGGAGTTGTTTTATAATTTCATAAAGATCTCGTACTATTCAACGGTGTCCGGATTCGTTTCAATAGGAAATAGGAATTGTCATTTTTCTTTCAGAAGTCCGGAACAATTTTAGAATAAAAGAGAACTAAGATCATGACCATTGGTGTGAAGATACCTTGTGCGTTTCATCACAATCAAATACATGTTAAGATCCCATTGAAACTTCAATAATTGGAGAACAAGTGTATGTGACAGTACCAAATATATGACAAACATATTTCTTTAACAAAAACCGGTGCGAGTGGGGATTAGTTTAAGTATAGATGGTTTAAAGGTGTCTCCCTATGTTTGAGACCCTCGTAGGACTACTCATGGGATTAAAAAAAAAAAAATCTGACAAACATCTCTAAGAAAAACTCGGATTATTTTCACACGGCCACTGTATATATGAGATCCTTCCATACAAAGAGATAAACATTAAACACTGAGCAATCGGCAACAAAAGATGGAATTGCTGAATTTCACACTTCTGTTAGTGTTTATCCTGTTCTTTAAGTTGGTTTTACAAATGCAGGGGAAGAGAGCAAATCTCCCACAAAGTCCACCTTCTCTTCCAATTCTAGGCCACCTTCATTTGGTTAACGAACCCATGTATCGGTCCCTCGGCGATCTTTGCGCAAAATATGGTGATGTATTACTTCTCAGATTTGGTTCCCGTAAAGTCCTTGTAGTCTCTTCGCCATCTGCAGTTGAAGAGTGCTTCACAAAGAACGACATCATCTTTGCAAATCGCCCTCGTTTGATTGCTGGGAAACACCTTCACTACAATTACAGGACCCTCGCATTCTCCTCCTACGGAGACTGGCGCAAACTTAGGCGTGTCACGTCAATGGAGCTATTTTCTACGTCCCGCCTTAACAATTTTAGTAGTATTCGGCAAGAGGAAGTTCAATTACTGCTAAAGCAACTACTCCAGGATTCCAAAGATAAAGAGATGAGGGTAAAGCTCTCATCTTTGTTTATAGATCTTGCTTTCAACGTCGTGTTGCGAATGATCGCTGGGAAGCGATATTATGGGAAAGGTGTGTTGGGCAAAGAAGCAAAAGAATTCAGGGGTCTTATTAGGGTGTTTCTGGAAGTCCATGGAAGAACAACTCTGAACGATTTTTTTCCAGTGCTACGGTGGGTAGATTTCCAAGGAATTGAGAGGAGGATGATGCGAGTCATGAAGAAAGTTGATGCCTTTTTGCAACACCTTGTTGATGAACAAAGAGAGAAAAGGGCAGAATGGTCTTTGGGAGTGTCTGGGTTAGATTCAGTTAACGGAGAAAGTGGGACCACGTTGATTGATGCTATGTTATCGCTGCAAGAGACTCAACCGGAGCTCTACTCTGATGAAGAGATCAAAGGTGTTATAATGGTAATAAACACATATGTGATACTACTAATATGGGGGAATTTTTACCTGTATTGATCCAATAATCTCATAGAGTTGAATAGTCCTGCTTATTTGTCGTAGGTAATGCTAATAGCAGGATCGGAAACCTCTGCTGTAACTATGGACTGGGCAATGTCGCTTCTTCTCAACAATCCACAAGCTATGCAAAAGACTGTGTCTGATATAGAAGCTGTTGTTGGAATACGACGTCTGGTGGATGAAACAACCCTCCCGAATCTGAATTATCTACAAAATGTGATCAACGAGACATTTCGACTTTATCCAGCAGCTCCTCTGCTACTTCCACACGAATCATCTGAGGACTGCAATGTTGGTGAATTTCACGTGCCAAAAGGCACAATGTTGCTTGTCAATGCGTGGAAGATCCACAGGGACCCAAAGTATTGGTTTGAGCCAGAAAAATTTATGCCGGAGAGATTTGAAGGAGGAGAAGTAGTAGGGTATAAGCTTCTTCCCTTCGGTGCGGGAAGGAGGATTTGTCCTGGAGCTGCTCTAGCAAGGAAAACAGTAGGACTGACATTGGGTGCCCTGATTCAGTGTTTTGAATGGTCCAGGATTAGTGAAGAGAAGATCGACATGACAGAGGGAACAGGACTCACAATGCCTAAACTTGAGCCCTTGGAGGCTCTTTGCAAGCCAAGGACAGGAATGGACAACGTCCATTCAACTTTATTATAAATTAAGGAAAAAGCTTGTTGACTCGTCGGTTGCTGGTCATGTGCTATCAGTATCTCCAAAATGTTATGTCGGTTTGCTAGATTAGCCTGTATCTTAAATCCCTAGTCAATATTGCAAAGTGCTTAGATTGCTGAAACCTCATGATTGTTTTGTCACGAATGTACTTCTATGAGTGGCTGAACTAGCTTGTATCTCTTTTTATATAATCCACTAATATTTTTCTTAAATGGACAGAAAATAATTATTTGTTGTTCCTTTAAGAAATTTGACTATATTATTGAGGTAATTTTTTATGCCGATAAAAAGGGAGAACTTTTAAGAGTTTGTTATTTCCTAATTATCTTTGGAGAGAATACGGGGATCAGACTCATTAAAATGAATTTCATTCTGTGATAGGTTACCTTCAGTGGATTGAACTTGGAATGGTTGCACTGGAACTACGAGTGGAGAACACCAAGCCTAAGCAGAATTCTGATCGATGTGAAGCTGAGGGATTTGCCCAAGTGAATCCAGATCCTCTGTTCAGTTTTATGATGTCTTATTTTGTCCCCTGAATCTTAGTCATTCATTTATGTGGGTCCTACATGGGTTCCACATAAATAAACGTGGGACCCACATAAATAAATGGTTGAGATCTATAAGACAGAATAAGACACCATAAAATTAGACAGAAGATCCTTTCTCTACCCAAGTACCCCGCCTAGCTAGGCGTAACCCCGTTCATCCACAAACGGATTTTGACCAAAAGGATTGAGATGAGGATGAAAACTTCAATTTACTCAATATGGCACGAGAAAGTCAACAAGGTCGTCCTGCATAGCGCCTTAGCTACAAGAGAAAAAGATTTTCGACCTAGGGTAGACCTCCCTTCTTGTAATGGAAATTTAAATATTGGATTGGCTGGCCGAGGTAGACAGATTCTTTGCCTACATAGAGATTCCTGAAGATCGTAGAGTGAAGTTAGTAGCCTATAAATTGAAAGGGGCTGCTTGTACTTGGTGGGAATGTCTAGATTCGAGGAGGTGAGAAGGCAAAGGTGATCATATTCGAATGCAGTACCGAATGAAGAAGCTATAGAAGGCTTGGTTTCTACCCTGATAGAATTTTATCGTTAATTATGTGGCCTAACATAATAAACAAAATTTTGTACAAACCCCGATTAATTAGATGTCAAATTTCATACGTGTCATTGAACCTGTGACCATGGGCTTGCTATAATGGGCAGGCTTGACCCATGTTTATAGTGCATAGGAGGCCCTACAGTTAACCAACCTTAAATACAGTCGCCTTATTGAGAACTGTTGGAATAGCAGTTCTTTGTTGCTCAGCTTCACAAAAAACAACAATGAATTCAATTGCTCCTTAGTTTCTAGCTTTAAATTCTTTAGTTAAGCTAAATGGGGACAATTATGAGGACTGACTTGAATCCTTGAATCTTTTTTTGGCTGTTTCAAATGCTAACGTTGCTCTCCTTGAGGATGAGCCTGCACAACCTACTTCTGAGTCTTCCACTACAGATAAAGCAAAATATGATAAACGAGTTCGTTCTAACAAGGTCTGTATGATGACCATCAAGTACACAATGGAGAAGACTATTAAAGAAAGCATCATTGAAACTGATAATGCCAAAATTATCTCAAGGCTATTGGTGAAAATTTCCAAAAGTTTGATAAGACTGAAAAGTCTAATCTCTTGTCTTCTCTGTCTAAGACCAAGTACGATGGTGCAGGTGGTGTTTGTGAGCATGTAATGAAGCTTATGAACTGGTATAACAAGTTGAAGTCCATGAAAGTTGTACTAGGAGAGGATTATTTGATCTAATAAGTGTTTGAATCTCTTCCGTCTGAGCTTGATGTTCTCAGAACTACTTATCATGCTCAAAAAGATTAATGGAGCATTGATGAATTGATTTCCATTCATATTCAAAGGAGCATACTTTGAAGAAGGGAAAGTCCCACAGCATTCACCACATTTCTCACAAGAGTAGTGACAAGAAGAAATTTCATAGAAACAAACAGGATAAGCCTCAATTTAAGAAGAAAAGGAATGATAAACATGCATTACCTTCTGGGCCTGGTGAGAGTTCTGGTGCTATGCCCAAGCATATTTTTAATGGAAGCTGCAACTTTTGTCATAAACATGGGCATAGACAGCGTGATTGTGAAAAGTTTTAGAATTGGTTGGCAAAGAAGAAAAGAGTTCAAAAGCAGGCGAAAGCCAAATAAAGGGGAGTTGATGGTGCAATTAGGAGATGGATCTAATGTTAATGTTGAGCACATAGGAGTAGTTTCCTTGAAGTTGAGTAGTGGACATGACTTGCTTTTGAAAGATACTGTTAATGTGCCTTCTATACGAAGGAATTTGATTTCAATTTCTGTTTTACACAGTTGCGGATACATTTTCCATATAATCAATAATGGTATTGTTTTGTACTATGATTATGTTGTTATTGGTTCTGCAATTATGTGTGATGGATTGTTTATGCTAATTGCTAATTCTTCTCGTTTTGACCGACCACATGATGATGTTAATGCTGTTGTTGGAAAGAAACATGGGTGAGTTACTAAAAAATTTTCTATTTTGTAGCATAAATGATTAAGACATGTCTCTAAGGAGAGAATGGAGAGATTGATTAAGGAAACTATTTCACATGATCTGGATTTCTCTGATTTTGAAACTTGTGTTGATTGCATGAAAGGGAAGTTTACAGCTAAAGTAAGAAAGGAGAAAATGACTAAGAAGAAGGAGCCATTACAAATAATTCACACAAACATCTGTGGACCCATTACTCCTATTGCCATGGGAGGCTATAGGTACTTCATCACCTTCATTGATGATTTTTCTCGGTATGGTTGGGATGAATTATTGTACAAGAAATCTGAATCCTTGGATGCTTTTAAATCATTAAAACATGTTATTGAATTGAAACTTGGGAAGCAGATTAAATGTGTAAGATCTGATAAAGGTAGTGAGTATTACGGTCGGTATGATGAAACTGGTAGAAAAACCTATCCCTTTTGCTAAATACTTGCAGGATTGTGGAGCTGATGCGTAATATATCATGCCTGTCACTCCTCAACAAAATGAGATTACAGAGAGATGAAATCGTATTCTTATGGACATGATGAGGTGCATGTTAAGTCACTCCACCTTACTAGAGTTTTTTTGGGGATACGCTTTGAGGACTACTATTTATGTTCTCAATCATATGCCTAGTAAATCTATACCAAAGACTCCTTTTGATCTTATATCAAGAAAGAAGCCCAATTTGAAGCATTTCCGCATTTGGGGCTGTAAAGCTGAGGTAAGGACTTATAATCCTCAGCTAAAGAAGCTTGATCCTAGAACTATTTCAGGTTACTTTATTGGTTATTGTATTGTCTCAAGAGGTTCAAGATTTTATTGTCCCAATCACACTAATAGAGTCATTGAATCAGTTTGGGTTGTTTATTTTGAAGGAGACATCGAACATAATGAAAGACATAAGTCTCGTGTTGTTGATTTCAGAGAGGATTGTGTCGTTGTTCCTACACCTGTTATATACATCCTGAGACAATTCAATCTCCTCTGATTCATGATGATATTGTTGATCCAGTAAATGATATTGAAATTCCTCAACAGGTTGGCATTGATACTCAAGTCCCAGATGTGGTTGTAGTTCCACCTAGGAGATCTGAAAGGATTCCTAAATCCACTGAGTCTTCTAAATTCCAAGACTATTATGTTTACTTGGAGGAACATGAATTCAATTAGTTAAAGACTCAGATCCTATTTCTTATCATGATGTTATTTCTTGTCCTCGTAGTTCACAATAGTTGGCAGCCATAGAAGATGAGTTGGCTTCTATGAGTATGATGGCATTTAGGATTTGGTGGAATTACCCAGTGGTTATAAAACTGTTGAGTATAAATGGGTCTTTAAGACTAAACGTGATGCTAGAGGTGAGATAGAAAGGTACAAAGTCAGACTTGTTGTAAAGGGGGATAACCAGAGGGAAGGTATAGATTATAATGAGACTTTTTCCCTAGTCTCTACTAAATATTCATTACATATTGTGATGGCTTTGGTTGCTCATTTTGATTTGGAGCTCCATCAAATGGATGTAAAAATTGCTATCCTAAATGGTGATTTGTATGAAGATATATTCATGAATCAGTCTGCTGGTTTTGTTGAGAAAGGTAAGGAACACATGGTATGCAAATTGAGAAAATCTATTTATGGGCTGAAACAAGCCTCCAGATAATGGTACTTGAAGTTTGACGAAATAGTTTGCTCCTTTGGCTTCAAGAAAAATGTTGTTGATCAATGCATTTACTTGAAAAATAGTGGGAGAAAATTCATTATTCTTGAATTATATGTTGATGATATTCTTTTAGCCAATAATGATCTAGATTTTCTTTCTGAGACTAAACAAATGTTGACAGCTCATTTTGATATGAAATATCTTGGCAACGATTCTTTTGTTCTAGGAATTGAAATTCATCATGATAGATCTCGTGGTGTTCTTGGTTTCTCTCAGAAAAGATATATTGAAAGAATCTTAAATAGATTCAACATGAAGAATTGTAATCCTTGTAGTGCACCCATCCAAAAGGGTGACAAACTCTCGAATAGCCAGTGTCTCCAAAATGATAAAGACAAGTCAGAGATAGAAAAGATCCTATATGCTTCTCCTGTTGGCAGTCTTATGTATGCTCAAGTTTGTACACGTCCTGATATTGCTTTTGTTGTTGGTGTATTTGGGAGATACTTGAGCAACCTTGGTGTGGGTCATTGGCAAGTTGTGAAACGAGTTCCAAGGTATCTACAAAGTACTAAAGATTATATACTCATTTACAGGATGTTTGATCACCTTAAGGTGATAGGTTATTCTGATTCTGATTATGCTGGCTGCCTTGAAGATCACAAATCTACATCAGGATATATCTTTATGCTTGCTGGAGGAGCTGTATCTTGGAAAAGTGTTAAACAAACACTTACAGCAACTTCAACTATAGAGGCAGAGTATGTGGCTTGTTACGAAGCTACTCAACAGGCAATATGGTTAAGGAATTTCCTTTCTAAGCTTCATCTTGTGGAGAGTGTTTCCAGACCTCTAACCATATAATGTGATAACTCTACTGTGGTGGGCTTCTCTCAAATATGCAAGAACTCCAAGCGTACGAAACATTTTGATACCAAATATATGTTTGTTAGAGAGAAGGTTAAGGAATATCATACTCGTATATAGCATATACCCACCGATCTTATGGTGGCAGATCCTCTAACCAAAGGCTTGACTATTAAGGTTTTTGTGAATCATGTAACCCATATGGGTCTATTTAAATCTTTTGATGCCTTAGATTAGTGGGAGTCTGTCTTTTATGTTAATTTTTTTATATAGCAGCATTGTATTTGACTATTTTGTTATTCAGTCTAGAGACTTTTGTTTATAATTGTTGCTATTATTATTCTTGTCACATATTTTTTGGAAATACTGCATAGATATGTTTAAATATTTGTATATATATGGCATTTTTGTTGGAGACATTTTGTACCCAGTCTCATTTTGTTATTATGAAATATTTTGTTAAATCTCAGCTTGCATCTTGGGTAGATGCTTGGGCCATTTTGTTTGGACTTGCACATACAAATCACCATTTTGTGTGCATTTCTTTATGACACATTCATTTTCGGTCATCAAGGTATGGGTATCTTGCATATATGTTGTCAGTACTCCTATCGAGTCTAATTTCTATATTGTTAAGATACTTGTAACCTCATTTTGGACCTATGATTAAGAGATTATTAGCTCTATTTTGATATCCTATTATGGCCATATATTGTTATATTAATTTAGGGATTTGTTCTATTGTTCATTGATATTGGTTGTGTTATCCAAGTGGGAGAATGATAGAATTTTATCATTAATTATGTGGCCTAGCGTAATAAACATAATTTTGTACAAACCTCAATTAATTAGATGTCAAATTTCATATGTGTCATTGGACCTGTGATTGGGCTTGCTATAATGGGTAAGCTTGCCCATGTTTATAATGAACAGGAGGCCCTACTACTAGCCAACCTTAAATACAGTCGCCCCATTGAGAACTGTACGTGCTTTTTCAGAGTTTGGAATAGCAGTAGTCAATCCTCTGCATCTCTGTCGCTCTGCTTCACAGAAAACAACAATGGATTCAATTGTTCATCATTTTTCAGGTATTTGTCCATCTAATTATTAAATCTAGCATATTGCAATCATAGGGTTAATCTAATCATATTGATTAATCATTCTATTAATCAATTATTTCGTTTAATTATTCTCTCATACCCTTGATTATGAGCAATACTTGTTCTTACAGTACCAAAGATGTTCTCAAGGAAAGGTTAGTTCATGAATATACCAAAAGTTATGGTGGCTCGCTGAACAAAACAACTTGATGGAGTCAGAAAGCCAACAAGTGACCAGATACCTTAATGGGTTAAATTTAGCTACTCAAGACAAGACTAGAGCGCAAATGCTAGCGAATGTTTATGAAACATGGAACTTGGGGTTGAAGACTCAGATGATGATCCAAGCCAAAAGGATAGATTTTGTTCAAAAGGGTCACTACCAAACCGCAAATGTTGAAAGCATGTCACAGAATAACCTACTACAAGCGTGGAGCAGCCAAATAATGACAAAGTAACGGGAAAGAAACCCATGGACGGACCCAGGACACAAACCCAACCTTGGAGGGATCCCTATACCAAACTAATTCTTGGGAATTCCTACCATTGTAATCAACCTGGACACCGTTCCTACGAGTGTCCAAAAAGGCGAGGAGTGAACATCATTGAACGTAGTGATCTCAGCGTAAGAATCAAAAGGTGAAGATAAGATAATACGTACGTAGCCCTGATGGTGACAGCGGACACATCTTTGTGGTTCAAAGACAATGCTAGCATCAAAGAAAAAGGATACAACCCCCTGCCATCAAAGGGAAAAACAAACTCTTTCGAACCAGGTGCACCATTAATGGTAATATTTGTGATTTGATAATTGGAGGCAGTGAGAAGGATATCAGTGGAAAAGGCATAGTTGAAAAGCTACAACTACCAGTAGATAAGCATTCGAATCCTACAATATACGATCTTGAAATTTAGGTTAAGTTGAGAATGAGGTCAATTCAAAGGTCTTAAGCCTTAAGGAAGATTGCTCATTCTCAACCTTATATGCTATTGTTAGATGTTTCTTTTTAATGTGGGATTTATTATCCCAATACTCCCCCTCACTTGCAACCTCTTTTTGGGTTTGTCAAGTGAATTATTTGGGATTTTTGGGCTCCAGGATCTTTTGCTGGGCTGTTGAGCCTTATAGGCTCTGATACCATCTTGAAATTTAGGTTGGATTGAGAATGAGGTCAATCCAAAAGACTTAAGTCTTAAGGAGGATTGTTCATTCTCAATCTTATATGTTATTGTTAGATGTTGTTTCTTTTTAATGTGGGGTTTATTATCCCAATACTCTCTCTCACCGCATCCTCTTTTCAAGTTTGTCAAGTGAATTATTTAGGGTTTTTAGGCTCCAGGATCTTTTATACGATGGATCGCACACGGATGCTTGTTATGTATTATTTGGGAGACTTCGGCAATTTGACGAGAAAGCTTGTCACTTTGGATGGGATAACATATACAACCTGGAGTATAATGAATAAAAATGACATTGCTGCCACTAAGGTATCTGTTATAGAATCTTATTCCTTATGGTGAAAGCCATCACCATTCACAAAACAATTTATGTCACATCATCAATAGTACTTAGATCTATTGTAGAAGTGTACCTGAACCTATGAAAACAACAAGATTCTTAAGTCTTACAATTATCTTTCTTTCAAGTCAATATGTACGTCTATTTTTTTTCAAGAACCGTCTCTTCTCTAATTGATGGGATATCAAAAAAGGCAATTTTTCATATGACTTAGGAATCATAATTCTAATTTCTTATATAATTGGTCTTATTTGAATTTTAGTTTATAATAAAATATAAATCAGACTATTAGGTCTCTACACATTAAAGTCCATACTTTATTAGATGTCAAGTAGCCCAAAGCCTTTAACCTTAATAGATAATTTTAATCAGGCTTAACTTTGTGATAACTCATAATATACAATTAATTCATATATATATATATATATGTACCCACAAGTTAGATTAAATCCAACAATCTCCCACTTGGGTCATATATATATATATGTGTGTGTGTGTGTGTGTGTGTGTGTGTAATTCCTTTAATTGTATATCATGTCATAACCTTATAAGCTCAAAATTTGCTATCACTACCAAATACATCTTTAATCAATCTCGTTCATCAATTATAATAATATAGGATCAAAGCAGTTTTCATTATATGCATATCATAACTAAACCCATCAATGGTCACTTATGCTAATACAATTGAACAACATAGATCAAGCATGGATTTGTAGCATGAAAATTACATGTAATGTGATCTTAACATGCCTACTTCCAACTAGTCCAAATTTCTTATTTCTTAGTGAGATCAACCAAATAGATTTTAAGGTTGAAATAAATCATAAGAGTTTCTATAACTAAAAATCATTTGAAATGACAAACTCCTACTAAAATGACATATCTTCAATAGATACAACACCCATATGAGCAACATGCTCATGAAAGACCTTAGGTGGTAATCCCTTAGTCAGTGGATCCGTAACCATGAAGTTTGTCCCAATATGTTCAATAGACATTTGACCATCTTAAACTCTTTCTTTGATAACTAAGAACTTGAGGTCTATATGTTTTGACTTCATTGAGCTTCTATTGTTGTTGGAGTATAGCCCTACTGACTTATTATCACAAAATAACTTTAGTGATCTTTTAATACCATCTATAATGCGCAATCTAGTGACAAAATTTCGCTACCATATTCCATGATTGGATGTCTTATACCATGCTATAAACTCCACTGCCATAGTGGAAAAAGCCATGAGTGGTTGCTTAGCACTCTTCCAGGAAATAGGTCTTTTAGCTAGCTAGTAAATATAATTCGATGTGGATCTTTGACTATCTTGGCATCCATCGAAATCAGAATCAAAATACCCAATGATCTTTAGTTGATTCAATTTCTTGTATGTGAGTATGTAATCTTTTGTCCTCTGCAAGTACCGTATAACTCATTTGGCTGTTTTCCAGTGATCCATTCTAGGGTTGCTTAAGTATCTGCCCAACATTCTAACAATATATGCAATATATGGATGCGTACATACTTGAGCATACATTAGACTCCCCAATGCTAAAGCGTAAGGAATTTTCTGGATCGGAATAGATGTGAATATACATTGGAATATATATAAATCCATTTGATCCACATTGGAATAGATATGAATCCATTTGATCCACATTAATTGTTTTTCACCTAGAATTCTCTAAATCCTCTTGATCATTAGTAGACTGTTTTTCTTGCTAATTGATTCCAATCCTAAACCTCGTTCTTCTCTCGGTTGACAAATAGTCCTCCATCTAACTTTTTTAATTCCTTTTTCACCAGTTCTTTTCTCCCATAGTAGCTGTTTTACCAACTTTTCAATTGATTTAATAAGCCCTTTGGAGAGAAATAGGTAGGAACACCAGTAGGTTTGCACTGACATAATAATCGACTTCTAAAGTTGAAGTTTCCCTCTATAGGATAGGGCTCTATTAGTCCAAGAACCCAATCTTTTCTAGATTTTTTCTATTAAAGGGATACATTCACAAAACCTTAAGTCTCTTGGATGAAATAGGAATTCCCAGATATAAAAGAGGAGGGTCTTTGCTTTCCATTCCAGTAGCTAGTGACAAGGCATTAGAAAGACGAGAAGCACTTTTGGAGAGAATGAGGTAACTTTTTTGAAGATTAATACATAGACCCAACACCTCCCTAAAGGAATTAAGTGTACTTATCAGTATAAAGACTGAGTGAACATTAGCCTTGCTTAGAAGGATAAGATTATCTGCAAAATTTAAGCTTGTGAGGGAGAGTTTCTTACATTTTGAATGAAATCTAAATCTTGAATCTTCAAATGTGTTATGCTTCCGCATTTGAGTGAGGTCCTCCATGCAAATTAGGAATAGATAAAGGGACAAAGGATCCCTTTGCTTAATCCCTTTTCTTCCTTTAAACAGCTTAGTAGGACTCCCATTTATTAATAAACCATAGGAAGCAGTAGAAATGCATTCTTGAATCCACCTTCTGAAACTCTAGGAGAAATTCATGACCTCCATGATTTGCAGCAAAAAATTCTAGTTCACGCTATTAAAAGCTTTCTGTAGGTCCACTTTAATAAAATAGTTTTTAGGGCTTTTTTGTGGTTATACCCTTTCAAAAGCTCCTGCACTAGAAGAATATTATCCCCAATATCCTTGCCTCTTATAAAAGCTCCTCAGTTCTCACTGATGAGAAAATGTAGTATCTCCTTTTGTTTATTTGCCAAAATCTTAGCTATGATCTTATAGAGGAAATTAGTACAAGAAATAGGTCTAAATTCACTCCAGGACGTCTGATTGGAGTTTTTAGGGACTAAACAAAGAAAAGTCTTGTTAATCTCCTTAAGCAATACTCTTTTTAGAAAAAATTCATGCACAACCTCCTTAACTAACCCCCCGCACTACTCCAGGATTTTTGATAGAAAACCCCATTCAAACCATCAGGTCCAAGTGCTTTAGAGTCATTCATATCAAAAACTACCCTCTTTATTTCCTGATCTAAAACTGATCTAATTAACAAAAAAGCCTTATGTTCAGGAATTCTTGCTTGAATATATGGTCTTAGATCAGCTCCAAACCTTGGAAGGGCAATATCTGAACCTAGGAGATTTCTGTAGAAATTCATTGCATCTTTTGCAATTTTATCTTGTCCATAAACAACATTTCCATATTAAGATTTGATGAAAGTAATTCTGTTCACATTCTTTCTAGCTAATACTGAATTAAAAAAGAACTTAGTACATTTATCTCCTTCCTTCATCCAATTGATCCTAGCTCTCTGATTCAATAAAAAGCACTAATTGGCCACTAATTTTAAGTAATTCTTAAGGGCTTCCTTTTTAGCTGTAGATAGTGATTCATCTGTAGGATTTTCCGCCAATATTTTCTATATGACTGAAAGTTTATCTCTAGCAGTTTCTATCTCCTTAGAGATATTCTGACCTCTCTTTGAGTTAAGGCTCTTCAGTTCCTTTTCTATAGACTTGAGCTTTTGGAGAAATATGTACTGTTTTGTTCCATAAAACTCATACTCTAACCCCTTCCATATAGCTTCTTGAAAACCCTCCATATTGACTAGAAAGTTGTTGAACCTAAAAGGATGATGGGTTCTGGTAGTAGTAAACAAATTTTTAATCCTCATAGGAGTATGGTCAGAAATTCTAGGGTTTGGAAATTTTACTGAGCTTCTTGAGGATATATTGAGTCATTCCGCATTAACCATTGCCCTATCAATTTTTTTCCTAATGTGCCAATTAGAGCTTTGTTTGTTTGATCAAGTGAATCTATGGTCTTCAAATTTTAGATCTAGAAATTCCACATCCTGCTTATAATCGAACATATCAAAATAATAATTGAGTAAATTATAATTTGCTTTTGCCTCCGATCTGATGCAGATAACTAAGTAGGACTTTATTGTTTTCTGATTATGTTAGAAGAGTCAGTTGTGTTATGATGGCATTAATCTACGTGACTACAACTCTTTTCTCTCGAACTTACTAACAAAGTGTGTTGGATACCTTCCCCTTTGCACAACTTGCAATATTTATGCTATAAAAATTTCTTTTTATAGTTTTATAATTTTTGAAAACCCGAAAAAAAGCAAAACCAAAATTTGAAAACTAAAATAAATAAATTTTTACTGAATTTGAAAATAAAAACAAAAAGTAAAAATAAAAATGTAAACAAACAGTCACTTAAATTTTACAGTTGAACAACCGTGGTGCATATTCTTTTTCCTATTTGTTCGTGAAATAGCTTGCTATTATATATGTTAATCTTTCATCACCTTTTTAAAATTTATCTTAAATTTATAGTGTATAGTTACTTAATATCATATCAGATTTAATTACTGAATATATGTAATGATAAGTTCTTTTAATTTTGAAGTTATTTATAATGTTTTTTAAACTCATTAACACATATCTATTTATAATAGCTAAATAAAACCTCTAGATATACCATCGAATCCTAATTATACAAAGAGATTAAAAAATACAAAAAATCGTTTTAAAATTTTAAATGGTTTTTAAAAGTACAAAATGATAAGAAACACAAAAGATTATGTTAAGAATTTAAAGAATTATTTATTAAAAGATTACAAATTAGTTTGATATTTCAAAAACGTTATTATAAATATCTACTAGGCATTCTACTGTATATTGAAGCAATTTAATGAAAACATGTAAGAAGCTTCTGTCAATATCGCTTTAAGTAAATCTTTAAGAGATTGCTTATATAGAAACAAATAGTAGAACAAGTATATTTTCTTATTATCTCTATTTATACAAGTTTATTGTTATTTTAGACCGATTTCATAAAATAAAAGAAATTAATATATTTTTGCTTGGATAAATTGCTTATATGTCCTTGAGTTAGTTTCTGCACGAGCACAACTGTAAAACTTGTTTCTAGTCAATAGAAACATTGGTCAAAAATCGCTTCCTCCAGTAGTTGTATGGATAAGCAAGCATAAAGCGAGAGAACGAGTTAAAGTCTAGAGTGTAGGTTCATACACGCTGGAAATTTGATTTGACTTGATATTAAATTGAAAGACTAACTATTGTAGTTCTACAATTAAGGTCACCAAAGTTCTCGATGTTTCGAAATTGAACAATGGATGAAAATATCTTTACATAGTCAACATCTTCTTGATGCGAATATTCTTCTGCCAGAAGTCATGTTTTGTGCCTGTAAGTTCTTTTTATTAAAATATCCATTTCAAGTTAAATAGCATCATTTTTTAAAGTAAACTTGTTATGTTTCACATCTCTTTTTTTGTTCTTATTGCCATGAATTTTTTTAATCGCATTTTCTCATTCCTCCAATATTTTTTTATACTAGTTAATGTGTTGTTGGATCAAGAACTAATAACTAAATATTAAAAACTCATATATTTCTGCGTTTCATCAAATTAAACAACTCATTTAAGAAAGAAGAAATGTTGACTCTAATTGTTGAATTTAGTGAACCTTTTGAATTGTTACTGAAATTGAAAATATTATATTTTTACTAAACAATTACCTTGTCACGTACGTTTTATGTTAACTATAATTATCAATAAAAAAATTATTTTTTAGACCTTTAACCTTATAAAACCATTGTTAACATATATTGTATGTTCCAATTATTATCTATAAAACTCCACTAAAAATGTGCTCTTATCACTTAAATTTGTTGAATATGAAGGACAGGCTTAATCCTGCTGTCTCTTCTAACAATTTCAAGTCAAGACAATTTCCCATGCATCACCTATTAACCAAGTCAAGTTGTTATCTAAAAAGAAATATGATAAAATGTTAAAGAAATTTTACAATTTTCTGTGCAGTGAGAACATCAATTTTTAGTTTGCATCAAGACAGAAACTCGATGAAAGTTATGGGACTTATTTTTTTAAGAAGAACTCGGATTATTCCCACGTCGCCACCATATATATATGATTCTTCCATACAAAGAGAGAAACATTAACACAGAGCCAACGACAACAAAAGATGGAATGGCTGAATTTCACGCTTCTGTTAGTGTTTATCTTGGTCTTTAAGTTGGTTTCACAAAAACATGGGAAGAGACCAAATGTCCCACCAAGTCCACCTTCTCTTCCAATTCTAGGCCATCTTCATTTGGTTACCCAACCCATGTATCGGTCACTCGGCGATCTTTGCACAAAATATGGTGATGTATTACTTCTCCGATTTGGTACTCGTAAAGTCCTTGTAGTCTCTTCGCCATCTGCGGTTGAAGAGTGCTTCACGAAGAACGACATCATCTTTGCAAATCGCCCTCGTTTGATTGTTGGGAAGCACCTTCACTACAATCACAGGACCATTGGATTCTCCTCCTATGGAGATCACTGGCGCAATCTCAGGCGTGTCACGTCAACGGAGCTATTTTCCACGTCCCGCCTTAACAAGTTTAGTAAAATTCGGCAAGAGGAAGTTCAGCTATTGCTAAAGAAACTATTCCAGGAGTCCAGAGATAAAGACTTGAGAGTAGAGCTCTCATCGATGTTTATGGAGCTTGCTTTCAACGTCATGTTGCGGATGATCGCTGGGAAGCGTTATTATGGAAACGGTGTGGTGGACAAAGAAGCAAAAGAGTTCAAAGTTCTTATTAGGCAGTTGATGGAAGTCCATGGAACTGGAGGTGCAAATTTGAACGACTTTTTCCCAGTCCTACAGTGGGTTGATTTCCAAGGAATTGAGAGGAGGATGATACGAGTCACGAAGAAAGTTGATACCTTTGTGCAACACCTTCTTGATGAACAAAGAGAGAGAAGGGCAGAATCTTCTTTGGATGTGTCTGGGTTAAATTCAACTAACGGCGAAAGTGGGACGACCTTGATTAATGCTATGTTATCTCTGCAAGAGACTCAACCGGACCTCTACTCTGATGAGGACATCAAAGGTCTTTTAATGGTAATAAACACATATGCTATACTAATAATATGATAGATTTTTAAACTGTATCGATCTGACAATCTCATCGAGTTAAATATTGCTGCTTATGTGGAGCAGGAAATGCTAATGGCAGGATCGGAAACCACTGCGATAACCATGGACTGGGCAATGTCACTTCTTCTCAACAATCCACTAGCTATGCAAAAGACTCTGGCTGATATAGAAGCTGTTGTTGGACTACGGCATATGGTGGATGAAACAACCCTCCCGAACCTGAATTATCTGCGAAACGTGATCAACGAGACATCTCGACTTTATCCCGCAGCTCCTCTTCTCCTTCCACACGAATCATCTGAGGACTGCAATGTTTGTGAATTTCTGGTGTCAAAAGGCACAATGTTGCTGGTCAATGCGTGGAAGATCCACAGAGACCCGAATTATTGGTTTGAGCCCGAAAAATTTATGCCGGAGAGATTTGAGGGAGAAGAAGTTGAAGGGAATAAGCTTCTTCCCTTCGGTGCGGGAAGGAGGACTTGTCCTGGAGCTGCCCTAGGAAGGAGAACAGTTGGACTGACATTGAGTGCACTGATTCAATGTTTTGATTGGTCCAGGATTAGTGAAGATAAGATTGACATGACTGAGGGAATTGCACTTACGATGCCTAAACTTGAGCCCTTGGTGGCTCTTTGCAAGCCACGGAAAGGAATGGACAACGTCCTCTCAGCTTTATGATAGAGGAAAACGCTTCATGACTCCTTGATCGCAGATCATGTGCTATTCTTCAATTTCCTAATCAATATCGTAGCGTGCTTAGATTGCTTAAAGCTTATGATCGTTTTATCACGAATGTGCTACTATGAGTGGCTGGACTCGCTTGTATCTCTTTTTATATAATCTACAGTTCTTTTTTGTTATAAGACAAAAATAGTTACTAGTTGTTGTTAGTTACTATACCTACCTAATGTCTTATCAATTTTAATTATTAAATATGTGAAATGATAAGTTTTTTTGTTGAAGTAATTATTATAATATTTTAAGTCATCAGTACATCGAGTCAATTTATAATAGCTAAATAAACCTCTTTATATATACGGAATCCTAAGTATACAAAGAGATTAAAAAATAGAAAAAATCTTATAAAAAGTATAAATGGTCTTTAAAAGTATAAAAACATAGAAAATACAAAAGATTATCTTAAGAAGTTAAAGAATTACTTCCTAAAAGATTTCATATTAGTTTGATCTTCCAACACTTCAATCTTGCAATCAGTTTATTGGGAATCCTAAACGTAGCAAAGTCTGTGTTGACTAGTAAGTCTTTAGTCTTTCTAGTCTTTCTTGTCTTCCGAAGAAAGGTAATTACAAAATGTTAGAAGTCAGGATATTTTTGTTGAAATTTTAAATTCTCATTTTGGTATTAATTATTAATTTTGTGTTGACTAGTAAACCTTTAGTCCTTGTTTCTTACGAGTTACAAAATGTTATAAGTCAAGATATTTTTGTTGAAATTTTGGTATTTATTAATTATTAATTTTGTGTTGACTAGTAAGTCCTATGATAAGGCCGCTTATTGATATAGCTTCTAAATATTTATATTAAAGACAATTCAAAGTTTATTTTATTTATTTAGAAGTCGAAGATTTATTGAAAATATTCAATAACTTGTTCATATAGAAATAAATAGCAAAATAAGTATATTTCTATCTTATCTCTATTTATATAAATTCATTTATTAATTACTTAAGATTGTGTTATGTATAACACTTAGTATCATAAGGGCTTTAATTTTTCTAATTTTTATAAGAAATTAATATAGTTTTCCTTGAAGAAATTGCATATATGTTATTATTGGAAAACGAGTTGAAAAATATATTTTGGTGAATTTTCGATGAAAAATCGTCGGAATCTGACAGCAATTCACTAGAAACAATCGTCAAAAGTCGCTTGTTTCTGTAGTTGTATGGATAAGCAGGGGAGAAATGTATCCACATTCCACCGTAAAAAAGAAGCGATTGATGTGACTTAATGAAAGACTAACCATTGACATTGTGCAATCAAGGCCATGAAAAATCTCCCTGTTTCAAAACTGTACAGCGGAAGAAAATATCTGTGCCTAATCAGCACGTTAAAATCTTTGCCTAATCAACACGTTGCAGATGCGAATTTTCTTTTACACGCCATTACCTAGTCAAATATGTAAGATTTTTTCCTAATCTTCCAACTATTCGGAATCAGGTTTATTTAATTTTTTTTAATACAAGGGAAAATTAAATCACTAAAAAGCGAAACAGCGTAATGATCTGGTGTATATTGCACTTTGCCAATCCCTCTAGTAGAGATCCCGTGTAGGCAGCAGAGGCTCCTGAAGAAAATAAATACCTGAGCTAGCCTTAAAGGCTATGACGGCTAGGTTACCTGTGCACTGGTTTCCTTCACGGTACACGTGCTGGATGTTGATCTCCCAATCGTGGTGGAGTAGACCTCATATACCTGTCAACAAAAAATGATTTGGATCAATCTTGGTAACAAGAGATGATAGAATGTTAATGACTTCTAAGGAGTCCATTTCTCGTATGAGCCTACGATAACCCATCATCCAAGCCAATGGGAGGCCTGAGTAGACTCCCCAGAGTTCTGCTGTTAAAGGCGAACCGTTTCCAATGTGTTGGAAAAACCCTCCACACCACTTGTCATGCCAGTCTCTAATCAGACCACCCGCAGTAACAGTGACGGTTCCCTGTATGGACGCGCCATCTGTATTGAGTTTAACCCATGTTTCTGGCGGTTTAGTCCAACCCACTAGGCTGCCTATTGAAAGGCCCAGATGCGGGAACACACAGCTTTCCACAACTCTCGCCCTAGCTATCCACTCTACATACTCCAATACGGCATGCTGACCGTTTATTGGCCAAACAAACTCTGCTTCAAAAAGACTTTTGTTACGCTAAGACCAAAGCATCCAGCAGGCAATGCCAAAAATGGTAGGTTAATCTCGTTGTACCACCAGCGAGTGCTTCCTTAGGTTGGAGTTAACCGAGGTCTCCTCGTCATGTTGGAAAAACGCCGCTTCTATGAACTCCAAGGGGAAGGTCTTCCAAAATGCTTGCACTTACGGACAGTCTCGGAGGACGTGGACTGTGGATTCAACCTGGTCGCAGATATGGCAACTGCTATCTAACGCAATATGTCGCTCCACTCTGCGTTTGTTCATTAGGAGTTTATTCTTTGTCAGTAGCCAAAGGAAAACTCGAATCCTCTGGGGTCCTGACCATTTCTAGATTACGCCCCAGGGACTCTGCGGACAAACTAGATTGTGTCTCTCGATTAAGTTGTAGGCGGACGCTATAGTGAATTTGCCATGTTTGGTAAGTCCCCAGCTAATTTTATCCTCCGTTGTATTTGGAGCATGGGGGGTAATCCCGTCTATATCGAGACAGATGGAGGATGGAAGGTAATGATGGATCCTCTCCCATTGCCAGTTGCCATCCTCAGTCTGCAAGTCTGCAATTGTAATGTCCAGATTGTCTTCGGAGACCGGAGAGGTTGTTACTAAAAGAAGAGGACCCCTCTCTTTCAACCAATTATCCAACCAGAAGCGGATGTGGAGTCTATCTCCCATTTTCCATTTAATACCTTGCTGGACATACTGTCAAGTGGCTACAATACCCCGCCAGAAGCTCGACGCCCCTGGCCTGTCCAACGTATGAGGGATGGAGTGCGGGTCTAGCCTATATTTAGCTCGTAATACTCGGACCTATAAGGCTATAGGTTGGGTAATTAGAGCCCAGCCCATCTTGGTTAAGAACGCATCATTGGAAGACCGAATGCACTTAATGCCTAGGCCCCCAGCCTTTTTAGGTTGACACACAAATTGCCAGTTAACGAGGGGTATCTTCCTATGCGCTTCCGTGGAATCCCAGATGAAGTTTTGCATGATGTGCTCCAAGTCATCACAGAGCCTCTGCGGCAGTCTCACTGTTTGCATTGTGAAAACTGGGAAAGCTGAAATCACCGATTGAGTTATGGTGACTCGTCCAGCTAGCGATAGTTGTCTGGCTCGCCAGCTTGTAAGTCTCCTTTGGGCAAGATCCAATATGTGCTGATAGGTGTTCCGCGTGGTACGTTCATGGAGTATCGATATTCCTAGGTATTTTCCCAGATTATTGCTGCTCTTAATATGTAGGGCCTGTGTAATTTGGTGTGCGGTCTCTGTTTTAACATTCGTGGAGAAGTAAATCTTCGTTTTATCATCGTTAACCTTCTGTCCAGAAGCTTAGCAGAATACCTCCAAAGTCTCCCCGATAACTTGAGCTTGTGATTTTGTTGCTTCCACAAACAGTACAAGGTCATTGACAAAGAAGAGGTGAGAGAGAGAAGGCCCTGTAGGGCTTAATTTGATTGGCCTCCGTTGACCTTGTCCCATAACTCTAGAGATGAGATGGCCTAGCCTTTCCATGCACAGGGCGAAGCGATACGGCGAAAGAGGGTCGCCTTGCCTAATCTTGCGTGATGGGCTAAACAGAATTGTGGCCCCACCCTGCCACACTACCTGCATAGTCACTGTTGAGACACACTATATAATGATCCAGATTAGCTGATTCGGAAGACCAATATCCTCTAAAGTGTTTTGCATAAAGTCCTACCAGAGTCGGTCATATGATTTTTTTAGGTCCACTTTGATTGCTAAAAAACCCGTTGTTTACACCTAAAAATGGGTTCGGCCCATTTTTGCTATTTTGGGCCGAAAACCCGAAGCCAAAAGAAAAGCCTATGATTCGAAGTCCAACAGAAAGTCACTGACCCTGCCCATCAGATTTCAGTGTCCAGCAAAGAAGGGAGTAGTAGAATTTGAGTTGGAGTGGGAGTCTTGA